>OY992540.1:45307690-45395606 GCA_963921195.1 Pegoplata infirma | reverse complement strand
GATGATGAAGACGGTGGGGGTGGGGTGGTTGGTTGTTAAATTTTAATGTGCCCATATCGATATGCGTGCGTGAAAAAATCTATAATAAAAAATAAAAATTCGCGTTTTTTTCCATTCAGTTGTTACGTGTCAAAGTATCGCTTTGTCAATGTTCGAAGTTAAGGCTGCCTTGCTGCCTGCTCCTGTTGGTTTGGTTGGTATGATAACGATAAGCTAAATCTAACATGCAACATCTAAAGATACACTCCAAAAAAAAAACCTTGTCAAGTTAATAGAAAAAGGCTCATCATCCCATTATAGAAGTATTTGACAGTCTTATTGTTTTTTAACGAAAAATTTTGGAGCGAAATTTATTTTTTTTTGTAATTTTACAATTTTTTCGTAAATGTACAAATTTCCAATGTAATTAAAAAAAAAAATCTAGTAAAATTACGAGAATTCCTTTTTATTTTTATCGTGTCAAAAAAGTTGTGTATTTACAATTTATTGGTAAAAAGCTTGTAAAATTAGAAAAAAGGTCGTAATTTTTACTATTAATTCTCGTAAAATAGGAGGCACCGCAAAATCTAGTATAGTCGCAAGGATTTCTTGTAATTTTAATCTCGTTAAAAAAGTTGTAAATTTACAATTTTATAGGTAAAAAGCTTTAAAAAGCTTGCAAAATTAAAAAAAACATCTTGTAATTTTTACTAGGAATTCTCCTAAAATCGGAGGTAGTTAAAAATAATTTTACAAGTTTTTTTCAGTGTACTAAAAACTCATTCATTCTTTCATTCATATTGAATAGTAATACTAACAGTTGTCAAGGTAGCAGCTGATGATGCTGTATGTGTAGTATGTGCTTATGTTGTAATTTCGTTTCTAGTTATTTTTCATAATTTTTTTTTTTTTAGAGGGTTGTAAGTTTTTTTTTTTTTTTGAGAACAAAAAAAATCTATTCATATATATTTACTACTTACGCATATTTTCCTCATCGAATATCTCATGAATTTTGCATATCAACAACAGCAACAACGTCAAATTTGTAATTTTATTTGAATTTGTTTTTTTTTTCAATTCTTATCATTCAATATCATTTGAAGTTAAAGTTTAATGGTAGGGGAGTTTTTTTTGTTTGTGTGTGTTATCCTGATTGTGTGAGTGTGTGCAAATCCTTAGTTACTACAAAATACCAGATAATAATATTCACTTTCTAATCAATATTTGTTTGAATGTTTGTACACATTTTGTTTTGATTATAAGTCACATAAGTTTGCAGATTTTTCATTATTTAATATATGCAAATTTGAATACACAACTTTTTTTTACTACACAATACTAATAATTTTTGAGTTTTCTCAGTTTTTGGGACAGGGAGGTAAGTTAAATTAATCTAATCATTATTTCTGTTAATATTGTTAAGTTGCCAAATTCTCGAATCAACTACTCAAATGCAGTCATATTTGTTTAATCAATGACGAAGGGTTTTTTAAGTCGAGTGACGGGTACACCTTTTGAGTTTGGGGGGGAGGGGAAATTTTTTTCTTCGAGTAAATAAAATGATCAATTCACCGTTGTCGGCCAAGTCAAAATAAGAATATTTTTTTTCAAAAAAACGTAATAGGAAAGCTATAAAATCATAAAATTTTGTAGTTTTTGCCGAACAACTGCAGTCTACACCATTTACAGATGTAATTCGAAAAAGATCAATTGTAATTCGAAGATTCTATTTTTAATTCGAAGATTCCATTTGTCATTCGAAGATTCCATTTGTAATTCGAAGATTCCATTTGTAATTCGAATACTCCAATTGTAATTCGAAGATTCCATTTGTAATTCGAAGATTCCAATTGTAATTCGAAAAAGATCAATTGTAATTCGAAAAAGATCAATTGTAATTCGAAAAAGATCAATTGTAATTCGTAAAAGATCAATTGTAATTCGTAAAAGGTCAATTGTAATTCGAAGATTCCAATTGTAATTCGAAAAATATCAATGGAAAAACAGTTGATATTTTTCGAATTACAATTGGAATCTTCGAATTAAAATTGATCTTTTACGAATTACAATTGATCTTTTATGAATTACAATTGATCTTTTTCGAATTACAATTGATTTTTTTCGAATTACAATTGATCTTTTTCGAATTACAATTGGAATCTTCGAATTACAAATGGAATCTTTGAATTACAATTGGAGTATTCGAATTATAAATGGAATCTTCGAATTACAAATGGAATCTTCGAATTTACAAATAGAATCGTCGAATTACAATTGATCTTTTTCAAATTACATCTGTAAATGGTGTAGTTTTGAATCAAACAAATCAGAACCCTCCTCAGAAGGAGCTTTGTTTTTCATGATCATATTTCCGTTTAGATAAACTTTTTTTTTTAATTTGTCTTAAAAAAAAAAATTACATTTTCGTTTACATAGAAAAAGTCGCAGATTCTTACTACACTAAGAAAATTATGTCATTAACGGTTTGTAGGTGATTTTAAAAAGCAATCAGTAAAGTCATTTTAAAAGAAAAATCACTTATTTTATAAAGGAATTAATTTTTTTACTGTTTCTGTAGTTTAAAAAAAATAATTTACTGTATTAAAAACGAATTTTCTGTTACATTTAATTTCGGCAGTAAAAAATTTCTTCTATAGTTTTACTGTTTTTCAATACAAAATAACTGAATATTCACTAGTTTTTTAATGTTTTGGTTAGTCATTAAATTAACATTTAAAATTGACTGTAATGTGTTTTTATTTTAAATGAAAAAACAGTGGAATGGTTTTTAAATAAAATTTCATTTGTTTTAAGTGAATATTCACTGGAATTTACCTACATAATTCTTTGAGTGTAGTTTCTCGCATGAAAAAGTATAAATCTACGAATTTTTGAATAGAAGAAATTCTTTCTACACTCAAAAGAAAAGCTCTGTCAAAAAATCTGTAAAATGACTTTCAATTTGAATTAGCAAACTTTTAGCAGATTTTTTTGCTGAAGTATATATATTTTAAGTAAATTGTCTGTCAATCAGTTTTAGAAAATAACAAAAATTTTTCTGCAATTTTACTGATTGTGTTTTTTGAATTTCAAAATATTTTTGTTCAGATTTTTAGCAGATTATTTTGTTATATTGCTGAAGAAGTCTATTGACTTTTTTTGATGTTCTAATGGTGATTTCTTTTCTGAATAAAAATGTTTGCCTTTTTAAGGCATACATTTTTAAAATGTTTAAATCACACCTTCAAAAACTTGCATTTTATTTGACTGGAATAGAACACAACATCCAGAAATACTCTGCCCTGTATTTTTTAACAGCTGTTTTGAGAAAACAACACAGAAAAAGTCAGCTGTTGTATAAGGCAATTTCAACCCCGTGATTTTTTACGGGGTAAAAAGTGCACCTTTTTTGCACTTTATAGGGCAGACATTTTTAGAAAAGAACACGATATTCTTTATAAGGGTTGACATTTTTTAGAAAAGAACACAAAAACATAATTTTTGGGGAAAAATGCAAAAAAAGGCACATTTTTTGCCAGAAAAGAAAACACCATAAGTTTTTTAAGATGTATTTTTTTATTTTTGTTAAATTTAAAATCCCCATAACTAAAAATTATTAAAATAAAAAAAAATAAAAAAAACAGCAGATTGTTTTGTTAATTTTACAGAAATTTGTAGTTATTCTTTTTTGAAAAAAAATTTTAAGTTTTTATACCCTACACCACACTGTGGTACAGGATATAATGAGTTTGTGCTGATGTTTGTAACTACCCGAAATATTGGTCCTTGACCCAACTTTTAGTATAGCGATCGACTCAGAATCACTTTTTGAGTCGATTTAGCGATGTCCGTTCGTCCGTCCGTCCGTTCGTCTGTCTGTCCGTCTGTCTGCCCATGTAAACGGTGTAAACACGATACAGGTCGCAATTTTTAATCAATTGACTTGAAATTTGAAACTTAAGTCTCTCTTGGCCCAAGGACGAAGCCTATTGAAATCGGAAAAAATCGGTCCATATTTAGACCTAGACCCCATACAAAGGTCCTCTTTGGTTTTGCCTCTAATGACTCTAATGGCCGCATTTTAATATGTATCTTTTCGAAATTAAGCAGGTAATCATGTTTTATCCACACAAATCAACATTCTGAATTTTAAAGAAATCGGACCAGTTCTTCTTGTAGCCCCCATACAAACCCCCTTCCAGATTTTCACAAAAATCTCTCAAATTTCATGAAAATAGAAAATATTTAATTAAAATTCTGTTTGTGTATGTTAAACGCGTACTTTAATAACTTTATCAAATCTGATAATCATCGAACCAGTTTTTGACTTAGGCCCCTTGTAAAAATTTCGTCCGATATTCTGTTAAAGCAGTTTATTGTCAACAAATAGAAGCCTATTTCACTTAAATTTGATTTGTGTGTGTTTTTTACACTTATTAAAGATTTGACAACATATAGATCCATATAGGTCCATGTGACCCATTTTCCGGGAAACTCTGGTGTAGGGTATTATACGGTCGGTCTTGACCGACTGTTATTTTCTTACATGTTTTGTTTGACCTTAAAAAATATTTGAAAATTTAAATTTAAAAAAATTAACACACAAAAAAAAACTTAGAAAACTTTTTTGTATCAGCAGATTTATTTGGGATCAGCAGATTTTTCTGCTGTCTCGACAGATTTTTTTTCTGATATCACCTAGATAATCAAGACAGGTATTTCGCAAACCGAGTCTGCTAAAATCAGCAGATTTCTCATATGGCTTAAAATGGGTGTATTTTCAGCAGATTTTTCTGCTGATTGGACAGAGAATTTATTTTGACTGTACATAGAAAATATCAATTTGTGAGTAATTTTTCGCAAATAAATGCTTTTTCTATATGAAAAATTTCTGTGAATCTGAGACTTTTTCTTAACGAAAAATGTAACAAAATCTTAGATGTTTTTCCTATAGAAAAATTTTCGGATTCTAAGAACTTTTGTCCAAAGAAAAAGTCTTAGATTCTGAAACCTTTTACTATAGAAAAAGTCTTATACTCTAAACCATTATTCTTTTTTATTATTTTTTTTAGTTTTAAGATATTTGTGGGATGATGACCGTATCACGTAATTTTTCCTATAGAAAAAGTCTGAGAAATAGAAAGTCTCAGATTCTGAGACGTTCTCCCATAAAAAAGTCTCAAGTACTGAGCCCTTTTGCTTAAATAGAAAAAGTCCAAGGTTTTTGCAATTTTTCCTTTTCCTGTAGAAAAGCCTCAATTCTGAGGCCTGTTTCCTATAGAACAAATCTTAAATTCTAAGATCTTAATCTTATAGAAAAAGTTAAAGATTCGAATACTTTTTCCTATCGAAAAAGTCTCAGTAGAATAGGTTTCAACATATAAGCTTTTTTTTTCAACAAAAAAAGGTCTCACATTTTGTAACGTTTCTCCTATCAAAAAAGTCTCAGATTCTGAGACTTTTTCCTATAAAATACACTCAAAATAATTCTACAGTAAAAGGTTTAGTAAGTGATTTGGTATCAAAATCTACTAATTAGTTACTAATTTTAGTATCTTCAAAGTACTAAAATAAGTAATTTTTACTGGTTTTGAATAATATTAGTAAAAAATTTTAGTATTGGTTACCAATTC
The DNA here is from genome assembly GCA_963921195.1 of Pegoplata infirma. Lineage (NCBI taxonomy): Eukaryota > Metazoa > Arthropoda > Insecta > Diptera > Anthomyiidae > Pegoplata > Pegoplata infirma. Next base: position 45,389,994 of record OY992540.1, on the reverse strand, counting down.
CTGCACTAGGTCCTTTTGACTAAAATTTAGTTAAATTTTTAGTATTGAATACCCACGATTTTTTTTGGGTGTAAGTCTCAAATTCAAAGTATTTGAGAAATTTTTCCTAAAGAAAATGTCTCAGATTCTTACCCCTTTTGCTATAGAAAAAGTCTCAGATTCTGCGAATTTTGTCCTGCAAATAAGTCTGAAATTTGGAGACTTTTTCTTTTAAAAAATGCCATTTTTCCAACAGAAAAAGTCTCAGATTCTGAGACATTTTTCCAATAGAAAAAATCTCACATTCTCAGAAATTTTTCATATAGACAAAGTCTCACATTCTGAGACACTTTTCCTAAAGAAAAAGTCCCAGATTCTAAAACAGTTTTCCTGAAGAAAAAGTCTCCGATTCTGAGTCATTTTGAATATAGAAAAAGACTCCGATTCTGAGACATTTTTCCTAAAGATACATTTTTCTTATAGAAAAAGTCTCACATTCTGAGACATTTTTCCCATGGAAAAAGTCGCACATTCTGAGTTATTTTTCCAATAGAAAAAATATCAGATTCTAAGAAATTTTTCATATAGAAAAAGTCTCCCATTCTGAGACATTTTTCCTATTGAAGAAGTCCAGGTGCTAAAACATTTTTCCTACAGAAAAAGTATCCGATTATGAGACATTTTTCCTTTTAAAATGTTCAGATTTTTTTTCTATGTCGGACATCTAGCGATGTCCGACTACTTTTTTGATGCGATAATACTTACAAGGAATTCTCGTGACTTTTTTTTTTGTAAAATTACCATAAAAATTTGGACATTTGCGAAAAAAACTGTAAAATGACAAAAAAAAATTTAAATGTCGATCAAAAATTGTTTGTTAAACAACAAGGAAAACTGTCAAATATTGGTAAAATGGGATTACGGGATTTTTCTAGTAACTTTGGTTTTTTTTGAGTGTATAGATGGGATAATGTTATTGAAAAACAAGTAGACAAGTTACAATCACTTGGCCGAATCCATGATTACAATCCACAATTCCCATTTTAAGTGATAGTAAATTTTCTAAAATGATTCTTTTTAACTTTGACCAGAATAATTTTATTTTGAGTAAAAAACTTTTTATCATTTTTGTAAAAAAAAAATTTTACTAATTTTAAATTTAAAATTTTTTTCGAGTGTAAACATTTCGTGGGTGGCAAAAATTCTTTGTTAAATATTTTCGTGGCTTCCCAATGTTTTTTGATGACAAAAAAAAAATTTATAGTTCTCATATAATTTTATTAACAATAATTTCTGATAATGCGTATAAAGATATTATCAATTTCCCAGTAACGGTACATTTAAATTTGTCGAATTCGGCCCTAGGGCGTTTCACCAAAAACGTTTTTTTTTTTATTTTTGCAACTCTTGAGTCGGAATATGAATTCTTAAGGTCTAGAAGATTTTTGAGATTCTTTTCAGATTTTTGGAAGGTCGGGATCAACTCGCTTAAATCGATTTTATCCAAAAAATGAGTTTTAAAACATATTTTTTTTTTTTATTTTCTTCTTTTTTTTATTTTCCTGTATTTTAAAAAACTGGATACAAACTTGTTAATGTTTTTTGCCACCTAAAAAAATATTCGCGTTCAAAATTATAAGTTCAAGGGTCACTAAGATGACCTTAAAAGTAAAAATTCGGAATTTCGTGTGTTGCAACCTCAATAACTAGAGAAATATGCAATGTATAAACGTGATATTGAATCCTATAGAGAGGTCTTCCAAATACCTTTAATTTGAAACCAAAATAATATTTGTCACTTTAGTAGAAATAGAAAAAAAAATTTTTTTTGGTCTGTAAAGTTAAAAAAAAAAAAAATGTTCATAAAAAATAACTTAAAAATTTTTTATTAATTTAAAATTGCGGTAAAAAGGTCAGCAACATAGTACAATAATTTAAAATATACATCTTTTAAATACTGAGTTAATATTTCGTTATATTTTTAATTAAAAACTAATTAAAAATATTTTTTTTTGCAAAACAAGAAACAAAAAAAAAATTAAAAAAAAAAAAATTAACAGACCAAAAAAATTTTTTTTACCATAAAAACACTTTTTCAGTATTGTTCAAATATATACTAATATTATAAGAAAAAAAAGTCGATTTTTTTACTTTGTTCGCGACTTTCCGATTTTTAAGTCAAAAAAGGAACCCAAAGCCATTGCCTAATATTTTTGTGGGTCCAATATTTTTGTGGGTTAATATCGATCCCAAAATGCAAAAATGCTATATTTGCTCCACCCTATTATTCAGTATACAAAACATTTAAAACTTTTGTCCTCGAGCTTGAGTATTTTTTTTTTTGAAATAAAAGTTAGAAATTTTTGAATACACTTTTTTATTTTTAAATTCAATTTCTATAGAAACAAAACAAAGTGCCCATAAGTTAAAAAAAACATATCTCATTCTTTTAAATTTTCTTCCATTTTTATTTTCAAATAAGCCTTATCAATTTTTTTTTGACTTAACTTAGGATTTCAAAAATTTTGAATTTGGACACGGTTAAACTACATGTAAATAAATACACTACATTTGCTTTTAGCTTAATTTCATATATTCTTGTAGCATACACACGAACCTTAATAATTACGAAACGCTTTAAGCTTTATAAGTACTTTGAGTAAAAGTTCAAAGCTTATAGCACCACAAAGCTTTCAATATTATTTGTTTAACGCTAGAGTGGTATTGTATGGTTGACAAAAAGCAAATTTTAGCTTTGTTTTGCGGCTACTCACCACCAGACGTCTTGAATATTTAATAGAAACAGGATAATTCAGAGCAAATTACTTTTTCGTTAATTGTGTTTTTTTCGTTAACTCTTGAAAAAACTACAGGGTGGTAAAATAATTTTTAATATTTCTATTTGTAAGGGTTGTTGTATTAAATAAAAAAAATAAATTGTTTGCTATTCGACTAAAAGAGACTATTTAGATAATTAAAAAAAATAGATAAATAAAAAATCCGCAACATAATGTCCTTTACACCTCGTCCACAACTAAAAAAAATCCTTAGCAATAACGTCAAAATTGATAAATGGACAAAACATATTTTAAATGGAACCAGTCTATAACGATTATAAGCAAATTTATTGAAAATTACACAGAAAATAAAATCGTAATTTTGTTTTTAAATAAAAATGGATTTGATATTTAATTTAATTTCAATTAAACATTTTAATTGATTCAATTAATGTTTTAATTGAATTCTTAACTTAACTGAAAACAAAAATAAAATAAACAAACAAAACCGGTTTTGTATGCATTAGTGTTAGTAGCCAATGAAAAAATAAAAATGCAAAAAACAACAAAAAAACTTTTGAACTATTGTTTTGTATATTTTGGTGGTAGCAGCCAATGAATACATAAAAACGCAAACAAAAATTTAGTTTTATTGTATTCTTTGAGGCGAGTGGTCGTTGCGGATAAAGTGTTTTGCTAATAAAATGTGTACAGTTGAAACAATAAAAAATAATATGAGGCATTTGCCTTGTGTTTTGCACATTGAAATATAATACAATTTTTTTTTTGTTTCAACTTTACTAAAGCGACAAAAATGCATGCAATAACAAGATAAAAAAATGTAATTTTAAATAGTTATTGATATTTTAAAATACCAATATAATGTTTATATGCAAAACTATACCAACTGTATGTAATTAATAAAGAAAATAAATTTCTTAATAATATAAAACAAACAAATTCTATGTTTATTTATTTTAGGGCACTTTTTGAAGTTAAATTGAGTTTTGGTCTTTTTTCAATTAAAAATTTTATGTGAATCAATAAATCTATATTATTGATTTTCAATTTTATATTAATTTTTTTTAGTTTATTTAATTACAATTTTAATTGGTTTTCCATTTTATTTTCAATTAAAACTTTAATTGATTCAATTAACAATTTAATTAAGTTTTAAAACTATTTTCAAACAAAATGAGTAATTAATATGCGCATTTTCGTGATAGGTCCGAAATCAATTAATTTTTTAATTGAATCAACGAATTTCGTAATTGAAATTCATTTTTATTTTTTTCTGTGTAGACAGGACTATATCTGTCGGGTCCGCTAGTTTTGAATTAAAATTATCTGAAGTTGTAAAATTTTAGTATTTGCATACTTTGCGTTTAGTTTAATGACAACGAAAAAAGAAAAAACGATTTTGCAAAGTTTTGGAAACAAAAGAAAAATCTTATTTTTTTTTTAATTTCCATAAATTATTCGTTAAAAAAATTTAGCAGCAATTTTTTGCAATGGATTTCAAATTTATACAAAATATGTACTTCTATTCTGGATCAGTTAAAATGGAATGCTTCGTATGTTAGTATATATGCGCATAAATATTGAAATGTATTAAAAGAAAAGTAAGGTCAGGAATAATTATTTTGTTAACACCCATAAATTTCATGTTAATAACAACAATAATTACATAGTTTTAGTGGTTTTATAATTATAGAGATTATAAAATTGTAACAAAAGGTATAACAACATATAAATTATTATTTCAATTGCATGTATAAAAAAAAAACTGTTGAATATAAAACCAAGCCGTCATTTCAATAGAAAAATGCAATTTAAATTTATAAAATGAAAATGATAAATTTGACTTGGATGAATCCATGAATACCCGCTACATGCACTCAGAAAAAAAACTAACTAAAAAATGGGAAAATTAGTTAAATCCCTTTCTTTGTATTCCTTCTTTTTAGTCCATATTTTTCTTAAATATAAGGACCAATTTGAACTAGAAAATGGGAAAAAATTTCATATTTTTTAGTTAAAAACAGCATTTCTGATGAGAAAATTTTTCCTTAAAATTTGTTGTTTTCATATTTTTTAATAGTTTATTTATAGAATAGCACGTGAATACATACATAATTCCCATTAGGTACAATTTTTATTATTATAAATATAAAAAAAACTTTTGTTTTTTTTTATAGTCAAGTAATAAATTTCATTAGTTTTTAAAGTTAAATTACAACAATGACTTGTCTTTGACGTTTGGTACCAGACTATGGTAAAAGACACCAAAGCCAATGCCTTTATTGTGATTAAAATATTATTTTCTCTTTGGAAAAAAATGTAAACATTAAATTTATTACTTCACGCAAAAAAAAATATTTTGCCAAGCACTTGGGAGGAATCACGTTAAACAATATTTTTTCGTATAGTATACAAAAACTTATAACATTTTACCAAGCGTTTGCTTGTTTTATCTTAAAGGTAGTAAAACTATGCAAGCTCATGGGAAATTTCTTGAAACGTTTGCAAAGTTAGGTATAATTATGCAAGCGCTTGGTAAAATATTATTAGTTCTCGCATAATATACGCAAAAATCTTGTTTAATATGATTCCTCCCAAGCGCTTGGCAAAATATTTTTTTGCGTGTTGTTATTAAAGTTCAAAATTTTTATTCATATACTTTAAATAATAAACCAAATGTGAACTACACAAGCAAGCATGAAAAAAAAAGTAAATCAATGTTTTTCCGAAGCTATGAAAAATTTACTAAAATAGTGGAAAAAAAACTTCCTCAAATTAAAGAAGATAAATATGATGAACTAATTGGTAATAAATTATGTCCTAAAACTGAATTTTTATACCCTTCAACAACAGTATGGGGGTATACTAACTTTATTATTCCGTATGTAACGCATCAAAATATAGGTCTAGGACCCCTTAAAGGATGTATATCTATGATCAGTGATCGATTCTAAGACATTCTAGCGATGTCCGTCCGTCCGTCTGTAGTTAACACGATACAGTCTAAAATAAAAGAGCTAGACCCCGACATTTGGCACGAATATGTCTTATGTTCCTAAGCAAATGAGCAAAATCAGACCAGGGGAAAAAGGTTCCCCTTAAAGAACTAAACCAACCTTTGAAAAATAAATTTTTTTTACATGATTTTTTGTGTTTTTGTTTAACAAATGGACCATTGTTATGCTACAAAAAGTTCAAAGTCCTGGACTATGATCATGTAAGACGATAGTTGACTATTGTCAATTTTTGGAGCCTTGTTGCTCCTAAACTTATCAAAATGTTTAACAATTTTTTAATGGTTCTGGATTAGACACCATTCCTTAATAATTTAAAAAAGAAAAACTTTCTAATTTCGCTTTAAAACGATATGTATTTTGATGTCGTTTTACGTGATTAACCCCCTGCACTATTTTGCTTTCGTAAAAACCTAAGTTAGACTATGACGGCCAAACCGATCCAGCCGTTCTCTAATTTTGGATAAATCGAAAAAAGTGGACGTAAAAGTGGGCTTGGTCAATTTTTCTTTTCGTAAAAACCTATTTTGGACTATGACAAACATGAAAAAAACAAGTAAGAAAATTATAGTCGATTAAGACCGACCATATTATACCCTACACCAGTGTTTTCCGGAAAATTGGTTCCAAGTACAAACATGGACCGATTAGATCTATCTTTCGTTAGATCTTTAACAACACTCAAAAAATTATGTCATTAACTGTTTGTAGTTTATTTAAAAAGTTTTCCGTTTAGTCGTTTTTAAAAGAAAAAACATTTGTTTGATGTTCAGTTTTTATTAATGACTACATCAGTCCTTTGTTTCAAAAATAACACACTAAAAAATAAAGACTTTCACTAACATTTAATTTATAAAGTCATTTATTTTTGTTCTGTAAGTAAAAACTACTGATTATTCTTTAAATTTTTAATGGTTTGTGTAAGTAATTTTTTTTTAAATTGTTGGTATTTTTTAATGATATATCATTAGTTTTTACCTACACAAGTCAGTAATTTGTTTGTAGAAAAAAATTTCAAAAAATTATTTATAGAAATATAAAAACATATTTGTATCAAGTGGCTTTGGCACGATGGGTAGAGTGTCTGGCCAGAATGTAGTTGATTGCGGGATCGATTCCCCAAAATTTTATTAAAAAATTTTAAAAAAATATTTCAATAGAAAATTGTATAAAATAACCTACGAAATCATTAATTTTTAATGTTTTGGTAGGTTATTTTTTTGGAATTTGTTGGTAAAAATAACAGAACTATCATTCATTTTTAATGTTTTCGTAGGTTATTTTTTCGAATTTGTTGGTAAAAAAGAATGAAAAAACCGTAATTTTTTAATGTTTAGTGTTATTTATTTTAGAAAATTTGGCAACAGTAAAAAATAAATGTTGATGTTTTTAAAACAAATGAATAATTACTGGGATGGTTTTCAATTGTTTATTCACTGGTTTTAAGTGTGTTTTTCTTTTGTTTTTGCCTACAAAATATTTTGAGTGTAGTATAGAAAACATACACAAACAAAATTTGTGTGAAACTTGCTTATTTGTTTGCCAATAGACCGATTATACTGAATATCTGGCGAAATTTTTGTATGGGTCTAAATTCCAAAAATGGTCTAATTGTGTTCAGAATTGATAAGCCCGCCAAAGCACACGTGTGCTACAAACAAAATTTTGGTTAAATATTTCCAATTTTCGTGAATTTTGAGAGATTTATGTGAATATCGGAGGGACGTTTGTATGGGGGCTAGGCCTAAATGTGAACCTATTATTCCCAATTGTAATAGGCTTCGTCCTTGGGTCAAAGAAAGTTTCAAATTTCATACAAATCGATTGGTAATTGTTACCTGTATCGTGGTCAAAACGTTCAGATGGACAAATGGAAGAACGAACATCGCTAAATTGTCTTAGAGAGTGATTCTGAGTCGATCGGTATACTTGAAGGTGGGTCTGGGACCAATATTTCAGATATTTAAGAACATCAGCAAAAACTAAGTATATACCCTGTACCACAGATTAGTGTAGGGAATAACTAGCCAAATCGGTCGAGCCGTTTTCCGATTTCAGATAAATCCAAAAAGTTGGGCGTAGAACTAGGCATGGTCAAGTGGGACTTTGATGAAAGTTAAAAAAAAATATCCAAAGCCGTTCTCAACTAATGCAATTACCTACGAACGACATTTGATAATTTTTTGCATTGAAAAAAAAAATCCAGAGTCACAGAATTTTTCTATATACAAAAAGCCTTAATGCTCTGACACTGTCGGAGTACTCTGTACTACAGAGTACCATCTCTAAAAATAGAGACGATATCATACAAAAAATACCTGCGAATTTTGTACTCTTGCCCAAAACATTTAATCATGATAATGTTTTGCGGAAGATTTGGGTGTACTTGCAAAGCAAAGTTTTTTTAGAAAAAATAATGTTATATTACTTTGCAATTCCATGCACAACAAATTGAAATATCAGTCGAGGGCCCCATTAAAAACCCGAAAGAGCTGTTCATTTCGTAAGTGAGTGCAAAAATAAGTGCAAAAATTTTTTTTTACATTTTGGAGAGTATAAAAGATTCGGCACCAAAGAATATTTATAACACTCTCACTTGTTTCAGGTAAATTTGATAAACAAATGGAAAATTTTTATGCGAACAGCTTAGACTTGGTGAAAAAGAAGTTTTGTTAAAAAAAAATTATTTTTTTTTCACGAAAAACAAAATTATGTTAAAAAAAATTTAATGAACCCAAAATTTTTGATGAAAAAAAAAATTTTTGATGAAAAAAAGTTTTTGATGAATTTTTTTGATGACAAGAAAAATTTTTTGATGTAAAAAAAATTGATCGAAAAAAAAAAATATGAAAACAAAAATTTTTTGGTGAGAAAAAAATTGATGATAAAAAATTTGATACAAAAAGTTGATGAAAAAAAAACTTTATGAAAAAAAATATGATAAAAAAAAATTTTTGAAAAAAAAAATTTAATGAAAAAAAAAAATTGATGAAAAAAAAATTTGTGAAAAAAAAATTTACGAAAAAAAAAAAAATTCGATAAAAAAAAAAATGATGAATAAAAATTTATGAAAAATAAAATTTGATGAAAAAAAGTTTGATGAAAAAAAAATTGATGAAAAAAAAATTTGATGGAAAAAATTAATGAAAAAAAAAATTTGATGAAAAAAAAAATTTTTATAAAAAAAAAATGATGAAAAAAAAGTTTGATGAAAAAAAAAAATTTATGAAAAAAAAAAATTATGACAAAAAAAATAAATTGATGAAAAAAAATATTTATGGAAACTAAATTGATGAAAAAAATTTTTTTTTTGTTAAAAAATAATTATGTTACTTTTTATTCACCAGCTGGTGAAAAATGGTTTTATTCAACACGAGGTGAATTATTATCCAATTACAAACCCAAGTTATTAAAATTTTGGTTTTAAGAAAATGAAAATAGTAGTAATTCTTCTTTTCTTTTTCGTTAATTGTTAGCTTATATCAGTGGCGTATACAGAAATTTCACAAATTTCAGGATTTGGTATCAAATAACAAGTAAAATATTAACAAGTAAGAGTGTTAAATTCGGCTGTGCCGAATCTTTTATACCCTCCAACATGCAAAAAAAAATCCAGGGTCGTTTTCTTATTTTTTTTTGGGGGGGGGGGGGTGAGGTCGGCAGTGGTCATTGGGGGGACAAATTTCCTATCGAAATATATGTTTAAAAATTCATTCTTATGCTTTTCGCACTAAATAAATACAAGTTTATCATTATTTTACAACTTTTTTTTAATCCACGCCCACAAAAGGGGGGGGGCGGGCCGAAAAAAACGATATTTTCTAATCCCCCGGGTCCAAATGCAAAACTTTAAGCTTCTTGAAGCATAAAAATGTTGCATTTGTTAAACAAAAACACAAAAAATCATGTAAAAATATGGTGTTTTTTAGAGGCTGGTTTAGTTCCTCAAGGGGGAACTTTTTCCCCCTGGTCCGATTTTGCCCATCTCCGAACTTAACCAGCCTATGAATATAAGACATATTTCTGCCAAACTTCAGGAGTCTAGCCCTTTTATTTTGGACTGTATCGTGTCTTCCACAGACGGACGGACGGACGGACGGACGGACGGACAGACGGACATCGCTAGAATGTCTTAGAATCGATCACTGATCAATAATATATATACTTTATGGGGTCCTAGACCGATATTTCGATGCGTTACACACGGAATGACAAAGTGAGTATACCCCCATACTGTAGTTGGAGGGTATAAAAATCTTCTTTAAAAAATAGAAAAAAATTTAAGAATCTAAAATTTTTTGAAGAAAACTGTTTTGAAACTGAAAATTTTCCTTGTAAAAAAAATCTCAAAATCTGAAAATTTTTTCTTAGAATTTGAAATTCATCAACTTAAGATTCTAATAAAAAAAATTGTTAGAACCTTAAGTTTTATGGACACAAAAAATGGACCTAATTGTAAGTAAAATGTAGTCAAATCTTAAAACGCGACTTTGTCTTTTAAAAAAATTTCTCAGAACGAGGCTATTTCTTAAAAAAAAAAATTCTCAAAATCTAAGACTTTTTTAATAGGAATAATGCCTTAAAATACACCGCTCAACAAATCGAAGGTTTTTGACTCCGGTTTTAATACATAATTTTTAAAGATTTTGACTCGCTGATTCCAAATATGTGCTCCAAATTTTTCCATCACGTCTAGAATTTTCATTATTCGCGGTTGAAAATGCGAAAAAACGCGATTTATGCATTTTTTGAAAGCCTGCACAGCAGCCACACAGAAAAAAATATGGAGGAAACAAATTTGAGTAATCACTTGTTTAATTTTTTAAAAAAATTTTGAGTAATTTTTTAATTGACGCAATTAAAAATTTACTCAAAAATTGAAAATAAAATTTGAGTAAATAATTTAATACAAATTTAATATTTTTTTTTATTTATTTTTTTTCTCTTGGTGTTTTGAATTCTCATTTAGTTTATTGATTTTTGTATATGTATATGAAAGTTTGAAATCATCTTTATAAAATTTTACTTTGTCTTGAAGACATAAGTATATTTGGTAAAGTTTGTAAAAGCAATTTTTTTGGAAAAAAAATTAGAAACTTTTTAAAAAAATAATTTGATACATTTTGAGTAAATTTTTACTTGACACAATTGAAAAGTTACTTAAAAATATTAAAAAATTTTAAGTAAAGATTTAATTGTGTGAATTAATAATTTACTCAAATTTTTTATTAAGCATTTAATAATTTTTTATTAAAAGTTTACTCAATACTATTAAATCGTTTACTGGTGGAAAATTGAGTAATTTTTTACTCAATAGTATTAAAAATTTACTCAAAATTTTTTTTTATTTTTTTCTGTGCACTGGGTGGAATAAAAATCTGGTATAAAGAGTTAGAGTAGAATTGAACTATGATCTAAAATATATGATCAAAAAAATTTGAAGTTGCTGCACTATTATTGGCCAAACATGTATTTTAAAAAAGCACTGTGAAAAAAAATTAGAAAAAGCACCATTTTTAAAAGGCTCTAAAACAAAAACCAGATGATCAATCTTTGCTGTGATGAGCTCAAAATTTAGGCAAAGTTCATTCTTTCTTATAGACTTTTAAACCCATTAAAGATATCTTCCGGTTTGTACGAAAAATAACACAGAAAACTTAAATTTGTAAAATATTTATTTTTTTAGTTTTTCTTTGAAAAAAATAAAAAAAACTAAGGTATCTATCTACCTTATCTTTTTTACAAAAATGATAATTTTAACAGAGTCATTTTAAAACGCAATTGTAACCCAACCAAACGCAATAATTAGAAAAAAATTGTTTTCTATGTTGGAGACCAAAGACAAATTATACTTTTGCGCTTTATACCAGATTTGTATTCCACTCAATGGCTGCTGTGCAGGCTTTCAAATAATGCAAAAATCGTAATTTTTCGCATTTTCAACCATGAATAACTAAAAATCTGGACGTGATGAACAAATTTGGAGAACAGATTTGGAATCAGGAGATCAAAGTCTACTAAAATTGATCACCAGAATTCAAACCGGAAAATAAGTGTTGAGCGGTGATATTAGCCTTTTTCGCAGAATCTTAGAATTTTTCTATATGAAAAATGTTTCGGAATCTGAGAACTTTCTATACCCTAGTAAAAAAAGAAAAAAAGTTCATGATTAATTATATCCCAAATATGGCGGATACAATTACTTTAATAATTATCTACGGGTATATTTTATGATCCAGCGGGATAACCTTATATATAATGTGATACGTGAATTGGGTCTATATAATTATATCAGTTGGAGAAAACTGATACGATTAAATATAATTTAAAACCATTATGAGTGATCATATATTGCTCCTTATGACGTCATATAAGTTGGATAACATTGTATATAATCATATGCACTTCATATAATGTTATATACAAAAATATGTTCTTTATGTAGAACAAGATCTAACCATATATATTTATGTCTTATAATCTCAATTTATTTTATATTGTATCAGTCCGGATCAAACTGATAAGACCAGATAGACCCATTTTACGTATCATATTATATATGAGGAGTCGCAGAACAAAACGTACTTTTTCGCATATTAAAATTTTTTGGGAAATTGAGGTTTATTTATTTCGCCCCTTTAAAAAACTGCATGAATCTGAATATGGTAACAAATTTTTTGCTTATCAAGAGATGCATCAAACTGCCATAAGTCACCACATTATATGTTAAGGATGTTTAATATAAAACCACTTTTACTTTGGAAAAAGTACGTTTTGTTAAAAAAATAATGAAAAAAGTACGTTTTGTTTAAAAATAATTTAAAAACGACGTTTTGATGTGCGTATTTTTTTAGACTATACTATTTTGATCGAGTGTTTTAAAAATGTTCTTATTTAGTAAAAACTACAAATGAGCCTCATTGGCCCATATTTAGATACGTTACACACGAATTGGCAAAGTTAATGTACCCTCATACTGTGGTTGTGGGGTGTAAATAGACCAATAAGAAGATTAAGGGGAAATCCTTCACTGGCTTGCAAGAAGGCCTCAAAAAACCTTGGTGGGCATTTATATGTATATGGAATATAAGAGTAAAATGGCATTATAAAATTATGAAAAATCTTGCATATGAAATACAATGAAAAAAGTACGTTTTGATAAAAAATTAACAAAAAAGGACGTTTTGTTACACACCAATTTTTAAGAAATCCATTTTCTTGATGAAAAACAAAAATAATTCACGCTATGGAAATTTTTTCTGATAGATTTCGAACCAAATAATTTAAAAAGAACAAAAAATCAATTTGTCAAAAAATGCGAAAAAGTACGTTTTGTTCTGCGACTCCTCAATATAAGACTATCTGTTCATATCTTGTAGGATAACCGAGGATAATATTTGAAACAATTGTGTCCATCATATTTGGGATCTAATTTGTCACGGCTATATAAAACTCTTTTTTACTCGGGTAGGAATAATGTTTCTGAATCTGAAAAATGTCTCAAAATCTAAGATTTTTTCTGTAAAAAATTCTTAGAATCTGAAGCTTTTCTATATGAAAATGTTTTAGAATCTGATTACTTTCTATAGGAATAATTAGGGTGTTCAATTAATCGGGTTTTTTTATTGTTCGATTAAACGATTAATCGAAATTTGGCGTTTTTGACTTATTCGATTAAACGAATAAAATTTGAAAATTGATCGATTAATCGAATAATTCCAAATTCAGAAGTTTTCTAAATATCAAGATTTGTTTTCGACAATTTTAGAAAAAAATGGTACTTAAGTAAATAAACAATATTAATTACAAGTATTTTAACATTTTATTAGCAAAAAAAAATAACACAAACGTAAAAGCATAACAAAATGTTTTAAAATTTGAGTATTCTGCGAAAAGTAAAAAAAAATATTTTGGAGATTTGAAAAATGGGTAGAATCCAAAAATTATTTTTGTTGCCAAATTATATGGATAACCAATATCACAAAAACTTTATACTACTATTTATTATCTGACCATATTTGGGAAAATGTTAAACAAAAAATATATTTATAAAATTTTTAACTTATATTTTATAATTTAGTGGGTTTTTGCCCAAAACTTGAACTGATTTGGCCCAATATTTTATCATGTACTTATCCAAGCTTCAGGACCAGCGAAAATCCGAAAAAAAATTGAAATAAGGACCACTATAGAAACATGACTGTTTTTTTTTCTGAATTCCAGCGGCCACATACATTTGGTTTGTTTATTTGACTTAAAATTCAAAACAATATGCAAATTTCCAGAAAAACCATATATTTTTTTTATTCGATTAATCGACATTAATTCGTCGATTAATCCTTTAATCGAAATAAGCAATTTAAAATTATTCGAACAATTATTCGTCTGAAAATGTTCGATTAATCGAACAAGAATTAATCGGCTGAACACCCTAGGAATAATGTCTCTAAATCTGAGAATTTTTCTTACAATCTAGAAAAATGTCTCAGAGACACAAGCTGACACTTTTTGTATAGAAAAAATGCTCAAAATCTGGGAGTTTTTCTTTTTTTAAAATCTCTTTTTCTATAAGAATAATGTCTCTGAATCTGAGTATTTTTCTATGGAAAAAATATTTCAGAATCAGAGACTTTTTTTTAGGAAAAATGTCTCAGAATCTGAGGCTTTTTCTATATGAAAAATGTTTCAGAATCTGACAATTTCCTATAGGCAAAATGTCTCAGAATTTGAGACTTGTTCTATAGAAAAGTGTTTAAGCATCTGAGACTTTTTCGGTAGGAAAAATGTTTGAGAATCTGAGACATTTTCTATAGGAAAAATGTCGAAAAATCTTAAACTTTTTCTGTAAGAAACATGTCGAAGAATGTGACACTTTTTCCATAAGAATCTTATACTTTTTCTATAGGAAAATTTTCTCAGAATCCAAGAGTTTTTCTTTAGCAAAAATGTTTTAGAATCTAAGACTTTTTATACTGTTTCTTTTTAAAAGGTCTCTGAATGTTAATCATTTTTCTTGTAGAAAAAGCGAAGATTTTCTCAGAATATAAAACTATTTGTGTAGAATTTTTCAGAATCTGAGAAAAACTAGAAATACCACAGATTATGGGAAAATGTCTTACAACCGGAGTCTTTTCTTTTGGAAAAGTGTTTTATGAATATGTTTATAGAATCATTTTCAAAAGTCACTTTTTCGGAAAACTGTTTTCCATTGAAAATATAATTTAGAGTCTTTGACTTTTTCTATAACAAAAACCATTTTAACTGGAAATTGTCATAGAATCTTAGACTTTTCTTTAAAAAAAAAAAATCAGATTCTGAATCTTGTATCAGCATCTGATACAATTCATACTTTAAAAAAGGCTTAAGTCTTTAAAAAAAATTTAAAATATAAAAAAAATTAATTTTTTCCCCCCAACAGTTTTAAACTTACACAAAAATGAAGAATCTGATTGTGTTACATTCAGTTCAAGGAAAAGATCGAGAAAAATTCTAAAACATGTGCTGTTATGTAAATTTGCAAAAAAAAAAATTGAAAAAAAATGTTGGGCCCCCACCGAAATAAAATCCTGGATACGCCCCTGGCTTATATAGTCAAACTGAGGTGGCGTCCTGCAACTTTTTTAAAATTAGACACCAGCCTAAAAACATTATTATGTTAATAGAAAAAAAATTACACAACTTAGGAATTTTTTTATGGGAAAAGGGTCACTTAATCTACGAATTTTTCTTAGTATAGGAATTTTTTGATTAGAAAATTGCATATGTATTTTAGAATTTGCAATTTGAAAATGCAAAGTCTTAGAAAAATATCAAAATCAGGAAACTTTTTTTAAAAAACATGTCTAAAATCGGATATATTTTCTATTGGAAAAATATTTCACAATCTGAGTTTTTTGGTGTTAGAAAAATGCTTTATGGCCTGAGATTTTTTTGATGACACATTTTTTTAAATATCAAAAAATTTTCTTAAAATGTTAAACTTTTCTATAGGAATAAATTTTAAACATTTGGAAATGTTTCGATAGAAAAAATCAAAATAAACCAGAGGTTACCAATGAAAACATTAACTTATGATTAAAATTTTGAATAAAAAAAAATTGAGAATATTTTTTTTTCAACCTCCAAACCCATGCTGGATACGCGCTGGGCTACGTTCACTCTTAAAAAACTTGCCATTATAAATTCAGATGATTTTATTATCTTTTTTGTTGCTAGCATAATTTGGGATGATTTTATTTAGCACTATTTAATTTTGTTCTATATACAATCACGTAATGATTTAAAATCACGCAAGCCCACATACAGTAAAAGATTGTTCTCATTCATACCTAACGCAATGAAAAATTAAGTGTCGCCTAGTGTAATGCAACATGTTTTATCTTGTTGATACCGCTAATAAAATATAAACAAAACAAACATTTTTTGACAGTTAACAAAACAAAAAACATATGAATTTATTAGAGAATGAGAGTAAAAGTGAATGGTGAGTAAAAGTTTTTGTTAAAGCTTTTTAAAAGAGATTTTCTATTATTTTGCCGCTAAAAAGCTTTTATTATTAAAAAAAAACATTCCATTCTCCAAGAAAATTCTACAAAATATTAGAATTTTATTCCTTTATAGTAAAGTGATGTTAATAATTTTTCACAGTACGTGTTTGGTCCTTGGAGCTTTCGGTTCAATTGTTAAGATTAATAAAAAGCAGAAAATGCTTTAAAAAAATATTAAAAAAAACAAATAATAAAAAAATATGAAATGAGAAATTTAATATAAATTTAAAGAGTTAAAAAAAAGAAATCAATGTGCCAAATTATGATTTAAAAAAAAGAAAAGAAATTTTAAAGATTTATTAAAGAAAGTTTTTAAAGTTTAATAACTTAAACTAAAGCCAAATTATTGTTAAACAAAAAGAAAACAAAAACGGGAGTGCCATAAGAATATTGTGAATATTAACTACGACAAAAGAAAAGAGAGTGTTGAAAACTTATTTGTGTGAAAAATCTCTTGGGAGATAAAATTATAATGAAAATTTAATGTTGCAAAAAATAATTGAAATAAATATAGAAAATTTAAGAAAATAAATAACATTTTAACTTTTGTTAGGACCCCAGGATTACCTAGCAAAAGTAAACATTTCTAAGAAATTGTCTGAAGTTTTTTTTTTTATAAAATTGATAAAAAGCTTAATGTGGAAAAAAAAAATAATATAAATTAAATATTCTTGAAAAATTTTCTGAGAATTATGAGTTTGTGTAAGCATTAATGTCTAATGAAACAAAGTTGAGTGACTTTTTCAACAAGAATTTGCTGGTTTATTTAAATAAATTTTTAAAGACTTTAAGTCCTTTATAAAAAAAGCTATTATAAAACAAAACTTTAGAGTTGAACTTGTGGTAAAACAAAAAAAAAAAAAAAAATACATTAAACTTTTAAGTGAAAATCATTTGAAATACAATTGAAATTTAATTTTTTCAATAAAAACTTTTTAAATTAAAAGTTTTTGAAAACTAAAAAAAAAAATGTGGTATTAAAACAAAAACGTTGGTTATTAAAAAGTGAAAGACTGGAAAAAGCTTGAGTTTTAGGAATAAGAAAATGTTTAAATTTTAAAAGAGTTATTTGAAAGAACCAAAACCAACATGTTTTCCTTAACCTTAATAAGCCTCTTACTTTTAAGCTTAAGTTCCTTTATCAGCACGGCTCCTACACATCATTTAACCATAGGAGTACAAGGTAACACTCCCACTTTGATGGTGACATCCTCAGAAATTGGTATAACTACAGAAACTGAGGGAGTAAATAAGAAATCTTCGGAAAAGGAAATTTTAAGGCCTCAAAAGGAATTAAAATTGGCGGACACAAAAAAGTCTATAAAAACTAAAATTATTAAAAATCATTCGTTATACAATAAAAAGGATAAATTACAAAATATTGCCAAATCGTCAGAGAAACCACAAACACCTTTAGTTGAGACATTGGAAGAAGTTAAAGTTACCGCAAAAGCAACATCCTTTAAAAGGCAGGGAGAATATAAAGATCCTAAATCTACACAAAAATTGCAAACGGTAGAAGATTCTTTCTCAGAAGCAACGGAAGATACATCAAAGGAAGATAAATATGTGGCTAAGGATAGTCGGCAATTTCCTATAGATAAGACACTAGAAGAAGAAAAAGATTCTTATCAAAAATTGAAATCATCAAAACAACAGAATGTTTATGAAAAACCAAAAGATAAATTGATTAAATCTGAAGAGAAACCACAGTTAACTTTGGATTTAGCTAGAGGGGAAGATGAAAACAAAAATCTGGAGTCTGATACCTTTAAAGATAAAGCACAGCATCAATTAACTCCACAAAAGACAATAGAGGCTGAAAAACCATCTTTAATGGACGATAAAACATTAAAGATTCCAAAACAAACGAATGAATATGAAATTCCAGAAGACAAGTTGTTTGAAACTGGAGAAAAACTGCATTCAACTCTCGGTATTTACAATGGGAAAGAAGAATACGAATCTCGGAAACCAGATACATCTAAACCTCAAAATAAACAACCTTTAGTTGAGGCAGTAAACGATGAAAAAGCTTCTTTAAACAATGAAATGATGAAAGAGTCAGTTAAACAAGATCAAACTGCAGAGGAATATCAGTTAGCTGTGGATTTAACTAAAGGAGAAGATGAATATGAAAATCTTGAACCAGACAACTTTGAACCCAAAGCACAACAAAAATTACCTGCAGTAAAGACAAGAGAGAATGAAAAAGCTTCTTTAAAGAAGAAAGTTTATGAAAAATCAGTAGATAAATTGCTTGAATCCGGAGATAAATCTCAAATAGCTTTTGATTCACCCATACGGGAAGAAGATTATGAAAATCTGGAACCAGATGTGTCTGAATCTGAAGTTAAACATCAGTTGCCCTTAGTAAAGGCAACAGAGGAAGGAAAAGTTTTAACTGATGAATTCGTTAAACCTGGAAAAAGTTCAAAATTAGTTTTGGATTTGTCCAAACGGGAAGAAGAACATGGAAAATTGGAACCTGGTTTGTCTGAATTTAATGCAAATGAGCAATTTCCAATAGATTTGGTAACACCTGGATCAAAATCAACTTCAAAAGATGTGAAGAAACAAAAAGCGCATGAAAATATTGAAGTTAACAAACAAGAATCTTCTGAAAATATTAAAAAATATTTCAAACCACAACCCACAGCGACGGCTAAAAACCCTAAGAAAGATAAAGAACTCATACCACCACCACCTTACAGAAAAGGAAAATCTGAAGATATATCCAAATTTTCTCTGGATTCGACTACAAGGAAATATACTTTCGCGGAAGAAGAAATTGGAAAACAACCTCAAAGCTTTGCTAAGTCTAAGCATCAACTTCCTTCAGCGGTTACTAAAACTAATTTAAAAGAAATTAATACACTAAAATCTCTTAAGAAACAAAGAGACGATAAAGTTTCAGAAGCTTCGGCAAAACAACAACAGGAAGATATAGACTCTATGACAGCAAAGTCTGATAGTTCATCTAATTCTAGAGATAATCCTTCATTATATCTGGATACTTCCAAGGAAGAAGAAAAATCTAGAGATAACCCTCTATTAGATCTGAATACTTCCAAGGAAGAAGAAAGAGAAAATCAAGACCATTATTTGGTTGAATCTAAAACCAAACATCAACTTCCTAATGTTAAAGTAACTGAGGAATCTAAAACTATCTTGAAAGAGAACGTAAAAACATCAGAACCCGTTGAAAAGCAAAGAGAAGAGGAAGACATGGAAGTTGTTACACAAGAATCTACATTAAATGCTAAAGATTTCCAACATTTACCAACTATCTCTGCTAAACGACATCAGGAAGATATCGATTTGATAATACCAAAATCTTACAAAACACGTAAATCCCTAGATAAACGTCATTTATATCACGATGGTACTTTAAGCGAAACAAACTACAGTTCCCAGGAAGAAGAAATGGAAAATCCAGCAACAAATTTAGCTAAAACAAAAACTTCATTCCTTAATAGTCCTAAAGAATATGAAAATTTTCAACCTTACCAACAAGAATCTTTTTTTCGCGTAAAGGAAGACTTGCAAACTCAAACCACCATGTCTGACAAACAACTTAATAAAGTTGAAGAATTCATAACAACACAACCTTCTAAAACAGTAGACATTTCTATTGTCGCCTTTACTAAACCTTTAGAAGAGTATGATAACATTAAAACCACCTTGGAATTAAGTTTCCAAAATTCAAAGGATATTAAACATAAACCCAGTCGTACTTCAATTCCTAAGAATATGGAAAATGTAAAAACCACCTTAGAATTGAGTACACAAAATTCAAAGGATATTAAAAACATTCCTATACTTACTTCAACAACAACTCTTAAGAATATTAAAAATGTCAAAACCACTAAAAAACAAAATAAACAAAGCCTAAAGGAAAACAAGGAAATGTCTACAGCCAACACTCCAACTAAACCTATAAAGGAGGTTACAAATGAATATTATAACCTAGAAAATTCTACTCCTTTACCTACAAAAATCACAAACATGTCATTTATCTCTACAAGTTTAAGCCCAAAGGAATCTATAAAGCAAATTCAAGACATTTCAATTATAACGTCAACTCTAACTCCAAAGGAGAATGAAGAAATTTCTACAATTGTTGCTACTTTGATAACTCCAAAGAACGAGGAAGTTTTGGAAACAACTATGAATTTACCTGCAGATTTAGAACCTCAAAAAATCGAAGACATTTCTTCGACAGTAAAATATGAGAATGATGATACCTTAGAAACCAACATAAACTCCAAGGATTTAAAATCTTTAACAACAACAGACATGTTAAAAGCAACAAATGATAAAGTAACATTATTATCTAAAAAAATAATAGATAAAGATGAAGAGGTGGAGAAATTGAAAGAAGGATTACAAAAAGAAATAACTACCATTAAAACTGAAAATGACAATGACAGAATATATACTGACAATCCTACAATCATAAGAAATGAAAATCTATTGTTAACTACCGCACAAATGACGACGACAACAACAGCAGAATCTACAACCACTTCAGCATTAAACAATGCAGCAGAACAACAACCAGCAACTACAATCTATCCATTGTTAACTATGCCATTAACAGCAACAACAAGTGAAAATGTTGATGACAATGATGATAATAATAAAAAACAAGAAGCAATAGAAAATTCACAAACAGTAGAATTTTTAGAAAACCACAATAAAAACGAGCATAGAACTGACAATGAAAATGTTGCTAAGGCTACCTTAAATGTTGCTGCTAATGTAAAAGCTAAATCAGATGATACAAAAAGTAGCCATGGTGACAATAATAATAGTGTTAAATTTAAGCAACGAGAAGGATATGTGACAACTCCTACAAAACCATCATCATCGTTGTCATCACCAGTTTTCCTACAAACATATATTCCACATGAAACCATTTCAGTCGAAAATCCTTTAACAACAATGACTACTGAATTTCTAGAGGAATTTAAAACAGATGGTTTAGAAAATGAATCAACTGTAATTGAAACAGAAAAGGCAATAACAACAACATTGTCAACACCCTTTTCAACAAATGAACAACAAAAAACCACAGTGTCAACTCGGCCATCTTTTGAAATAACACCAAAATTTCGCGAAACCACCACAACGGAAAAGGTTTTAAAATTGTTAGATTTAGAAAAACATGTATTAGCTACATATGATGAATTAAAAGAACGTTCATTGTTGCCACAACAACATGATAATGGTCATGATGGTCTAAAAAATATCAAGAAAAAACAATTGATTGACAAACACTATGTAGAGAATTTTCTAAATAACAAACAAGATGACAATCATCAAAGTGAACATAGACAACAAGAGGAGTTAACACACGCTAAATCTTCTACCACCTCTTCCTCAATCTTGACTCCAGTAACCAGCAAACCTTTGTTGGTACCCATTAAACATGGTTTTTTAGGTCCCATATTAATGGAGGAGAAAACATTTCATGTCATACATCATGCTGGTTATAATGACAATGTCATGGCAACTAAAACACCACATTTAAGCACACTGGAAACACAATTACGCAATGGTCATTTTGTGGAATTAAAAGCGAAAACGGAAATGGAACCATTAAGCAAAACCACAACTACCACTAGCACCACAGGCCGAAATAATGATATAAGAAATTTAGCTGATTTTACAACAGTAGCAAACAAAAATATTTTAGCAACTTCCTTGCAATCAAATGAATATGATTCTTTAAAAGCTGCAGTAGGTTTAAAACAAAACCTTAATAGGGAAGAGGAAATGTATCCTACTAGAAATGAAAAATCCTTTATTAATTCTTTGGAAAGTAATAATCAAAAAATATTTCAAAAGTCTGCTGCACTTTTGGTCAATACTGTAAAGTCTGCAAGTGAGGCCAATAGATACAAGAGCAATCCAGCAGACCATTCAAGTAACTTTAATCAAAAACCAAATGATTTTAAAACATCTGCCACACTTCTAAGCGACACTGTGGAATTTCCAACTGACTTTCCTACTAAAGAAACCAGTAACGGCGAAGTACAAACAAAACAACAACAGTTACGAGGTATATCTTCTTCACAATTGAGAGAGAATCTTCAACATGATTTTCAAAACTCTGCTAAATCAACAAAAGCTTCGTTAGAAAACTTAAACAGTGAACAAGTAAGTAGCGATGAGCTCGCAGATGAATCACCAACAAGAAATGTGAGCGAGAGTTCTCCAAACGATAAAAAAAGGCAATATAAATCAGCAAAAGCTTCGCTAGAAAACTTAAACAGCGAACAAGCAAGTAAGGATGAACTTTTGGAAGAATCACTAACAAGAAATATGAGCGAGAGTTCTCCAAATGAATCACAAACTTTAACTAATCTCTCAACTTACACAGCAACTACAACAAGAGAGACGTCTTATACGATAACAGAGAACCCAATTAGCAAGGAAAATTCCAAAGCTTCTTTAGAAGTAGATTCAACTGCAAAACCATTTCAGTATGAAGAATCCTTAACGAAGTCAAAACATTCCACCTTAACCGATTCTACGCAATTAAATAAGGACGAACAAACAGACTCCCCTAAACCGGCTTCAGTTTTATCTACAACAGTATTTCAGATAGTAGACTCCATGGCCACCAAAACACCCATACAACAAGCTAATACCATGTTTACTTCTCCGGAAAAAGAACAAATTAAAGATTCTTTAGATAACGAAAAAGAGAAATCGGAATCAAAAATATCTGACATACAAATTGAAGTTTATGATTCTACCATAGATTCCATAGTAGCTTCGACAAATTTTAAAGATTCCAATAACAAACCATTATACTTAGAAGATTTGGAAGATCAAGAAGAAGAAGAAGCCAACATAGGAAAGACTACAAAACCTCCCGTAGCTCCCCTTCAACAAGAACGATTTACACAATATGTAATAGATCGTACGGAAACATCCACCCAAGAGCCTATTAACTACAGCACCATACAAGTGGGATCTGGAAAACCCGAACCAGCTGCTATAGAAATACATATAAATGTTTCCGAATCTTTTGGTAATGAAAGTGAAGATTTGGAATTTTCTTATCCCCAAACGGAATATAATAACAATAATGATAGATTATCGAATGGCGGACAAGCAGGAGAAGAAGATTCCTATGATGATTCGAAAATAAATGATAATGTTAAACTTCAAATACCTTCCAATACTGGTTTTAATAATTCCGGTAAAGATGCTAGAAGTGATGAAATTTTGGTAGTGGAAATTATAGATTCAGATAATTCAACGGAAAAGATTAAAACAAAAAACTCTAAATCAGCAGATGATTTATTTATCTCGGATAATACACCACCACCACCTCCTCCGCCACCACCGTATCAGGCGAATTTTGATCGTGACTCTGATACCATATTCTATATCTCCAATACTGAAGTTAAAGTGGGTGAATCTTTACCCACTGCTAAAAATGCTTATGAAGAACGTAAACTAAAATTGGAAAATCAATTTTTTCCAGCCAATTATATGGCCAGTACCCATCCAAATTTAAATACAAATGAAGAATCTCCTCATCATTTGTATGAAGAAGATATAATACTCTCCTCCAATCGTAATCAAGCTGATTCTCTTAAAATCTATCGTAATCGTAATGAACCCTCTCCTCCTCTAGATGTCACTTATGTGGGAGAATCTATAATAGAAGTAGAACAATCTCCGGAGATTACGGTAACAACAACATATGCTCCGGATCAACATTTTATGTTTGGTACCCAGCAGGCAGATGTTATAATACAACCAGCCATATTACCGGAAATTTCTATAGGGGTTCCTGTTATAGGTGAATTGCCACCACAGATTGAACTAAAAGAAATCGATTTCATGCCCAACGAAGCACAAATGCATCGTTCAGGCATATACAACTACGAGAACGACAATAGCAACAGCATCAACAACATTTTTAACAGCAACAACAACATCGACATTGAAGACAATGCAATAAATGCTGGCAGCAATAGCAACAGCCATGATGTAGACATCATCAACAGCAATAACAACAACAACCAACGACTTGACGAATCA
This sequence comes from Pegoplata infirma, assembly GCA_963921195.1. Lineage (NCBI taxonomy): Eukaryota > Metazoa > Arthropoda > Insecta > Diptera > Anthomyiidae > Pegoplata > Pegoplata infirma. The sequence goes on along the minus strand of OY992540.1, from coordinate 45,365,589 downwards.
TCAATACAATATGGTGGTGACCTTATAGATGAAAGCGCTGACGGTGGCTTTGATGGTGTTGAAGGTTCATATCCCTTTGGCAATCCAGCCTCAGCTGCTGCGGCAGCGGCCGCCGCCTCAGTTGGCATGACAAAAATACGAAAACAACAAAATCACGTCGCAGACTATGCACACTTGTATGTTAACTATGGCGTAAATAATATGCGCAAAGATGAGTTAAGTGCAGATGTTAAAGACTCTGGGGAGTTGTTGGCTGTAGGTGGCGGCGGTGGCATCGGTGCAAATAGTAACGAACAAAATACAACGTCATTTAAAGAGTTTCTAAACAAAGTAAGCATGAATAATTCGTCGTCCTTATCGTCGTACATAAATGGAAATTTAAATCAAACTGAACGTATGAGTAACGCAACAGCATTTTCTGTTATGGAGGATGCCAATGATTTAGAGGATAAAAATACAGGTAAGTACTTCTTAACTCGGTATGAGTGAGTGTGTACATAAAACTTGACATGCTTGGTTAAGAACATAATTATGCTCTTAATGAGTTGTATTTTTGAAATATTCATCATTTGTATAATGATGTTTACAGCAAAGTGGATATTTAAAAAAATCTTTAAATTCTCTCTTATATTTTTTTTTATTGTATTCTGCTTTATTTAGAAGACATTGTAAATTTAATATCGTTGGCTATTGGTCTGTTTATTGTGATATTGCCCGTGGTTGTTACTTGCAGTATGTTTTGGGCTTTAAGGTAGATATATGATAAATATTATTTTTTTTTTTTATTTCGTGAAATCAAATGGAAATGATTATAAGGATATCAAATAGACGAAATATTTTAGATTCTGCGATCTGCTTTAAAAAGAACGTATCTTTAAGTGTTGTTTAATTACACTTTTTTAAAAAGAAATCAGTTTCCTAGGGGCCCCAGTTGTAGCCTGCTAGCCTATGAGTGTAAGGGTAGTGGGTTCGATTCCCATCAGAGGCCTTGGTCTGTTTCGCTACAACGAGACAATATTAATCGTCGCCCGTCTTGGTTAGGTTAATTAAGTATATGATTTGTAATAATATGTTAAAAATTCAATAAATAATTAAAACATATTTCTACTATAACTAATGCTTAATATGCTATTTACATATACCCCGAAATCCGTATAAATTTGGATTTCAAATCCAATTAAAATCTATACCGTTTACATATGCTTTTTTGACATTAAGCGGGATTTTGTTTGCAATAACTCAGTATTTGGTTTTGACTTGTGTACAGGGTTGTTAGTTGGAAAATTACTCAATTTTATAAATATTTCTAAAAACAATGATTTTTCTTTGCCGGAGCCAATATTTTCAATCCCACTAGTATATATTGGGACCACAATATCAAAAAATGTTTTTTTATATAGAGCTGCTTCTTTGCATGCAAGAAAATTAACATTTTTGCCAAGTATGGGGCCGCCACCATTGAGTGTTTTGCTTTGATAGGAAGACCAAATTGGTCAACTAAATTGTGCGTCTACCATTTACAATGGTAAATTTTAAATTAAACATTGTTTTTATTAAGCTTTTAATAGTTTTTAAAAAATAAATTTTGATTGTTTTTTTATTTCATAAAAAACAACAACAGCTGATAAAAAAAAAAATCGTGTGCAGCGTTGTAAAGAGCATTAGGTATGATTATTTTGGGAAAAACCATAATTGTACAATTTAGTATTAGAAATTTTTGGGGATTTTGAATTGCAATTTTACGATTTTGCCAAAATCCAAATTTTTGTTTGTATGGGATTTGACATTTGAAATCCCATTTTTTCTGGATTTCGAGGTATATGTAAATGGCATATAAGTGAGCATAAATAAAAATTGATTTCGTGTATAACATTACCATAAAAGTCATTGCAAGCGGAAATATCTGCACTTATATCTGCAGACATTTTTCGATGGCACATCCAAGGCGCTGCATCAAATCACTTGAAATAAAAAACAAGTAAGAAAATTAAAGTCGGTCAAAACCGACCATATAATACCCTACACCAGAGTTTCCCGGAAAATGGGTCCCAAGTTCAAACATGGACCGATTAGATCTATATTTTGTCAACTCTTAATAAGTGTAAAAACACTCACACATCAATTTTTAGTGAAATAGGCTTATTTTTGTTGACAATAAACCAATTTAACTGAATATCGGCAAAACTTTCATATGGGGCCTGACTCAGGCCGCCTGAGTCCAAAAATGGTCCAATGATAATCAGATTTGATAAGGTTATTAAATACGCGTTTAACATAAACAAACAGAATTTTAATTAAATATTTTCTATTTTCATTACATTTGAGAAATTTATGCACAGAAAAAAATATGGAGGAAACAAATTTGAGTAATCACTTGTTTAAAATTAAAAACAAAAATTGAGTAATTTTTTAATTGACGCAATTAAAAATTTACTTAAAAATTTTAAAAACAATTTAAGTAAATAATTTAATACAAATTTAACAGTTTTTTTAATTTTTTTTAAACTCTCATAGTTTTTGGAATTTTCGTTTAGTTTATAGTTTTTTGTGTATGTATATGAAAGTTTGTAATCGTCTTTATAAAATTTTCCTATGTTTTTGATATGTTTGGTAAAGTTTGAAAAAACAAGTTTTTTGTTTTTTTTTTTGTAAAAAAATTGAATACTTTTTTAAACTTTTAAAAAAATAAATAGATAAATTTTGAGTAAATTTTTAATTGTGTCAATTAAAAATTTACTCAAATTTTTTTTCAAACATTTAATAAATTTTTATTAAAAATTTACTCAATACTATTAAATCGTTTACTGGTGCAAAATTGAGTAATTTTTTACTCAATATATTAAAAATTTACTCAAATATTTTTTTTATTTTTTTCTGTGTGTGAAAATCGGGGAGGTGGATTGTATGGGGGCTACAAGAAGAACTGGTCCGATTTATTTAAAATTTGGAATGGTGATTTGTGTAGATAAAACATTATTACCTGCCAAATTTGGAAACGATACCTATGCGGTTATTAGAGTCATTTGAGTCAAAACTAAAGAGGACTGTTCAGACCTACATGGGTAAATCATGTCTACAGCTCATGGGTTAATCATGTCTACAATTCAACGACATGAATAGTGGTTATTATACAAAAATAAGTTCAATAACTTAACTATTGTTTTGTTTATATGGAATTTTAGCATAAGTTCAATAACTTAACAGTATTTAAATATCTGGAGTAAAAGTCAACGACTTAACTATTTTTATGCTTATTCAGTAATTCTTTATTTATAGTAAATTTTGTACATTAATTATTTATCATATTATTTTATTGCAATTATGCATTTATATTGTATATAAACTCAAAATAAAATAACTGCTTCGTTAGTCATAAAGACGTCAGTCTTTCATTTCAACCATCTTCAAGGTCTTTTTCCAGTTCAAGTGCTGGAAGAAGAAATTAACAAAGTCTCATCTTAGTTACTTCCAAGTTTATGTGCTTGGGCAGTAAATCTAAAGAGACACCCAACAAGGACCTTTGTATGGGGGCTAGGCCTAAATATGGACAGATTTTTTCCAATTTCAATAGGCTTCTTCCTTGGGCTAAAAGAGGCTTCAGTTTCAAATTTTATGTCAATTGATTAAAAATTGCGACTTGTATCGTGTTAACACCGTTTACATGGACAGACGGACGGACGTACGTACGGGCGGACAGCGCTAAATCGACTTAAAAAGTGATTCTGAGTCGATCGGTATACTTCAAAGTGGGTCTAGGACCAATATTTCGGGTAGTTACAAACATCACCACAAACTCATTATACCCTATACCACAGTGTGGTGAAGGGTATAAAAATCTAAAGCTTTTTCAACGCCTTATCCAAAATTGCATGCGCGTTAAAAAATTTTGAAGATTCTAAAAATTACAGATAAAACAAATTATCCTAACCTTAAAAAGCATCCTCAAAGATTTTTTTGTTATTTATTTATTTATTGAATTTTTAACATATACTACTTACAAATCATATACTAAATTAACCTAACCGAGACGGGTGACAATGACCATTGTCTCGTTGTAGCGAAACAGACCAAGGCTTCTGGTGGGTATCGAACCCACGACCCCTAGGCTCATATGCTAGCACGCTACCAGCTAGCCTACTAAGACGCCTATTTTTATTTTTCTATTACTTTTTGCTTTTGTTTAGAGTTCGTTTGGTGACTATGTCACTTCATCTGATAATTGGGTATCACCATTTTGTTAAAGGATTTAGGGGAGCTAAAAAGAATGCTGGTATTTTTTTTTTTGAAAAATGTTCGCTTCTTGGGGTGGTTCAACGCATCTGAAAACGCAGATTTTGAGCTGATTTTTCTGCAGAAAAAAGGAACGACTGAATATATTGCAAATCTGATAACACCAGTCGATTTCTACAGCAAAAATTAATACAATGGCAGTTTTTGACCTCTTAAAAAAAGTTCCAAAAACCCACAGCAGGGGGCGGAAATATCAATTTCTTTCTTTTTTAAAATTAATTATTTTTTTAGTCGTGCACGATGAAGAGACAGTTTTTGCTAAGAAAATTGGAACAAAAAGTAGCCAACCCATTAAAAAGTTATAAGGCTTCAAAGTTTTTTTTCTAATGACAAAATTATAAAACACTGACCGACATATGAACATTTTTTGGATGTGTCAGCGGTCTGGACACTCGTTTTCGATTAACCTCTCAATGCTGATTCCAAATCTTATTTCCAAAGTTTTCCATAACGTCAATTTTTTGAGAAAGTTGCATTTTTGTGCATATTGAGAGCATTTTTTGTGTTATTTTTATATTATATTCCGGAATTGAACAATTCCTTTTGGATTAACATATCGATACTGATTCTAAATCTGGTTTTCAAATTTTTCTATCACGTCAGGTTTTCGAGAAAATTGAGATCAAAGTCCTTAAGGATAAGAGATCAATTTTCCACGGATTTTTTTAAAAACCATCTTAACTTTTTCGTATTAGAGCAGAAATTGTTTCTTATAAAAATGTTATGACAAATATTGGAGAATTTGAAGCAAAATTATCGATATATCAGTTAAAAACTTCTAAGCCTATAATCAGATTGCAAAATATTATATGTAGGGTTGATAGATCATTAAATTACCTTTATATAAAACCAAAAACATTGAAATCCGTCAATTTGTTCCGGAGATATTTTAGTTTAAGTAAAACCACTTGTAAAAAAAACTAAATTTGAAAAGTTGCCGATATCTCGTAAACTGTTCTACTTTTAAAACTTTTAAAACTTTAAAATCTCTGTAAACTATTGTTATTAATTTGTGTGTAAGGATTTAAAAAAATCTTTCCACTATGGTTCCAAATCAATTTTTTTTTGGCATAAATTAAAAAAAAATAACAAATTTTCAAAAGCTTTGACATTTTCTCAGTTGCAACACTCCAATCCATCAAGAAAGAATAATGAAAAAATTTAGGTGGCAATACTGTCAGTCTGCCAGGGTTTCAAAGTTGAAAGTTTTACGACGCACAATTAAATCGCAATGAAAACAATATTACAGTTATAGTATAAGGGATGATAAATTATATTTTCAAGATTGTACTGACTTTACTAAAAAAGTGTACTTTTTTGACCTTCATTGTACTTAAAATTTTTTTTTTTTTTTAATTTTTATTAAACAAGAATGTAATATTCAACACCAGTGTTTCCCGGAAAATGGGTGCCAAGTCCGATTTGTGACTACAAAATACGCTCACATGCCAAGTTTGTATGGGGCTGTGTCTAAACATTGACCGATGTTTTTCAATTTCTATGGGTTTCATTCTTGGGCCAAAAGAGCATAAGTTTAAAATTTCACCGTTTACATGGACAGGCAGAGGGACATAGCTAAATCGACTCAAAAAGTGATTCTGAGTCGATCGGTATACAAAAAAGTGGATCTAGGAAAAATATTTAGAGTAGTTACAAACATCAGAACAAACTCAATATACCCTGTACCACAGAGTGGATTTACAAAAAACCATGAAAAAAATTATTTTGTTGATTTTTGAAAATATTGTTGATTATGAAATTTTTTTTTACAAATTTTATAGTTTTTTGCCGTTTTATACCCAAAATTGCGTCAACCGCGGTTGACACATTAAAAGAGTCGAAATTAAATTTGTGATTGGGAAAATTTTAAAATTGTACTAAGTACTGCCGTACTTTTAACCTCCGAATTGTACTAAAAAAAGTACAATTGTACTGACTTTATCATCCCTGAGTTATACAAATAGAAGAATTCCAAAATTTTTGACTACGAAAAAAACACTTTTTCGGCCTTACCTATTTTAATTGTATTAAAAATTGGTATATATGTTCTTCTGATTTTTGTTGAATTTCGGTTTTTGTTTTTTAGTCAAAATTGTGAATGGTTCGCGTTTTATCGCTGTTCAAAGTTGGTATTTTGCAACAATTGTATGATAAATACACAATGTTTAAATGATCATATCTTTGGAACGCATCATCCGATTGCCACGAAATAAATCGCAAAATAATGGTTATGTCCTGTACTTAAAACAGAATTTTAAAAAAGGATAGGATGCTTTGCAAAAAGGATATTGAAATTAAAAAAATGTCCTTAATTTGCAAATATCTCAAAATGCGTATCTTTAATTTTCCTATATTTTTTTGCACATATAGCCCAAAATGTACCTAACAACATATGGAAATCCCAAATTGGGGTGATAAGCAGTTTAATTGTAAACGCGGTTTCATGAAACGCCTTATTGATTTTTGTTAATAACTCTCGTTTACAAATGAAAAACAATTTCTGGGCACTAACCGCGAATAATTTTTTTATATGTATTTTTGATCGCTAAACTCAAAAATTTCATTAAAACAACATTTCGCGAATACATTTTTGTTAAATGAATTTTTTAGCGTTTTTTGGAGGTATTTTAACTATTTTGCTTATATCTTAAGTTCTGTTTATCTGATCTTCTCGCAATAAAAACCAAGCTAAAGATAATCTAATTTCAAACAAATCCTACATTCATCATTTTTTCACCAGTTCATAGCATTACGCGCAAATAATTTTTTTAGCGTTATTTGGAGGTATTTTGACTATTTTTCTTATATATTGAGTTCCGTTTATCTGATCCTTCCGAAATAAGAACCAAATTAAGGACAATCAAATTTCCAACAAATCCTTCATTCATTATTTTTATATCAGTTCATAAATTTACGCGCAATAGGCAAACAAGGAAAACCATTTTTTTATTAACAAAGCTCATTTCTAAAAAAGTTTTAAAAAACAGAAATCGTTACAAATTAGCAATTTTTTTATATATCTTTAAAGCCTGAACATTTACAACGATTATAAAAGGGTTTCATTAAAATCTATGAGCAAATACCTAAGTTATGAAAAATTTTATGAAACTACCCTAAAGATTTTCCTTGTTTTTTTAAACAGCTTAATTTTTTACTTTTTTTATATATCAATATAATACCTTTAGTGCTTTTTTCATGTATTTTCATATAATTTGTGATAACTTCGGAGTAAACCTATTGATTTTCATCAAATCAACTTTATTATATTTCTAAATGTTCAGGCTTTGCATATAAATAAAAAAACTTAATTAATTGCAAAGATTTCTATTTCTTTAAATTTTTTTTTCAACGATTTGTTAATCAAAAAACTTATATTAGTCATATGTTTGCCTATTGCGCGTAAAGTTATGAACTGATATAAAAATAATGAATGAAGGATTTATTGGAAATTTGATTGTCTTTAATATGGTTCTTATTTCGGAAGGATCAGATAAACGGAACTCAAGATATAAGAAAAATAGTCAAAATACCTTTAAATAACTCTAAAAAAAATTATTTGCGCGTAAAGCTATGAACTGACGAGAAAATGATGAATGTAGGATTTGTTGGAAATTTGATTATCTTTATTTTGGTTTTTATTGCGAGAAGATCAGATAAACAGAACTTAAGATATAAGCAAAATAGTTAAAATACCTCCAAAAAACGCTAAAAAATTCATTTAACAAAAATGTATTCGCGAAATGTTGTTTTAATGAAATTTTTGAGTTTAGCGATCAAAAATACATATAAAAAAATATTCGCGGTTAGTGCGCAGAAATTGTTTTTCATTAGTAAACGAGAGTTATTAACAAAAATCAATAAGGCGTTTCATGAAACCGCGTTTACAATTAAACTGCTTATCACCCCAATTTGGGATTTGCATATGTTGTTAGGTACATATTGGGCTATATGTTCAAAAAAATATAGGAAAATTAAAGATACGCATTTTGAGATATTTGCAAATTAAGGACATTTTTTTAATTTCAATATCCTTTTTGCAAAGCATCCTATCCTTTTTTAAAATTCTGTTTTAAGTACAGGACATAACCATTATTTTGCGCTTTATTTCGTGGCAATCGGATGATGCGTTCCAAAGATATGATCATTTAAACATTGTGTATTTATTATACAATTGTTGCAAAATACCAACTTTGAACAGCGATAAAACGCGAACCATTCACAATTTTGACTAAATAACAAAAACCGAAATTCAATAAAAATCAGAAGAATGGATGTGTTAATTTTTGGATAAATTGAACCACCATCGGCGGATTGCCGATGCTATTTTAAATGGAACCAGTCAATAGCAAATGGAAAAAAAATATTTATAAAAAGGATATAAAAGGATGATATTATATAAAATGTAAATTTTTCATTCCATGCATCTTTAGTGTTATTTTTGGGAGTTGTGATCTTGAGGATTTTGGAGTTAAAATATCCTAAATCTTTCGTGGACAAAAAGTTGTGTTAGAATTTTTTTAGATTTGGTTGAACAAATTTATGAAATCGTGTGGTATAGAAAGGGTACAAAATCAGTCGCGGGGGTACTACGGTATCTTTGAGAGTGAAAAAGTACTGAAAAAAGTACTAAAGTACTAACTTTTCCATCCCTGACCTCTTTAATAAATCTCTTAAAAAACTGGACTCATCTTACTATCCGGTTTTTATATTCCATGCGGGCATGTTGATAACATATTCAGAAGTATAAGTAAAAGAGTAATAAAATACTCTGCTCTTTGTTTGTCTTTAAAAACTTAAAAGTGTACCTCTTTAATAAATCTCATAAAAAAATAATTTATTAAACTCAAGAAAGATTCTTGATTTCACTGCTCCTCCGTAACAATCATTTAAACACGTTTAAAAGATAATAAATGTACGCATTCAACGACAAGTGTTGACTAAATTCATTTGAAGTGCTTTTCTTGTAATGAATTCGTCGTCTACATTTCACCAGTTGGAAATTCTTATAATCATTTTCATGTTGACATACACGTGCAGAATTTATTGTAATTGACATTTATAAGTATTTTATTCCATCGTTATTGTTTTTCTTCTACTTTTCTATAATTAGATATTTATACAAAAAGTATCATTCGAATGTAACCGATAGCAGTGGTTATTCAGATCAAACAGACACTAAAGGCCAAATAACGGAAGATGGTTTGGAAAAAGGAGAGGTAATTAAAATAAAAGACATTTTAAAAAAATATCGATTTCATTTCTATTTTCTGTTGTTTTTTGATTTTTTTTTAATTTTTTTTTTTGATTTTTTTAAGAAATAGGATAAGATTTTATTTCAAGAATTATATAATTTTGTTTTGTGAGAAGAGAAAAGCTTATTCAATCAACCAATCAATTATGTTAATTAAAAGACATTTTCTATTCAATAGAGGGGAAGATTTTTTTCTGTTTGTGTTGTTTAGCAAAATCTCAAGAAATGTAGTTAAAATCTAAGATATTAATTTCACTATACATACATTCTTCTTTCATGTTTAAAATTTTTCCTTTTACAGTTAATACAAGAACCTCCCAGATCCCCTTCACCCACAAATAGTGATATAGATGCCATACAAGCATTTCCTATAACGTCCAATAAACCGTCCACTACGGATAGTACTGTAAAATTTTCTACCGAAAATTCCGATCACTTAGATCCGGGCTCTAGTAAATCTTATACTTTTACATCACCTGCTTCCAAAACGAGAGAAAATTTACAACTTTCGTTAGATTTGCACACATACCCAAAAGTAATTCATACCGTCCATGATGAGATTGAAATTGAAGAAGTATATGAAGTAGAAGAAGGACCAAATGGTTCCATAACTAAAATGACATTGGAAAATAATCTTCTTATAGTAGAAACGGAAGAGAGCAATGTAAGTTTTTTTTTTTAAAGAAAACTAAAATTAATCGTTGTGTCTCTTTTAAATGTTGTTTTGTTATTTTGTTTCAGTTTTAAGGGATTAACTTCAAAAGAGAGAGAGTGTGAGAGAGAGACAAATTTTTGTTTAAGAGATAAAGACAGAGATACATTTTCTGAGAACATTTAATTTATATACTTACCCTAGTAAAAATGAAAATATCCAATTATATACGAGAAATGGTGGATACAATTGTGTAAAATATTATCCAATTTTATCTTATTAGATCCAATCATATGCAATTATATAAAAAATCATCCGAAATTTGTCTGTACCCGAGTAAAAGAGTTTTGATATAATCATATAGTTTTTTATATAATTGTATATAAATAGATCCATCATTTGATCCCAAAAATGGAGGATCGAAAAATATATGATTATATCTTATTAGATCAAATTTGATATAATTAGATATAATTTGATCCCAAAAATGGAACGGTAAATTTCATCTGATTTGATGTTAAAGATCATATTAGATCTAATAAGATAAAATTATATATTATTAGATCTTATTAAATCTAATATTTTATAATATCAAATTAGATAATATTTACCGTTCCATTTTTGGGATCTAATTATATCTTATTATCTAAATTTTGATCTAATAAGATATAATCATATATTTTTGGATCCTCCATTTTTGGGATCAAATGTTATATGTCACTGTATTATTTTTTTTAGTCGGGTATTAAATAAAATTTGATGCAATTATACATGATCGTATATTGTTATACATATATGGCTCCACACAACATTATTAATGGTGTTATATGGCCCCCCGAGTAAAAAAGATTTGATATAACCATACACGCAAAAAAAAAACATGTTTGTGGTGATCATAATGGAGGGGCAAAATAGTATGTTTGGGATTATGGTTGTAGCAATCATACTGTATGATAATAACAAACATAGTGCAAACACCTTTTTTAAACATATTATGTTTGTGACCAATCACACTGTATGGTTGTAGCAAAACATAATCTAAACATAATCTGGTCTCTGCAACAGGCGTCATTTAGCTATAATGAAAAAAGTATGTTTAATAAAAGTTTGTTTAATTCATATTTTGCAAACATATACTACACATAAATAGACGTTCACAAATTGCTCTCACACTTTTGTTATGAATTAAACATTATATTTTGTTTTCACAGATTTTTTTTTAGTTTTTTTTGTTTTGTTTATCTTTTTTTATATATCACTTCTGTTAGTACAAACAATTTGAACAACCAACCTCGTTGACAGATCACAAACGACTGACAAATCATAAACCACAAACAATAAATGCTATGAATAACTGACAATACTATGATTGTATACTTCAAACTATTATTTCTGATCATATAATGATTGCTATGATCATAATGTCAGGCCACCATGTTTCTGGTTAGATTTTTCGTAACAATACTGTGGTTCCATCCAAACATGTTTTTAATTTTAGAGTGGTAATCATTTTATCATGATCTCTGCAAGCATTATATTGTTAGACAAACATTAAAACGAATATAACATGATTGCTATAACAATGTATTGTTGTAGAAGCCATAGAATGGTTTCCGTGATCATGTTCCAAACATGTTTTTTCTCTGCGTGTATATGCTAATATATAATTATTTATATTTATGTATATATGGTTATGCATGAACTTTGATATGGACATATAAGTTTATATAAAGCATTGTATTTTCCTTATTTTTTAATATGATAACATACATATTTATATCTATTTATATACCGATCTATATGAAATTAGATATGACATATAAGTTCGGAAATTTTTAGATATGGCAGATAAAAAGATATATGATTTTATTTATAATTATATCCCGAAAAAAAAAATTAAAATTTTCTAAGTCCCGTACAATTAAAAAAAATAAATAAAAAATGTTCAAGTCTTAAAAATTTTATAAAAATTTTCTAAAGTCCCGGACATAAATTTTTATTGACAATTTTTTTTTGGAGTAAAAAAATCGTTGAAAATGTTTTTAGGAGAAATTTTATTCATTTGAAAAAATGTTTTTAAATTTTCTAAGACACAAACATTTTTTGGAATTTTTAAATCCCTTAAAAATTGTTTTAGAAAAAAATTTTACAAATTTTTAATAAATTGCTAAGTCGCGAAAAAAATTCCGAAGAATGTAATAAAAAATCTTCTAATTGATAATGTATCCAATCTGATAAAATAATTTCTAATTTTACGTTTAAAATTTCAAAAAATTTTACCAGATTTCATCTAATTATACAAAAATTTATCTAATTTTAACAGATAAGATATGATTTAATACAATTAGATAGACCCATTTTTGGGATCAAACTTAATCAAATTTGATATTATTTTATCAAAAATAATAGAATTTGATATAATCGTATAATATTCGATCCGCCAATTTTCGGATCAAAATTAATATGGATTTACATAAAAGCATATCTGTTCATATAAAATTAAATATTGCGTCATATAACTTTTTTTTACTTGGGGGGGTAAAATGGGGCAAGATCGAAACATATACACATAGTGTTATCTAATAGCATTAAATAGTGTATAATTGTATCAATTTTATCCCAATATATACAGTTATATAGACCCAAATTTCGGATCATTTTGTATCACAATGTGTCTGAATGGATATAATAAGATACAAGTTGATAATATTTTTTATAATTGTATCCACCATTTTTTGGATATAATTGGATCAGTTTCATTTTTACCCGGGTAAATAAGAAATGAGGTTGTGACAAATAAAATTATGTTAACTCTATTTTTGAGGTTGTTGCAATCAGTCATTCAACCGACAAAAACACTTTGCATTTGTCACAAGTGAATAGAGATTGCCACAACTTCAATATGTTTATCACAACCCCGAAAATGAGATTGACATTTTTGCATTTGTGAAAACTTTTATTTTTTGTGTACAGAGTATTCTATATTCAGAAATTACTTTCGAAGAAAATTTCTCTACACGTGTAACAATGAATTTAGATCTGATCTGATATGCTCATATCTGGTCTGATCTGCTCATAAAAAATTACAAAAATTTGTATGTTAACATACTTGTCAGATCTCGATATTGTTTTCCGTTTTCAGGGTCTGATACTGATCTGAGCATATTCGGAAAATGGGGACCAAATTTTTTATCTTACAGACATGATCTGATAAAACAATTTATAATGTGTTATGAATAGAATAAACAAGATATGAACATATAAAACCAGATCATATTTTTTATGTTAGCTTTACCACATTTCTCTCTCTCTCTCTCTATAATGATTAAAACCTTAAATGTTCTATATAAAAAAAAACTTAGATGTGTTTGTGTATTCGTATGCGTATGAGTTATGTTTTTTTTTTTCTTAAATCAGTAGTTTCCAAAAACGTTACCGTGTTTCTTTACCAAAATATTCTTCTATATATTTTTACCACTTTTATACTTCTTATGTACTAAACTATTATGCTCACAATGTTTGATGTTGTAATATATATAATTTGTATTCATTTTTCTAAAATACACTGTAAATACTTGTTGGCTGTTTTGAAAGTAAAAAAGAAATACAAATTTTCAAATATTTTTGTTTTTATTAAATCTGTTATAAAAAATCTGTCCCTGTTTGAGTGTGTTATTGTATTTTCCAAAACTTTCCGACATTAGGATGATTAGGTTTATATTATTTAATACTCTTAATAAATGCACGTTCATATGTAATTATTTTTAGCTTTTGATGTTTTATTTTTATAAATATTTTTTTTTTATTATTATAAATTTGTTTTTATTGAGTTTTAAAGAACTTAAGGAGCTTAATTAAAATTAAAGGCATTTTTTTTGAATGGTAGACCCCTAAGCAAGTGGAGATAGGGTCTAGGTATGTTCAGAAAATTTTGGGGGTAAAAATTATTGGTCTTTCTTTTTACCCCTCTAGGAAGCACCATGGCAGTGGTAGCAGCTGATTAAATTTTTAAAAATAAAAAAATTGTATGGAGAACGTCTTAAAGATTCAAGATAAGGGAAAAATAACTTTAAAGAAAATGTTTGAGTTTGGGAGCTCAATTTGAACAGTTAGAAGGGAGGGAACAAATTTTATTAAAAATTTTATCTTTATAAGAGAGCAACGTGTGTGAAGTGGAGATAGTTCTTAAATATGTTTTAAAAAAATTTGGGGCGAAAAATTAATGGGGATTTACATACATTTACACATTTTCATTTGTACTGGTTTCATTAATCATTTTGTTTCGGATGAGTGGGAGATTAACCCTTTGTATCCAAGGTTGGTGTTGGGACTGCTAACTTATTGCCTCCAGCCCGACAGCTTCGTTGCTCACACTAGGTAGTACCATAACGCATGTAAAAATACCACTACCATTCCCCCGGGGGTGCGGAAGGTTAGGTTGGAGGTGGCGGAGTCATAGACTCCTCACACAGACGCTAATAGAACGCGTTTGTCCAAATCGCGAATTGTACTATTTGCCTCAGGTCGACATTTTCAACCGTTTCCAAGCTCTCGAAGACATCTCTGTCTAATATGTGCTGTCGATTTTTGGCCAAAGCAGGGCATTGGAATAGAATATGTTTGACCGTTTCCTCAGTGTTAGGTTCTACAGATGTCATCGGAAATAAGTCCATTTTTCATTCTATGAAAACCTATACGGCAGTAACCGCTTATCACTCCAGTGCGAGTAAATAGTTAGTTTTTTTCAGATTGTAGCATGACCACAATCTTCTACTGATCGTACTTGTTGTTAGCTCTCTCCAATTTCTATTCGCCTTTGCAGTGTTTTGATTGTCGTAGCGATCTGAAGTGCTGGATTGGTGGATCGATATATACAGAAATAAAAATACCATCAGCACCTTGTTTCGCGAACTTGTACGCACTCTCGTTCCCTTGAATAGCTATGTGACCTGGTAACCATATTAGTTTCCATTTGTTCATACTCCCTAAACTTTGTAAGTTCTCGAAGCATTCGAAAACTACTTTTGACTTGATATAAGAGCTTTTGAAAGTTAAATTTTCTGTTTGTATCATCACCGAACTGTAAAGTTGTCCTGCTTATGGCGACTTTTTCGGCCTGGAAGCTGACGGTCGATATTGGAATATTTTTTTTTTTCGAAGACATCTCTGCCCAATATGTGCTGGCCAAAGCAGGGCATTGACAAAGAATATGTTCGACCTTTTCCTCAGTGTTAGGTTCATCGCACCTTCTACAGATGTCATCGGAAATAAGTCCCATTCACTTTCTATGACAACCTATAAGGCAGTGCCCGCTTATCTCTCCAGTGAGTAAAGGGCAGTTAAATTAGCAAGTGCGAGGAAATAGTTAGTTTTTTTCAGATTGTAGCATGACCACAATCTTTTACTGATCGCACTCGTTGCACATTACAAAGTTTTGAGTGTCTCGTAGCGATCTGAACTGCTGGATTGGTGGATCGATATGTACGGAAATACCAATACCATCAGCATCTTGTTTCGCGAGCTCGTCCGCACTCTCGTTCTCTTGAATAGCTTTGTGACCTGGTTCCAATGTTAGTATCTCTTTGTTTATGCTCCCTAAACCAAAGACTATTAATACTTAAAGATATGTGAAGTCTCCCTTCTTCTGTTAAACCCGCTCTTAAATTCCCTTTGCTAAGTCCGCCATCGAACTGGACGTTTGATCAAACCAAAAAAAATCCCTTAAGTTCGATATAAACAAAAAAAAAGTGTTGCAGTTTGCGATTTTCAGACTTAAGCTAGCGTTTTATTTCATCTAGCTGTAAAAAAAGTTTTTTTTTGTGGATTATCAGGAAATCCAATGACTTTTTATTTGCTGACAAATTTGTTTTAAACACTTTTAAAGGTATTTCTTAAATAATATAAACATAAAAATTAAAAATTGATATATTTTTTCCAAATTTATTAAGCGCTTTTTCGATATAAAAAGTTAGCATTATTTGTCAAACCAACAATGTTAATTTAACATTATCGTATTTTCCTCGTCTAACAGTTTTCGTACCTTCTGTTAAAAAGTTCCAAAATATTAAGAGCGGGAGACAAAGAGCTTGCCTAAACTTTGTAAGTTTTTGAAGCATTCGAAAACTACTTTGACTTGATATAAAAGCTTTTAGAGCAACTTAGCTGCCAACATTAAAGTTTAATTCTCTGTTTGTCTTATCACGGAACTGTAAAGCTGCCCTGCTTACGGCAACTATTTCGACCTGGTAAATGCTGCGGAAGATATTGGAATACTTTTTTTGCATTAATTTTCCACCATAAAATATTCAGCTTCAATTTTTCGAAATTTTGAAAGTTTGGAAGGTCACAATACCCATATCGTCTAACTTTGAGCCTTTTATTTAAATACCTAAAAGTCTTTTTAAAATAGGCATTTAAATGGTTAAACTGTTTTTCGAATAATATTTTCACAAAATTTCACTACTGGTTTTAACCCTTTAACCGGCCTATTTTTTTTTTCAACTAAAGATAATTGCAAATTTAGTTTATATTTGTTTAAACTTTTGTCGTGTAAATAAAACTTCCCGGGACGTTGCCCGAAACTAATTAAAATCGTTTTACGTTATATTATTTTATGCCCTCCATTCATTGTTAGTGATAAAGGGTATACGTAAAGCTGCCATATTGTTTTTAACACCTCAAAATATCGGTCTAAAACCTTATTAAATACAAACATTTGTCTCCGCCGGTATGTCTCTAAAAAACACGTTATCTTTTAAAAGACAACCGGAGGCTTTGGAGACTTGCCATTTATAAATATTTGTAACTTTTCTGTTGAGGTTGTTAATAAATGGGATTTATCTGTAATTGGTAAGCCACAAAAATATTCAGCAACGTGTTTTTGTCACTCCAAACAATGTTTATACCCCAAAATTTCTAAAAGAATCTTACTTATAATTAAAACAGTTGTTCGTGTTAATGAATTTTTGTGCTATTGGAACTATTGTAACGGAAGTTTAAACTTTTGAATGAGTCTGAAGTGTTGAATTCTATAGCAATAAAATTTGTTTACTCTGGCATCCTTTATTATTTTCGGAAACGTATGCAATTCGCTTTAAGCAAAGTTGTGTTTTAAACATTTCTCCTTTGTCCATGTTCTTTAAAACTACTTTTAAAAATAAGTTTTAATTTGTTAATAATCATGTATTTTATCAATAATCTTATAAATTCTCTTTCCATAACTTTTCTAAATTCAAGGATATATCTCGAGTTGCCAGAGAAACAAAAATGGATTACCATAAAGAAGGTGTATTCGTTGTTGAAGTTTCACGAGGCATAGACTCTAAAACAGTACCGGATAGTCCGATAACTGAGGGATCGGAAAAAATGCTTTCCATGTTTGATACAAAACACAATAATGGCGTATTGGGTTATAAAATGTCGAATGAAAAAAATTGTCTTAGCAATGAAAAAGTACAAATACATTCACCACCACCCGAAAACTCTACCGATGAGGGACCAAGAAGTTTACATCAAATTGAAGAGGTAGAAGAACCCATGACCTCACCACATTTTAATGCTGACGAAGAGGATGAATGTGTAGTAGGTTTGGCTTATAAATCTAATACCGGATTATCACAGTCTGACTTAAGTACCACCTCATCTAATGATTCCAATAAGGGATATTCCTATGGCAATCAGGCTTTATATGTAGTGGATCAAACTGGTTATTCGACAATGTCACCTACAGGAAATATAGTGCTTAAATGTGACACTAAAGATATAAAAGATGAAGATCATAATCCAGAAAATGATCATTATTTAGAACATTCACCAGATAAAAAAGAAGATAAAAGTGATAAGGAAATTAAAGAGGATAAACGTGGAAAGGCAAATGATGCAGGAACTAAAGGTGAACAAGATAAATCACCACAACAAAAGGAAAACTATGAAGAGAAACAAAATGAAGAGTTACGAAGAGATGATAATGCTAAAGTAATTAAAAGAAAGGAAGAACTGGATGACTTAAATAGTATTAGGGAGTATGAAAATAATGAAATTTTAAAAGAGAATTATGAAAATTCCAAAATTAATTGTAGCGAAGAGAATCAAATACCAATTTCACCAATTTCCAAGACTTCAATTATAGTAGAAGTTTCAAGTATTTGTGATGTTAATTCGGCACAACCATTCACTTCTATTTCTGCAGAAACTTCTTTGCAAATGGAATCTTTGTCTATAGATGAATCTCTTATTATAATTGAACCTTCAATGCCAGTTGAGTTATCAATAGCTGATGAATCTGTACTTGAGGAAGAAACTTTAATTCCAGATGAATCTTTACTTCCGGAAGAAGCTTTATCTTTTGATGATACTTCAGTTCCAGTTGATGTACAACTTCCAGTATTATCTATACATGTAGATGAATCTTCTCTCACTAATAAGTTTGTAGTACCCGACGAAACTATCAACTTCGTGGAAACTTTAACGGTAAAGTTAATTGAGTCTTCATTTCCTAACGACAATCCACTTCCAGTTGAACATGAACTTCCAGCTGAAGAACATGTCGACAATAGGGAACACATTCTAGCGGTACCCGATAAATTTTCAGATGATGAAAAAGAAAACTCAACTATAACGGATAATGGTGTTGTAAACGAAAATGGTGATGTAATCGAAAATGGCATTCTAATCAAAAATGGTGCAATTACAGAAAATGGCGTTATTACCGAAAATGTCAATTTAGAAAATTCATTAGATCATACAGTTTTTGAGAATGGTATAATTGAAACTGAAAAAGAGTTGCCCCAAATAATTGGTACACCCGAAATACTGATTAATGGCAATCAACACTTCGTTAAAGAGCATAAATCAAAAGCAGTTACAGATATTCTAAATGAGGCAAATGATCTTAATCAAAAATTATTGAATGACATTGAAAATTCCACACAAATTGATATTAAACATTTAACAAATGGCTTAAATGGTTTACCCGATTTAGTAAATGAACTAAAATCTTCCTCTACACTACAAAATGGTGTCAACGATATTGAATCACTCAATAATTTTACAACAGATATGGAAAATGGTTATGATAGTATTATGAGTTTGCCCGATCCACCACCCACCACAGATGAACAACTTAATAATGATCTAAGTGACCAACAATTAGATTCCTTACCACCACCACCGCCTCCTGAAACTTTCAATTTAAAAGATTTACCACCGCCTCTAACAAATGGTGATACAGATTCACTACCCAGCGAAGAGTCAAATAACTTTTACAATACATTGCCACCTCCACCACCTACAACACTAGAAGTGTCTACCACCACCACCACCAATAATGGTAAAATGCATGCATCACCCTTAACACCACCAGCATCACCACCAGCACATTTTACAAATAATCTGCATGCCGGTCTATGTCCACAGCCCATAGCCGTGGATGTTAATGGTAGTTAATGCATTAAAATACTGCAGTATTCAAATTAAATTAAACTAAAAAAAAATAACAAAACCACAATAACTGACTGAGGAGTTTTTAATTCAATAAATTTTTAAAACAAATTAAAACAAAAAAATCAAAAAAACAAAAAAAAAATATTTAGGTAGGCATTTACACGGTAAAAGCAACGAAACATAATTAAAACAAAATGGAACTGATTCAAACCAATACACACAAAAACCAAACACGGAAGTAAAGGAAGGGAAAATGGAAAACAAGTAGTAGGTAGACCATAAGTTTTTACTATAAACACTAAAATTTAATATTTATAGAAATAATAAATAGAAGATGAGTAAGGAAAAAACAAGGGTATTCATGGTAGAAGTTGTTAAATTTATAAGAAATGCGAAACAGAAATCTGATAATTTTTCTGAACAAAAAATGAGGTCTGAAACCGCATTTTCTTCACTGATAAGACCTTTCTGCAAAGGTAACCTCCGACTTGCTCGGATTTGTTTTAAAACGAGTAAAAAAAAAATGTTTTAGATTTTTACGAGATTTAATAAAAGTTGAAACGCAGATTGTGGGTACCAAAAATCATTTTATAAAAAGCTAGAGCTTTTATTTCGCTTTGGATCATCCGGTCTATGTGAGGAGTCTTTGACTCCGCCACCTCTAACCTAGAGCTTTTATTTTTGCGGTTTATTAAGTTTCATGTCTGAACCTTAATTTTCGCGGTTTTTATATATGCGGATTTTAATCGGTCCACACAAACCGCGATAATCTCGGAGTTGAGTGGCTTAGAAAAAAGTGCTTTCTTAGGAAAAAAAGTAAATTTTTTTCAGAAAAAGTACCTTTTAAAGTATACTTTTTTTGAAAAGATACTTTTTAGAACAAAGTACTTTTATTCTAAAAATTAGTAAAAAATTTACTTTTTTAAAAATGTACTTTTTTGTACAGTACTATATTTTCTTAAATAATACTTTTTAGGAAAAAAGTAAATTTTTTCTTAATAAGCACTTTATTCCTGAATAAGAAAATTTTTGTCTTAAAGGTGATATAGTACTATTCTAAAAAGTACTATTTTACCAAAAAGTGCTATTTTTTCTAAAAAAAACACGTTTGTTTTAAAAAATTACTTTTTTCTATTTTTCCTAAAAAATCACAAGTTTTTCTAAAAAATCACTATTGTTTCTAAAAAAGGTATATTTTTTCTAAGAAAGTACTATTTTTTTTCAAAAAAAAAGTGCTACCGAAAACTTTAACGTTAGAGTTTTTTGACGAAACTTCAGGAACGACTCCTTTCCCTCCCCTTGTGAATAACAAAGAGAAATTTAAACGTTTGAATATGGTAAAGTTTCTTCCCCCTTGCGCAGGTCGGGCATTTTAAAAGTTTTCGGAAATATCTTTTCTATTTGTTAATAGAAGAAACCTTAATGGAAACATCAAACAAATTTAATTATTTATGTGTGTTTTTTCATGTTTTGTACACTCTGGTAAGAAATGGGTTAAGTTGACGTCACTGTCAAGAACGACGACATAATACCCTACACCAGTGTTTCTCGGAAATGGGTCCTAAGTTCAAACATGGACCGGTTTGATCTATTTCTTGTCAAATCTTTAATAGTAGTAAAAAACACCCACAAACCGAATTTGAGTACAAATAGGTTTTTATTTTTTGCCAATAAACCGCATTAACTGAATATCCGGCCGAAATTTTAATATTGGGCCTAAGTCCAAAAAATGGACCGACTATAGTTAGTATTAAAGTACGCGTTAAACACACACAAACATTATTAAATAAAATATTTGCTATTTTCATAAAATTGGAGAGATTTATGTGAATATCGGGAATGTGGTTTGTATGGGTGCTACAAGAAGAACTGGTCAGGTTTCTTTATAATTCGGAATGGTGATTTCTGAATAGAAAATACCTTTACCTGACAAATTTTGAAAGGCCATTTGAGCCAAAATTAAATGACCTTTGTATGGGGGCTAGGTCTAAACATGGAACGATTTAATCCAATTTCAATAGACTTCGTCCTTAGGCCAAACGAACCTTAAGTTTCAAATTTTAGAAAAATCTGGTGATAGTTGCGACCTGTATCGTGTTAACAACGTTTAGATGGACGGACGGACCGACATTAGCGCGTCCCGAATTCGGCTTTTTTTCGAATTTGAAAATGCTTGCCCCCTCAAAAGATGGGGATTTAGGACCCTTTTACGGGAAAAATAACAAAAAAAGTTTTGGACAAAAAACCAGTTGGCTACCAGCGGCTAAAGATTGCAATCTTAGTGCATTTTGAAAAAAAATATTTTTTTTTTGTTTTTTAAAAAATGTATGCCAAAAGTTGCGCAAGGTAGAGTACATTCCTGGAAAAATATTAATAAAATTTCCATGGAGTAATTTTGGTGCAGCGTTGCATCTTAAAGATGAAAAGTGTGACTTAATTTTTTTTTATTTTTTCTTTTAAGCTAAATTGGTCTTAAAACCTGCGCAAAACATATCACATTCGTTTTAACTGTGTCAAAGCAGATTTTGAGACTAATTTAGCTTAAAAGAAAGAAAAAGTAAAAATTAAGTACATCTTTTGATCTTTGAGATGCAACGCTCCACTAAAATTTCTCCATGGAAATTTTATTAATATTTTTCCTCAAATGTACTCTATATTGCGCAACTTTTGGCGTCAAATTTTTGGACAACAAAAAAAAAAGTTTTTTCAAAATGCACTAAGATTGCAATCTTTAGCTGCTGGTAGCCAACTGGTTTTTTGTCCAAACATTTTTTTTGTTATTTTTCCCGTAAAAGGGTCCTAAATCCTCATCGTTTGAGGGGTCAAGCTAAAAAAATTTGAATTCGGGACGCGCTAACGGACATCGCTAGAATGACTTAAAAAGTTATTCTGAGTCGATCGGTATACTTGCAAGTGATTCAAGGACCAATAAGTCGGATAGTTACAAACTTCAGCACATAGTAATTATACCCTGTACCACAGAGTGGTGTAGGGTATAAAAACTGATTTTTTGTAAAAAAAAAAATACAGCAACACTAGAATGAGAGAACAGGAGATTAAAAGAAACGTTTTTTGTCATATTCATACCCAGGGTAGTCTAAGGGTATGGCGGGCACTTCGGCACACAAGAATTTGGGGACCCATTGGAAAATAAAAAGTCGCATGCAAAGCAAACAAATTTTTATAATGTCAAATATCTCAGAATCTTAGACTTATTCTACACGAAAAATGTCTTAAAATCTGACACTTTTTATGAAAAATATTGGAAAATTATATCATAATTCTAGAATTTTTCTATAATAGAAATGTCTCTGAAACTGAGATTTCTTCTATAGGAAAACTGTTTCAGAATCTTAAACTTTTTCTATAGGAAAAATGTCTCCGAATCGGTGACTTTTTCTACAGGAAAAATGTGCCAGAATCTGAGATTTTTTCTATAGGAAAAGTGTCTCAGAATCTGAGATTTTTTCGATAGTAAAAATATTACAGAATCTGAAAGATTTTCAAGAGGAAAATATTTCAGAACATAAGACTTTTTCTATAGGAAAAATATAAAAGAATATAAGACTTTTTCTATAAAAAAAAATGTCTCAGAATCTGACACCTTTTCTTAAAAAAAAATGTCTTAGAATCTAAAACTTTTTCTAAGAAAAAGATCTCAGAATATCAAAATATCTTAGAATACAAGACTTTTTTAGGAAAAAGATCTCAAATCTCAAAATGATTCTGTAAAAATGTGAAAGAATTAGGAATTTTTTTATACAAAAAATGCCTTAGAAAATGGTGCCCCAGTAGGCTAGTTGGTAGTGTGCTAGCCTATGAGTCTGGGGGTCGTGGGTACGATTCCCACCAGTTGCCTTGGTTGGTTTCGCTACAACGAGACAATGGTCATCGTCACCCGTCTCGGAAAGGTTAATTTAGTATATGATTTGTAATGACATGTTAAAAATTCAATAAATATCGGCTAGGTTCTGTATTTCACTTTCACGTGAAAGTGAAAATTTTCACTAAATTTGTGTTCCATATTTCGAAAAAGTGATTTCAAATCGATTTTATTTCATTTCGTTCGATTTCATTTGTTTCATACGAAATTAAAGTGAAAATGTATGTTCTGCAAATCGAAATTTCGAACGTTTTGTGTGATTTGAAATCGATAAAGGCAACCTTAGTGAATTTGGAATAAACTTTCGTTGGAACAAGTCTAGTTGGCAGACATTGGTCCGATTTTTTTTTTCGAAAAAGGGATTGCTTAGGTGAGTCCAACAAAGGAATAAAATCGTCGTCGGCCTATTGTTCCCGAGTTATAGGCCTTCAAAGTTCAGATATCGAATTGGATATATCTTCTCTAATAATAGTGCGATCAGACCAAGATTGGTTTCATTCGAAAGCTGATACAATAAATTTAAAAAAAATTGATTCATTAACCCATTGTGGAACAACCCTAAATTTTAGATTTTTACCCTAGGTTTTTGAAGAAAATGTCTAAATTTAAAAATTATGCATTATTAAGGTATTTGTTTTTATAACTAGGCTTATAGCTTAGATGTTAAGCTTTAATTTGAACTTTCATTTGACTATTTAACCCTTTTAGAACCGGACATACTGCGAAACAAGTCTAGTAGGGAGACATTGGTCCGTTTTTTTTTTTAGAAATAGGGATCACTTAGGTGAGACCGACAAAGTAAAAAAAAATTTCGGCGGCCCATAGTTCCCGAGTTATGGGCCTCCAAAGTTCGTATATCGAATTTGATATATCTTCTCCAATAATGGTCCGATCAGACCAAGATTGGTTTAATTCGAAAGCTTATTCAAATACCTTTAATTTGATATTTAAAAAAAAATGGATTCATTAACCCATTGTGGCACAACCCTAAATTTTTGATTTTTGAAAAAAAAATGCGTAAAATTTTAAAATTATGCACTATTAAGGCATTTATTTTTATAACTAGGCTTATAGCTTAGATATTAAGCTTTAATTTAAACTTTCATTTGACCATTTAACCCTTGTAGAACCGGACTAACTAACGTTTATACATTGGAAAACATATTTAAATATGTGTACCAGACCTCTGTGCAGTTTAATTTTTGTATTAAGTTTTTCTGCGTAGCCGGACTCCGGCCGGGTTTAGGGAATTCAAACTCCATGCATTAAACCCACTCTTTCCACCTTATAAGGCTTTTTTGGGTAACAGGCCTTTACGCGTTCAATTTTGCACGCGTTAGCTTTTTTTGCCTTATTAATTTTTCTGTGTAGTCGGCCTTCGGCAGGGCTTAGGGATTTCAGACTCCATGCATTACACCCACCCTCTCCCTTTTATAGAAATTTTTGGTAGCAGGCCATTACGCGTTATACATTTTATGCGTTAAAATATAAGCGGTGTCAATGGTTAACAATCAATAACTCCGGTTCTATAAGGGATAAAAGGTCCAATAAAAGCTCAAACTAAAGCTTGGTATTTAAGCTTTAAATCTGGTTGTATAAATACACGCCTTAATAAGGCATACTTTTGAAATATAACGCATTTTTTCCAAAAACGTTGGTTTAAAAATGTAAAATTTGGTGTAGTGCCACAATGGGTTAATGAATCCAATTTTTTTTAAATGTCAAAATTAAGGTATTTGAATAAGCTTTCTAATGAAACCAATCTTGTGCTGATCGGTTCATTATTTGAGAAGACATATCAAATTCGATGTCCGAACTTTGGAGGCCCATAACTCGGGAACCGTGGGCCGCCGACAATTTTCTTTTTCGGTTTTGGATACAGCACTAAATGTTCTATTTGAGATATTCTTTTTTTGATCAGAGAAATGCCTGAAAAACGTTTAAACTTTGAAGCGCCGCCTACTTGAAAGAGGGCGTGACCCCTCCAAAGTGGGAAGTGTGATGTTCTATGAAAGGACCCCTTAGTCGATACAGAAAGTTTCATCAAGTTTGGAGCCACTTTGGTAAACCGATTCTGATCCAAAATTTTCGTTAGTTTTGATTTTTTGCAACAGCTGTTCATGAAACAAAGTTGAAATGAAATCGATGAAAAATGAAATCGATTTGAATTTCACTCGATTTCCAGAACAAAACGAAAAAGTAATTTCGATTTCATTTTCACTTTCGATTTGAAATCACTTCGAAATGTAGAACCTGGCGGTATATGTCTGAATCTGAGAATTTTTTATACGAAAAATTTTTCTATATGAAAATATTTCATAACCTGATTTTTTTATCTCAAAACATAAGAATACCTCTATACAAAAAAAGTCTCAGAATTTGAGACTTTTTGAACACCAAAAAAGTCTCAGAATTTAACAAGGGGAGTGTCTTAACCCTTATGAAAAGATACATTTTTTATACCCTCCAACCACAGTATGGGGGTATACTCACTTTGTCATTCCGTTTGTAACGCATAGAAATATCGGTCGGGGACCCCATAAAGTATATATATTATTGATCTATGATCGAATATAAGTCATTCTATGAATATCCGTCCGTACGTCTGTATAAAGCACGATTCAGTCCAAAATAAAAGAGCTAGACTCCTGAAAATTGGCACGAATGTGTCTATGTGTAATAGTCATAGGCCGGTTAAGTTCGGAAATGGGTAAAATCGGATAAGGGGCAAAAAAGTTCCCCCTTTAAGAACTAAAAAAACCTCTATAAAAACGCCATTTTTTACAGCTTCTTTGCATTTTTGTTAAACAAATGAAAACTTTTTATGTCAGAAGGAGTTTAAAGTCATACAGTTAGACCCCGGGGGCTACAAAATATTGTTTTTTTTTTGCCTCGCCCTCTTTTGTGGGCGTGGATTAAAAAAAAACATAAAAATTATGAGAAAGTAGTATATAAAAGTAGCATAATAAATAATTTAGTAAACATTTATCGCGTTGGGGAAGGTATCCCCCAGTACCCCCATAGAGCCCCTCCCCAAAACCGCCTCTGAAATTTTTTTATATGTACTTTAGCATGTTGGAGGGTATCAAAGATTCGGCACAGCCGAATTTAACACTCACTTGCTTTAATTAATTTTGGCATTTTGAATACAAAAATCAAAAAATTTCTGAAATCGGTAGAGCAATTTTCAAGATATCGCCATTAGAAATTTTTTTAAATATTAAAAAAATTGTGATTTTCACCATTAAGAAATTAAGAAATTTTTATAAAAATCTCGAAATTTTTTTTCATTGACCAAAATCAAAATCAAATCATTTTAAACCATTTCAGATCATTATAAACCATTTCGCCCTTCGATCAAAGTTTTTAGTTTTTGGTGCAAGTTTTATAAAATCCAAAAGTTTGATCAAAGACGTCACGGGTTAAAATTATTGGATTTGCCTCGAATTAGTTTTAAATAAAACCTTGTCTTAAGTTCTTTAAAAGGGTTAAGGGAAAAAAGTTTTGATTTTGTGTTTTTATTTCTTGACCGTAGGAAAACTGTTACCAGTTTTATTTTTTTTATATTCGAGTTCAGCGCATTAAAATTAACAAATGCGATGTATCATAATATTTTTTTAGTTTTCAAAAATCCAAAAGTTTGAGCACCTTAATTTTTTACCACATAATTTGTTGGCCTAGCAGAATAAAAATTTGGCCGGACATTTCGACAAATCAAAAGTTGAAAAAAACATGTCACTCTAATGGCCTTAGGGTGTGTTGATTTTTTAGAAAAACAAATAAATTTTCTATACAAAAAATGTACAGAATCTGAGAATTTGTCTGTATGAAAAATGTTTTAGAAAATTAAAATTTTCCACTCCAAAAATGTTTCTGAACCTAAAAATTTTTTTATACCAAAAATGCTTCAGAATCTGAATACTTTTTGTACTAAACATGTCTCAGAATTCAGAGAGTATAAAAATTTTCTATGCAAAAAATATCTCTAAGAATTTTTCTATAAGAAAATTGCCTTAGAATGATTTTCAGGATATAAAAAGTATTAGAAAAATACTTTCCGATTCAGAAAAGTTTTTCAGAATTTACACAAATTTTTACACAAAAGTATATAACTTTTTACATGTTTCAGAATCTCTGAATTTTTTTACGCGAAAAGTGTCCAAACATACCAAAATTTGTCTACATAAAAAATGAGTTTTAAATTTTTTCATTTCTTACATTTTAACAATTCTCACATGAATACCCTTAAAAAAAATATATAAATAAAAAATAAACTGCTTAAAGCAGAGTGCCAAAACGCAGTTAAATATACAACCCTAAAATAAAAGTTGTATAAACTAGAAAAAATAAAAAATAAAAACAATAAAACTATTTTATGTTTTATATTCAAAATAATAAAATGTAGAAATTATTGCAAAAAAAAAAAAAAAATATTCTTACTCTTAATCTCCCTAAAAAGAAATAAATATTTTTGTAGTTTGTTTCCCCCTAAACCAAATGCAACCCTTTTAATTCTTAAATCCTCTCTCTCTACCCCTCCCCCCTTAAAAAAAATATTTATAAATTTAGTGAAATCCTTATAAAAAATAAATTAACTTAAAGAATTTGTTGTTATAAACTTTAACTTTAAATAAAATATTTATTGGTAATAAATAAATAACTAATTTTTTTTAGCGTAGTTTCCAGATAAATGAAAAATGAAATCTAGTGTTGCATTTCAATCTTATATTACAAACAATTCACTTAAGTATACAAAAAAAAAAAACTTAATCCTGAAATCCTCTCTACTTTTAATGTCTATGCTATTCAACAAGAAAAAAAAATAAAATAAATCTTTTAAGTAGTTTTTAAAAACAAAATAATAATTTGCCTATAGTGAAAAAAATAACATACATTTTACAAAAACAAAGTAATAAAATCCTCTTCCCTTTTTATTTAACATGAAACAGTGGCGCTGGAAAGGTTTGTTATTTTTTATGAGAGAAAAAAATTTTGAATGTCAAAAAATGTTTATGCATCTCACACAGGTAAGATATTTTATAGCAAAAGTTCCCAAATGGGTCCAAACATGCAAAACTTTTAATTATATTGAGTAAAATATCAAAATTTTAGGAAGTTTTTGTTAATAAGTCAAGAAAAAGTTAACTTTTTGGCACGTTGTTAGCTCCACAAGATAGGTCTTCAAAATACCTTTAATCTGATATCAAATATGCCTATATTAATTTTGATTTAATAGGCGTAAATCGTAGAAAATTTACAAAGGTCAACTTCCCCCCGAACAAATTAACCCTTCCTAAAAATAAGTTTGAGCTGCTAACAAAATACGTGTCGAATTAATTTTCGTTCTAAGCAAACATAAAGATCGGAGGGTGACACCAGAGAGACTTTTCTTGTAAGTGGTAATTAAAGTCGTTCTTTTTATGATGTTATTTTTGTAACAACCTACAAAAGTTGTCATTAACAAAATTTGTTTGTTAACTAACCGTGTTTTCTTTGGAAAACAAATACACCAAAAACTTTTAAAACCAACTGAAAACGGTTTTTTATCAAACTACCAGTGCTGCCATTAGAGAGTTAAGAAAAAAGGCTAAATGGCAGAACAGAAAGTGCTAAAATGTTCTACAGACAAAAAAGTTCTATATTTTTTTTAATCAACAAATAATGATTTTTATTAATAACAGGAACATTGTTAACTTCAATTTGGTTTACTGAATTTTAATTTATTTTTTTATGAATTTTGATTGCGTTTTCCTAATTTCAATAGAAAAGGTATCAGATTCGGAGAAGGTTTTTCTATAGTAAACAGACTCAGATTCTGAGATAGTTTTTCTATAGAAAAGATATCAGATTAAGAGAAGGTCTTTCTATAGAAAAAAGTCTCAGATTCTAAGATAGTTTTTCTATAGAAAAAAGTCTCAGATTCTAAGATAGTTTTTCTATAGAAAAAAGTCTCAGATTCTGAGACAGTTTTTCTATAGAACTGTCTCAGAATCTGAGACTTTTTTCTATAGAAAAACTATCTTAGAATCTGAGACTTTTTTCTATAGAAAAACTATCTTAGAATCTGAGACTTTTTTCTATAGAAAGACCTTCTCTTAATCTGATATCTTTTCTATAGAATAACTGTCTCAGAATCCGAGACTTTTTTTCTATAGAAAAACTGTCTCAGAATCTGATACTTTTTTTCTATAGAAAAACTGTCTCAGAATCTGAGACTTTTTTTCTATAGAAAAACTGTCTCAGAATCTGAGACTTTTTTTCTATAGAAAAACTGATTCAGAATCTGAGACTTTTTTTCTATAGAAAAACTGTCTCAGAATCTGAGACTTTTTTTCTATAAAAAAACTGTCTCAGAATCTGAAACTTTTTTTCTATAGAAAAACTGTCTCAGAATCTGAGACTTTTTTTCTATAGAAAAACTGTCTCAGAATCTGAGACTTTTTTTCTATAGAAAAACTGTATCAGAATCTGAGACTTTTTTTCTATAGAAAAACTGTCTCATAATCTGACACTTTTTTTCTATAGAAAAACTGTCTCAGAATCTGAGACTTTTTTTCTATAGAAAAACTGTCTCAGAATCTGAGACTTTTTTTCTATAGAAAAACTGTCTCAGAATCTGAGACTTTTTTTCTATAGAAAAACTGTCTCAGAATCTGAGACTTTTTTTCTATAGAAAAACTGTCTCAGAATCTGAGACTTTTTTTCTATAGAAAAACTGTCTCAGAATCTGAGACTTTTTTTCTATAGAAAAACTGTCTCAGAATCTGAGACTTTTTTTCTATAGAAAAACTGTCTCAGAATCTGAGACTTTTTTTCTATAGAAAAACTGTCTCAGAATCTGAGACTTTTTTTCTATAGAAAAACTGTCTCAGAATCTGAGACTTTTTTTCTATAGAAAAACTGTCTTAGAATCTGAGACTTTTTTTCTATAGAAAAACTGTCTCAGAATCTGAGACTTTTTTTCTATAGAAAAACTGTCTCAGAATCTGAGACTTTTTTTCTATAGAAAAACTGTCTCAGAATCTGAGACTTTTTTTCTATAGAAAAACTGTCTCAGAATCTGAGACTTTTTTTCTATAGAAAAACTGTCTCAGAATCTGAGATTTTTTTTCTATAGAAAAACTGTCTCAGATTATTCTATAGAAAAAAAGTCTCAGATTCTGAGACAGTTTTTCTATAGAAAAAAAGTCTCAGATTCTGAGACAGTTTTTCTATAGAAAAAAAGTCTCAGATTCTGAGACAGTTTTTCTATAGAAAAAAGTCTCAGATTCTGAGACAGTTTTTCTATAGAAAAAAGTCTCAGATTCTGAGACAGTTTTTCTATAGAAAAAAAGTCTCAGATTCTGAGACAGTTTTTCTATAGAAAAAAGTCTCAGATCCTGAGACAGTTTTTCTATAGAAAAAAGTCTCAGATCCTGATACAGTTTTTCTATAGAAAAAAGTCTCAGATCCTGAGACAGTTTTTCTATAGAAAAAAGTCTCAGATCCTGATACAGTTTTTCTATAGAAAAAAGTCTCAGATCCTGAGACAGTTTTTCTATAGAAAAAAGTCTCAGATTCTGAGACAGTTTTTCTATAGAAAAAAGTCTCAGATTCTGAGACAGTTTTTCTATAGAAAAAAGTCTCAGATTCTGAGACAGTTTTTCTATAGAAAAAAGTCTCAGATTCTGAGACAGTTTTTCTATAGAAAAAAGTCTCAGATTCTGAGACAGTTTTTCTATAGAAAAAAAGTCTCAGATTCTGAGACAGTTTTTCTATAGAAAAAAAGTCTCAGATTCTGAGACAGTTTTTCTATAGAAAAACTGTCTCAGAATCTGAGACTTTTTTTCTATAGAATAATCTGAGACAGTTTTTCTATAGAAAAAAAGTCTCAGATTCTGAGACAGTTTTTCTATAGAAAAAAAGTCTCAGATTCTGAGACAGTTTTTCTATAGAAAAAAAGTCTCAGATTCTGAGACAGTTTTTCTATAGAAAAAAGTCTCAGATCCTGAGACAGTTTTTCTATAGAAAAAAGTCTCAGATCCTGAGACAGTTTTTCTATAGAAAAAAGTCTCAGATTCTGAGACAGTTTTTCTATAGAAAAAAGTCTCAGATTCTGAGACAGTTTTTCTATAGAAAAAAGTCTCAGATTCTGAGACAGTTTTTCTATAGAAAAAAGTCTCAGATTCTGAGACAGTTTTTCTATAGAAAAAAAGTCTCAGATTCTGAGACAGTTTTTCTATAGAAAAAAAGTCTCAGATTCTGAGACAGTTTTTCTATAGAAAAAAAGTCTCAGATTCTGAGACAGTTTTTCTATAGAAAAACTGTCTCAGAATCTGAGACTTTTTTTCTATAGAATAATCTGAGACAGTTTTTCTATAGAAAAAAAGTCTCAGATTCTGAGACAGTTTTTCTATAGAAAAAAAGTCTCAGATTCTGAGACAGTTTTTCTATAGAAAAAAAGTCTCAGATTCTGAGACAGTTTTTCTATAGAAAAAAAGTCTCAGATTCTGAGACAGTTTTTCTATAGAAAAAAAGTCTCAGATTCTGAGACAGTTTTTCTATATAAAAAAAGTCTCAGATTCTGAGACAGTTTTTCTATAGAAAAAAAGTCTCAGATTCTGAGACAGTTTTTCTATAGAAAAAAAGTCTCAGATTCTGAGACAGTTTTTCTATAGAAAAAAAGTCTCAGATTCTGAGACAGTTTTTCTATAGAAAAAAAGTCTCAGATTCTGAGACAGTTTTTCTATAGAAAAAAAGTCTCAGATTCTGAGACAGTTTTTCTATAGAAAAAAAGTCTCAGATTCTGAGACAGTTTTTCTATAGAAAAAAAGTCTCAGATTCTGAGACAGTTTTTCTATAGAAAAAAAGTCTCAGATTCTGAGACAGTTTTTCTATAGAAAAAAAGTCTCAGATTCTGAGACAGTTTTTCTATAGACAAAAAGTCTCAGATTCTGAGACAGTTTTTCTATAGAAAAAAAGTCTCAGATTCTGAGACAGTTTTCTATAGAAAAAAAGTCTCAGATTCTGAGACAGTTTTTCTATAGAAAAAAAGTCTCAGATTCTGAGACAGTTTTTCTATAGAAAAAAAGTCTCAGATTCTGAGACAGTTTTTCTATAGAAAAAAAGTCTCAGATTCTGAGACAGTTTTTCTATAGAAAAAAAGTCTCAGATTCTGAGACAGTTTTTCTATAGAAAAAAAGTCTCAAATTCTGAGACAGTTTTTCTATAGAAAAAAAGTCTCAGATTCTGAGACAGTTTTTCTATAGAAAAAGTCTCACAATCTGAGAAAGTTTGTTGCTTACAGAACGAAATTATTAAAAAAAATATTTAAAATGGTGCTTAAAAATTTAAATAAAAAGTGCTCGATGTTTTTGAATTGAATTAATTCAATATTTAAAATATTTCTTCTCTCCTCAAAAACTAGAAAAAAATCACCAATTTATAACCACTGTTTTATTATCCCCTCAAGCCAAATATATAAAATTAAAACAACTTTTTTTTCCATGTGCCGAAGAATATTTATAAAATTAAACTGAATTTTATATTGTTTAAACCATAACAAATAAAATTACTCAAATATGATAAAAATAATTTAAAATAAAAAAAAAAACCAAACTATAAAATACAATGCAATTTTACAATTTATATAGAATAAATACAAAAACAAACCAATATGAAAATAGTAATCATACATTTACTCAGATACAAAAAAAAAAAAACAAGAATCAGAAAAAGATATGACTTGAAATGGACAAAAAATATAAAAATAAAATAATTAAAAATTTAATACATTCATACGATAGTAAGGTAATTGATATGGTCAAATAAAAACCATAATAAATAAAATACTCGTAATAAAAAAATTAAAAAAATAAATTTTAAAAAAATAAAAATGGGAAAAAACCACAAACTTTTTTTTATGTAGGTAAAAATCTTGTCATAAAAACAATAAAGAATAAATAATGAACAACAAAACAGAAAAATAAATATTTTTAATTTATTTTGTAAATGTGTGTATGTATATGTTTTTTTTTTTTTTAAATACAAATGCAATACAATAAAAACAATACGTACACAATGATACTAAAAAAATACTTTGAGTATTTTTTTTTTTTATTTTTAAAATCAAAATACATAAAACTATTTTCTATATAGTATCACTACAAACACACACATACATACAAATATACATAAATATTTGAAATCAATTCAATATTTTATTATAGACAACTATACGTACACATGCTGATTTATAATCATAGAAAAAAATAGAAATGAAACAGTGTCGTATTTCGCTTGAATAAGTATTAGTGACAGCACATTATGTAACTTTTGACGTTTAATAAAAACAATGCAACATAAAGGAGAACAACAACAAAGCAAACAACAAAAGAGAAAAAAAGTTTTTAAACTATCAATAGTGCGTATTATCTTTAAAAAAAACGTTGAATAAAGCAAAATAAATAATAAATTTAAATAAATAAAACACAAATTCCATTTTTTTATAAACAGAGAATCTAATTTGACATTAAATACGTGTGAGATGAGGAAGAACAAGCATTTTGCCACCATATTGGAAAATACATCAAATACAACACTGCGTACATTCTAATCTTTTCTATGTTTATAATACATATTAATTGGCATACTAACACTAACATTAGGTTGGCATTTTTTTTGTATGGTAAAAAATTTGTTCATTCGATTTCAAAGTGCGGGAATTTTTTTTTTTATACTAGACAACGCGTGAAGCCCGGAGATAAAATTTTTGAATTTAAAACAAAATCTTGCGATACATCCGATTTTTAATTTTGATGCTCTGAATTTAAAAAAAAAAATTTAATCGGTCCATCGGTTATTGAGATATTTCTATTTTAAATTTGTTAAAAATAGTGATTTTTCCTAATACATAAGTATCAATTTTTTTTTTGTCTTGACCATATGACCCCAATTAGAGCATTTGAACTTCCATCTCTTAAAGTTTTCGGTTTTTGAAAAACTTTCACCAAAAAAAAAAATAATTTTGGCATGTTGAAAATAAATATCGAAAAATTTCTGAAATCAGACAAACGGTTTATAAAATAGCGCCACTTAAATAAAAACAGTTTAAAAATGGCGGGTTTTCCTATGTTCAAGATTTTTTTTTTTCAAATTTGTTTTTTCTGACTTTTTATAGAACTTGAGCCAAATTATACCATTTTAGCCTGTGGCGCCCTTCGACCAAAATGTACAATTTGGCGCCACGAAATAACTCACAACTAGAAAATTAGATAAGTCCCAAAAAACTCCATACAAAGTTTGAAGTTATTTCATATGAATTTAGTGGGACTATTATCATCTTTGTTGGGAGTTATTTCATTATTTTCGGTGGGAAAATAATGAAAAAAATACAATAGCGATGAAATAGCTCCCACTAAAATATAAAACATATAAATAATAATTTGATCCAATGATCAGTTTTTTTTTAATTTATTTTTCCAATTTAATTACAAATCATATTTTTAATAATTTAAACCTAAACGAGAACTGGTAACATTGACCGTCGTCTCGTTGTAGCAAAATCGACCAAGGGTTTTTGTGGGAATCGAACCGACGACCCCCTGTTTCAAAGGCTAGCTCGCTACCAACTAACCTACACGGGCCCCCTAATAACTCCCACTATTGTTTCATTGTTGGTGGAAGTTTTTGGAATATTTTGACTTATAGAATATTATTATAAATTAGTTAAAATTCGTTTTGATTTTGGTACCAAATTTTTTATAGCAGTGCTTTTTTAACAAGTTTCTATGAATCAGAAATTTTTCTACCAAAAATGGCAAGGATTTTTATACCTTCCAACCACAGTATGGGGGAATACTCACTTTGTCATTCCGTTTGTAACGCATCGAAATATCGTGCAGGGACACCATAAAGCATATATTTATTATAATAATTATTAATCCATTCTATGAATGTTCGTCTGTCCGTCTGTCTGTAGACAACACGAAGTCCAAAATAAAACAGCTAGACTGCTGATGTTTGGCACAAATATGTCTCATGCTCATAGGGAGGTCAAGTTCGTGAATGCGCAAAACATTTGGTATATTTATCGCGATGGGTTGGTGCGCTCAACGTCCCCCATTGAACCCCATCACCCCTCCCCACAAAAAAACGTCCCTGAGCATTTTTTTTTGTGTTTTTACATTTTGAAGGGCATAACACACTCTTGTTATACCCTCCAACCACAATAAATGACACTTTGTCATTCCGTGTGTAACGCATCGAAATATCGGTCGGGGACCCCATAATGTATTAATAGGGCATCCCATGTCAAATCGGACACTTTTTTTTAGATTTTCCCAATTTGTTTACAGTTTTTAGTACCCTTCAAAAACTCTTTCGTGGTAAATTTTCAAATTTTTTTGATGACCCATTCAAAAGATATCGAATTTTTAAAAATTGGCAGTTTGTTCCTTTACTCATAACTTCTTCAATAATGGTCAAAATTTCAATTTTTTTTTTTGCCAAAATTTTTGTTTTTTTTCGTACCTTTTAGAAAAAAATCCCGAAAAATTCTTAAAAGCGCTCTAGTATGCGATTTTTAAGTTTTAAAATTTAAATCTCATTTTTGAAAATGTTTGTACTTTTCGATTTTTTTGAAATTTTTTTGTTAAAACTTCTATCGTGGGATAACGATTATTACTATTTTTTAAAATTTGTTGAAAAAATTTTATTGTAATTTTTCAATCTTAAAATCATTTCTACTGCTCCAATGGTGCGTCATAGAGGTGTCATTTATAAGACTGACCCCCATTAATTTTTACGTCTTAACATTTCTTTGGAACAAACTAATACCCTATCTCCAATTTCTAAGGGGGCTCCCAAATAAAACGACATTTTTTAAAATTTGCTCCAACCGATCTAACTGCCCTAATAGTGCCCTTAGAGCAACAAAATGTATGACCGACCCACAATATTTTTTTAGTCCAAACATTTTCTCTGAACACACCTTCCCTATAAATTTAACTGTTAAGGTGGTCCCCTTAAATTTTTTGTAAATTTGTGATATTTAATCAGCTTCTACCGGTCCAATAGCGCGTCCGAGAGGGGTCATTAGTGAAACCGTCCCCCATTTATTTTTGCCCTACATCATTTCTTTAAAACAAACCTACGCCCTATCTCCACTCCCTAAGCAGGCTCCCATACAAATATCAGTTGGAGCAAATTTTATAAAAATGTAATTTTGAATGGAAGCCTACTTAGGGAGTGGAGTTAGGGCGTAGGTATGTTTTAAAAAAATTTTGTAGGGTAAAAATAAATGGGGGTCGGTCGCACTAATGACCCCTCTCTGACGCACCATTGGACCGATAGAAGCTGATTAAAAAAAAACAAATTTACAAAAAATAAAAAAAATTGTATTCAGAGAAAATGTTTGGACTAAAAAAATATTGTGGGTCGGTCATACACTTTGTTGGTCTATGGGCACTATTGGGGCAGTTAGAGCGGTTGGAGCAAATTTAAAAAATGTCGTTTTTATGGGAGCCCCCTTAGAAATTGAAGATAGGGTATTAGTTTGTTCCAAAGAAATGTTAAGAAGTAACAATTAATGGGGGTCGGTCTTATAAATGACCCCTCTATGACGCACCATTGGAGCAGCAGAAATGATTTAAAGATTGGAAAATTACAATAAAATTTTTTCCAAAAATTTTAAAAATAGTAATTATCGTTACCCCACGATCCTCGTTGGCAAAAAATTTGTAGAATCGATAGAAGTTTTACACAAAAAAATTTTAAAAAAATCGAAGAGTACAAACACTTTAGAAATGAGATTAAAATTTTAAAACTAAAAAATCGCATACTAGAGCGCTTTTAAGAATTTTTTGGGATATTTTTTTAAAAAGTACGTAAACAAACAAAATTTTTGAAAAAAAAAAAAAATTGAAATTTGGACCATTATTGAAGAAGTTATGAGTAAAAGAATTTTGAGTAAAAGATGTTTGAGTAAAGGAACAAACTACCAATTTTTAAAAATTCGATAACTTTTGAACGGGGAAAAATTGGGGAAAAAAAATTTCAAAGTGTCCGATTTGACATGGAATGCCCCATATATATTATTGATCAGTAATCGATTCTAAGACATTCTAGCGATGTCCGTCTGTCCGCCTG
This sequence comes from Pegoplata infirma, assembly GCA_963921195.1. Lineage (NCBI taxonomy): Eukaryota > Metazoa > Arthropoda > Insecta > Diptera > Anthomyiidae > Pegoplata > Pegoplata infirma. The sequence continues at coordinate 45,327,945 of OY992540.1, read as the reverse complement.
TCCGTCTGTCCGTTTGTCCGTCTGTCCGTTTGTCCGTCTGTCCGTCTGTCCGTCCTCCCGTCTGACCGTCCGTCTGTGGAGGACACAATACAGTCCAAAATAAAAGAGCTAGGCTGCTGAAATTTGGCACGAATATGTCTAACGGTCATAGGCTGGTTATGTTCGGAGATGGGCAAAATCAGATCACGGGGGAAAAAGTTCCCCCTTTAAGAACTAAACCAACCTCTGAAAGAATACCATTTTTATAGATTTTTTGTACTTTTTCTTAGCAAACGAAACATTATTTATGTCAGAAGAAGTTCAAAGTCCTGTAGTTGGATCCAGTCTCCCACAACAGAAACCCCTCCCTCCAAAAAAAAGACGCCCTTGTTTTTTAACGTGTTGGAGGGTATAAAAGATTCGGCACAGCCGAATTTAACACTCTTACTTGTTTTTTTTTTTTTTTAATTTATTATTTTATATTTTTTAGTTAATTTTTTTCAAATTGCTAATAGCAATATCTCGAAAATCATTCGAAAGATTTCAAAATATTTTTAATATTTGTGTTCAGTTCATCAAAATTGAATGATATATAGCAAAACGAATTAAAAATTTTCAAATACGCAAAACTTTGAACGCCGGCAGCCACATGCTAATTAAATCCGTTTGGCCTCAGATCTGTACCCATCAGTTTTGGGGCCAGTAGAAAAAAAATTTGCCCGGATACCGAGAAAAATCAAAGGTTGGAGAAAAAATGCCTCTCTAACTAACATAATACTCTAACAAATTCATACAATAATACATATACAAATATTTACTAAAACAATCACACAAAAGATCCATAAATACATTTACATTTATTAGGGGTAAAGTTTAAAATAAAAAAAAATATATGGCCACAACTAAAATTTACAGAAAAATTTGAAATTTTTCTTAAAAATATATCCCGGTCAAAAAAGCCACTCACTTGAACATAAATTCCAAAGAAGCTGAAATGAGCATTGACAATATCATTTCAATGAAATTGTTTAAAGTCCTCATCAATGCCATATGTACAAAAAAAATATCAGAGTTCAAAGGACACAAAAATGGGGGTTTGTGATTAATATTTGGTAATTATTCAGTAAGTATTGAAACGATAATGAGTTTGTACACTTTTATTCTAAAGGTCGTGCATTGTATCAGATTCTTTGAAATTTATGCAAAAGTACTTCTACAACAAGTATATTTCACATAACCGGCTATCTTTAAAATTTTAACTCCTTCAAAGAAAAATTTACTCCCCTAATAGACACTCTCATAAAAACACTCCGACTTCATAGATATTTATAAATTTATTTATGTATATTTTTTTTAATTTAACAATTTTTTTTATGCATTTACCCACAAAAATACAAAACAAATTTTATTGTGTTTGATGTTGTTGATGGAAATTGTATCACAAAAGCACAAGAAATAAATAATTTTTATTATGGTAATTCAATTAGTTTTTATAATAAACAAAGAACATGCAAAAAACGTAAAAAAATGCAACAACATTTTTATTAACATAATAAAAATGTATAAAATAAAAAAAAAAGTGAAGTAAATAAATAATTGGTAAAATACTTACATGTGATTGTTATTTAAATTTGTATAATTAAGTTAAACCAAAAAATAAAAAAAAAAAATATTTATTATTGAATTGAACAAGAAAAATGGTAATAATAAAAAAAAATTGAGGAAAATAATAATTTTTATGTGATGTTTTATTTTTTAAAATAACAAGGTAAGTATAGCAAATCGGATTCCCCGATTTCCTTTAAACTGGCCCCGGATCGGGGAGGTTGGTAACTTTGGGTTTCTTCTAAAAAAAATGCTTTTCTAGTATTAACGATCAAAGAGTTAAATACGACATAAGTGAATATATGGATACTCTTCACAGTTCTCAAAAAATGTTTAATCAGTGGATAGAGGAGGAGTACCTCACTACGTCGCACAGAGGGGTGAAATGCATCAAAAGTGGCGATTAATTCAAAAGATGAACTTTAATTTTCACAACCGTGTTTGGTACCGGGTGAAAGAAAATAAAATTCAACATCACTTATGGCAAAAAAAAAAGTTATAAGTTGTTTACTTTATTTGCAGTGTGTGTTTAAAGTTCAATAATTATTATTATTTTTGCGCGCATTGATTTAAAGTGAAAATTTGTATATTTCAAGTAATTATTTATTGTATTAAGACCTCTAAAATTGAAAGTCTTATAATGGATCCTTCTACTTAAGGTATTTGAGCATATATTAAAAATTTTTTTGTTTAAAAAAATGTTTTGGAAATATTTAAAAAAAAATAATAAAATTGCTCTAAAAATGGGGTATTTTTTATATAAATATTGAGTTTCAACAACTTTGTCTGTGAAAGAGTGAAAAACCTCTTATATGGTCTTAAAATATGAGATTTTATCTAATAAATTCCTGAAAGTCTGTTTGCGGTTTTTTGCGGTTTTTGACCAATCAATTTTTTTGTGAAAGGCGTCCAGTCCAGTCCAAAATCCATGTGAAAAAAAAACAAACTAAAAATCAAGTTGTTTTTTATTATTTGTTGTCTTTATATTCCGTATGGTAGTTGTTACTGCAGCTAATGCGTGTGGTGTTTATTAGAGATGGGTGCGTGAGTAATTTTAGATCACGCACACTCACGCCCGCCGCATTTTGGGCGTGGTTATAAAAAAAAATAAAATAATGATGATACAATTGTATTACTTAAGAGCAAAAACCAATAAAAATTAATTTGTAATGATAAATTGCAAGGGTCAAAGTGCCCCCCTACGTCCCCACCAAGCCCCTATCGAAAACGCCCCTTTATTTTTATTTTTTTTATTTTTTAGTTTTTTAAAATTTAGATGTTGTTTTTAAATACTGTCAATTTCCATATTTTTGGTATTTTATTGTTTTTGTTGGTGCATTTAGCTTTGTGAGAGATAAGTGCGTGAGTGATTGGATGAAAACACACTATATAGTATATAACCTCATCAACTAGACCTTGAATTATTGTGTTCTGATCCTGTAATAATTTTCGTCTGTAACTTTTTGAAATGTTTGCATTTACTGAATTAAGTGAAAAATAAAAACTAGATTAAAATTTAATTAATTACTATTAATTAATTACTAAAAAGAATACATATTTTATTTATTTTATATTTATTTACTTGTTCTTAAAATATATTTTGAAATCAAAGTTACAACGAAAATTGCGGATTATGTTTTTTTTCCAAAAAAACAAAAAATAACGTGTAACACGTTATAACGAATTTCTTTCAATTTTTTCTTCTGAAATACTGCGTTTTTATTTATTTATGATTATCCATTGACAAAAAATTGTAATCTTCTGTTTCGTGACTTGAGATTAATTTGTACATTAATGAGATTTAGTGAAAAACAAAAATCGAATTTTAAATTAAATTTATACTAATAAAAACACATATGATACATTTACTTTTTAAGGTTTTTGATAGCACATTAAGTTCGCTATAATTTGCCATTTTATATATTAATGTATAGCTTTTTGTTCTAAAGTTACACAGAAAGAAATAAAAAATAAATTTGAGTAAATTTTTAATACTATTGAGTAAAAAATTACTCAATTTTCCACCAGTAAACGATTTAATAGTATTGAGTAAATTTTTAATAAAAATTTATTAAATGTTTGCCAAAAAAATTTGAGTAAATTTTTAATTGACACTATTAAGTGCAGGAACAGAACAAGAAGCACCACCTTTTAAAAACAGAACAAGTTTTATTTCACATCGGCGCCGGCCACCGGTTTAATCTGCCAAACCGTATGGAAAAAGTCGTGCCGGGCTTATTCTGTTTCTACTCTAAAAAAAAACAAAGTTTAAAAAAATTTCATATTTTTTTACAAAGAAAAAAAAACATGTTTTTTCAAACTTTACCAAATATATTTTTGTCTTAAAGACATAAAAAAATTTTATAAATATGATTACAAACTTTCATGTATATATACAAAAAACTATAAACTAAACGAGAATTAAAAAAACTAAGAAAATTCCAAAAAAAAATTAAAAAAGCTATTAAATTCTTATTAAATTATTTACTCAATTTGTTTTTAAATTTTTGAGTAAATTTTTAATTGCGTCAATTAAAAAATTACTCAAAACTTTTTTTAAATTTAAACAAGTGATTACTCAAATTCTTTTTCCCCATATTTTTTTCTGTGTACAGCAAAAATTGTGAAATAAGATATTATATCCGAAAAACAATAAAGCGCCTAACAGGTTAAAATTTTTTTTTTTTTTTTATGTTTTTTTTTTCGAAAATGCTGTGTTTTTATGTGTTTAAGATAACTCATTAATAAAAAATTATAATATTTTAAAATTAAGTCTTCTATGTATTAATCGCCATTTTAGGTAGCAACCACCCCACTGTGCGTCGGTATAATATTCCCATACCGGTTTCAATCACTTCAGTTAGTGTTATCATCAGTAGTACTTTAGGTGTAAGTTTGTCTTGTTAATGAAAATTGTTTTTTATTTATGTGAATATTTATAGTTTCTACAAAATTAATTTTAACAGTTTTCAACACTATAATTCTATTTCTAGCAATCTCAATTTTTATACCCTCCAACTATGTACAGTATGGGGGTATATTCACTTTGTCATTCCGTGTGTAACGCATCGAAATATCGGTCTAGGACCCCATAAAGTATATATATTATTGATCAGTGATCGATTCTAAGACATTCTAGCGATGTCCGTCTGTCCGTCCGTCCGTCCGTCTGTCTGTCTGTCTGTCTCTCTGTCTGTCTGTCTGTCTGTCTGTCTGTCTGTCTGTCTGTCTGTCTGTCTGTCTGTCTGTCTGTCTGTCTGTCTGTCTGTCTGTCTGTCTGTCTGTCTGTCTGTCTGTCTGTCTGTCTGTCTGTCTGTCTGTCTGTCTGTCTGTCTGTCTGTCTGTCTGTCTGTCTGTCTGTCTGTCTGTCTGTCTGTCTGTCTGTCTGTCTGTCTGTCTGTCTGTCTGTCTGTCTGTCTGTCTGTCTGTCTGTCTGTCTGTCTGTCTGTCTGTCTGTCTGTCTGTCTGTCTGTCTGTCTGTCTGTCTGTCTGTCTGTCTGTCTGTCTGTCTGTCTGTCTGTCTGTCTGTCTGTCTGTCTGTCTGTCTGTCTGTCTGTCTGTCTGTCTGTCTGTCTGTCTGTCTGTCTGTCTGTCTGTCTGTCTGTCTGTCTGTCTGTCTGTCTGTCTGTCTGTCTGTCTGTCTGTCTGTCTGTCTGTCTGTCTGTCTGTCTGTCTGTCTGTCTGTCTGTCTGTCTGTCTGTCTGTCTGTCTGTCTGTCTGTCTGTCTGTCTGTCTGTCTGTCTGTCTGTCTGTCTGTCTGTCTGTCTGTCTGTCTGTCTGTCTGTCTGTCTGTCTGTCTGTCTGTCTGTCTGTCTGTCTGTCTGTCTGTCTGTCTGTCTGTCTGTCTGTCTGTCTGTCTGTCTGTCTGTCTGTCTGTCTGTCTGTCTGTCTGTCTGTCTGTCTGTCTGTCTGTCTGTCTGTCTGTCTGTCTGTCTGTCTGTCTGTCTGTCTGTCTGTCTGTCTGTCTGTCTGTCTGTCTGTCTGTCTGTCTGTCTGTCTGTCTGTCTGTCTGTCTGTCTGTCTGTCTGTCTGTCTGTCTGTCTGTCTGTCTGTCTGTCTGTCTGTCTGTCTGTCTGTCTGTCTGTCTGTCTGTCTGTCTGTCTGTCTGTCTGTCTGTCTGTCTGTCTGTCTGTCTGTCTGTCTGTCTGTCTGTCTGTCTGTCTGTCTGTCTGTCTGTCTGTCTGTCTGTCTGTCTGTCTGTCTGTCTGTCTGTCTGTCTGTCTGTCTGTCTGTCTGTCTGTCTGTCTGTCTGTCTGTCTGTCTGTCTGTCTGTCTGTCTGTCTGTCTGTCTGTCTGTCTGTCTGTCTGTCTGTCTGTCTGTCTGTCTGTCTGTCTGTCTGTCTGTCTGTCTGTCTGTCTGTCTGTCTGTCTGTCTGTCTGTCTGTCTGTCTGTCTGTCTGTCTGTCTGTCTGTCTGTCTGTCTGTCTGTCTGTCTGTCTGTCTGTCTGTCTGTCTGTCTGTCTGTCTGTCTGTCTGTCTGTCTGTCTGTCTGTCTGTCTGTCTGTCTGTCTGTCTGTCTGTCTGTCTGTCTGTCTGTCTGTCTGTCTGTCTGTCTGTCTGTCTGTCTGTCTGTCTGTCTGTCCGTCCGTCTGTGGAAGACACGATACAGTCCAAAATAAAAGTGATAGACTCCTTAAATTTGGCACATATATGTCTTATGTTCATAGGCTGGTTAAGTTCGGAGATGGGCAAAATCGGACCAGGGGGAAAAAGTTCCCCCTTGAAGAACTAAACAAACCTCTGAAAAATACCATATTTTTACATAATTTTTTGTGTTTTTGTTTAGCAAATCCAACATTTTTATGCTACAAGAAGTTCAAGGTCCTGCATTTGGACCCTCAGAATTAGAAAAAATCGTTTTACGGTCCGCCCCCCTTTTATGGGCGTGGAATAATTTTTTTTATATAATGATAAATTTGTATTTCTTTAGTGCAAAAAGCATAAGAATTATTTTTTTAACACTTATTCGAGAGGAATTGTGCCCCCAATTACCCCTACAGACCCCCGCCCAAAAAAAGAAGACGCCCCTGCAATTTTTTTTTATTTATTTGCATGTTGGAGGGTATAAAAGATTCGGCACAGCCGAATTTAACACTCTTACTTGTTTTTCTTCAATTTTTTTGTCTCTTACATTATTTCGCAAGGGTTACCATCATAACCTGGAATTGCAGACACAAATGAAGGAATTTGTGAAATTGAATTGTAGTGTTGGAAACTGTCAAAATTTATTCTATTAAAAATTTCTATTTAAAAGACAATCCGACATTTCAAATCCTACTGATAATAACACTAACTGGAGTGTTTGAAACCGGTATGGGAATACCAGAAATGTCTTTAATTTTTTGAAATTAAATTTTTCTTCTGCATTTTTTCCACTTCAACCTTTATAGCTTAGATGTAGAATTTACATTTTTTTCGACTATTTCACGCTACTCTGGTAAAACATAATTTTACAATATCACGAATTCCACCAGAGATTTTACAAAATCTGACCGAGGTTATTCAAATTTTTCAAATTTTTTGAACACATTCGTTCAATGGAGCCAGCAAAACATATCCATTTTTCGCGAATTTAATTTTGTTTACAAACTAAAAAAAAAATAAAAAAAAGTCTGATACTTTAAAGAGCCATATCTTCGATAATATTTATCTGAATTCTTTCATTTAAAAAGCATTCAACTCTAACAATCGTCATTTTTGATACATATTTACTTCAAAAAATATATTTTTTTTAAAAGTTTGGTTTTACTGCAAAAGTAATTTTTAGATGCATTTTCCAAACTTTATCCCCTTCGATTTTTATGAAACCTGCATAAATCGAAAGAATAGCATTTGTACCACCGTTCGTGATTTTTTTAAAAACTTTTTTTGAGATTTTTCCATACAAATAAATTTTATGTATATTTTGTAATTTTATAAAAAAATATATGTAACGTTGAACAGCCATACCATTGCAAGTATTTATTTGATTTTTACGATTATAAAAGCAATCGACTCTAACAATTGTCCATCAATGCACTAAACAAAAATATTATTTTTAAAAAAATCTTGTTTGATGCAAATGAAATTTTTTTTAATGCATTTTTCAATGCTTTATCCCCCTTTAATTTTTAATAACTAAATAAAAAATAAAAAAAAAAATACAGTGGTCCCTAAAAAAACTTCAGCTTAATTTTCAAAAGCCTTTGGGGTTTAATTTGTTATACCCTCCAACCACAGTATGGGGGTATACTCACTTTGTCATTCCGTTTGTAACGCATCGAAATATGGGTCGGGGACCCCATAAAGTATATATATTATTGATCCATGATCGATTCTAAGACATTCTGTGAATGTCCGTCTCTCCGTCCGTCCGTCCGTTCGTCCGTCTGTCTGTCTGTAGATGGCACGATGAAGTCCAAAATAAAACAGCTAGCCTCCTGAAATTTGGTACGAATATGTGTTATGGTCCTAGGCAGGTTAAGTTCGTAAATGGGCAAAATCTGACCAGTGGAAAAAAGTCCCCCCTTGAGTAACTAAACAAACCTCTGAAAAACATCACCAACCTCGATCCTCCTGAGCCTACTTAGGGAGTGGAGATAGAGCGTAGGTATGTTTTGAAAAAATGTTGTAGGGTAAAAATAAATGATGGTCGGTTTCACTAATGACCCCTCTCGGACGCACCATTGGACCGGTAGAAGCTGATTAATTAAAACAAATTTACAAAAAATAAAAAAATTGTATGGGGGACGCATTAACAATTAGAGATAGAGGGTAGGTGTGTTCAGAGAAAATGTTTGGACTACAAAAATATTGTGGGTCGGTCATACATTTTGTTGCTCTAAGGGCACTATTAGGGCAGTTAGAGCGGTTGGAGCAAATTTTAAAAAATGTGTGGGAGCCCCCTTTGAAATTGGAGATAGGGTATTAGTTTGTTCAAAGAAATGTTAAGACGAAAAAAATAATGGGGGTCGATCTTATAAATGACCCCTTTATGACGCACCATTGGAGCAGTAGAAATGATTTTAAGATTGGAAAATTACAATACAATTTTTTCAAAAAATTTTTAAAAAAAAGTTATAAATTATAAAAATTTGTAGAATCGATAGAAGTTTTACACAAAAAAATTTCAAAAAAATTGAAGAGTACAAACATTTTCAAAAATGAGATTTAAATTTTAAAACTTAAAAATCGCATACTAGATTCAAAAATTTAAAAAAAAAAAAATTAGAAATTTGGACCATTATTGAAGAAGTTATGAGTAAAAGAAGTTTGAGCAAAGGAACAATCTACAAATTTTTGAAAATTCGATATCTTTTGAACTGGTCATCAAAAAAATCTGAAAATATACCACGAAGGATTTTTTGAAGGGTACTAAAAACTGTAAACAAATTGGGAAAATCTAAAAAAAAAAAAATTCAAAGTGTCCGATTTAACATGGAATGCCCCATATATATTATTGATCGTAATGTATATATATCTGTGGAGGACACGATACAGTCAAAAATTAAAGAGCTAAAAAGTCCATTAATATAATAGTAGTAATAATAATAGTGTTGATCACATGATCAATTATTTTTATTTATTCTTTCTATTTATTTACAACTCATTTTTAATAAATTTAACCTAACCGAGAACTGGTAACAATGACCTTCTTCTCGTTGTAGCCAAAAAATCCAAGGGTTCTACTGGGAATCGAACCCACGACGCCCACGTTGAAAGGCTAGCATGCTACCAACTAGCCTATGGGGGCCCCCAATCCATTCTTTTAAAAGTTTTTTTTTAACATTTTAATAAAGCCAATGAAACATTTTTTTGTCAAAAGTCGTTTGACATCCTGCACTTGGATTGGAAAATGTCGGTTTTTTTTAGGCGTGGATATAAAAAATTTATTTAAATAATGATAATTCAGTATTAATTTTGTGCTAGAAGCATTATAAATGATCTTGTTAATATTTACCTCGAGAAAAAAGTGTACCCCAATAACCCCTTTCGACTTATTTTTTTAATTTTTTAACATGTTGGAGGGTATAAAGGGTTTGGCACAGCCGAATTTAACACTCTCACTTGTTTTTTCTCAAATCCATCATCTCGGATTTTTTTTGTCATAGCTTTTGAAAAAATCGGGATTGTTTTTTTTTTGAATCCCGGTATTCGGGATTGAAAAAAAAATTCGGGATCCCGGGATTTTCGGGAAATTTTGAAACCCGGGATTCGCGGAATTTTTTGGAAATTTTCGGGGATTTTCAAAAATTTTCAGTATATTCTGTCACTTTGACAAATCCACGCGTTTGTAAAGATTAGCAAGGTTCGGTTCCAAAAAAAGGAAAAAATATTTTTTTCTCACTTAAAAATTACGGTATAATGGTCTGGGAAAGTACGTATAACTTTGCCAATTTTTCTCCGATTTCAGTGTTTGTTTTGCTCGTTAGAAAGATAATTTTATATAAAAAATAACTCTATTTTTTGACTTATTTGAAAAAGTATGTCTAAAATACTTTTTATTTGTAAAAACAAAATAATGGGATTTTTTCCTTTAAAATCACTTTTTACAATTTTCAACCGATTTTCGGCCCGGCCCGTGTTCCCCTAATTCAATTTCCTTAAAATTTGGAATTTATAGATGCTAATCATCAAATCTGGGCCAATCCAACGAACATTGATTTTAAGAAAAGGTCTATTAAACCTTATAAATATCAGTTTACGTGTAAAATTTTATTACGATCGGACAATTTTTTTAGGTTTTATAAAGTTCTTAAGAAAAAGGATAGATGGCAGGACCTTTTTTCTTAACTAAGGTATTTTGTACTAGTGTATCACATTTTAAATACATTTGACAACTGCTTCTATTTTGCCCCTTCTTTATATGGGATCAACACACTCTGAGCCAACTTAATTTAATTCTTAAAAAGTATTAGTTTCCACTGTGCCTAAGTTATTCAAGAATAACTTATTTAAAAACTAATAAGCATTGTGGCCATTTGAAATATGATATTCTAACCACTACATTGTAAAGTTATAATATCATTCATATAAATACCAAAAGCATAATAAACAGGGTTGCCAAAAGTTAAAATTGTGAAAGTTCAATATAAGAAAATATACACAGAAAGAAATAAAAAATAAATTTGAGTAAATTTTTAATACTATTGAGTAAAAAATTACTCAATTTTCCACCAGTAAACAATTTAATAGTATTGAGTAAATTTTTAATAAAAATTTATTAAATGTTTGCCAAAAAAAATTGAGTAAATTTTTAATTGACACTATTAAGTGCAGGAACAGAACAAGAAGCACCACCTTTTAAAAACAGAACAAGTTTTATTTCACATCGGCGCCGGCCACCGGTTTAATCTGCCAAACCGTATGGAAAAAGTCGTGCCGGGCTTATTCTGTTTCTACTCTAAAAAAAAACAAAGTTTAAAAAAATTTCATATTTTTTTACAAAGAAAAAAAAACATGTTTTTTCAAACTTTACCAAATATATTTTTGTCTTAAAGACATAAAAAAATTTTATAAATATGATTACAAACTTTCATGTATATATACAAAAAACTATAAACTAAACGAGAATTAAAAAAACTAAGAAAATTCCAAAAAAAAATTAAAAAAGCTATTAAATTCTTATTAAATTATTTACTCAATTTGTTTTTAAATTTTTGAGTAAATTTTTAATTGCGTCAATTAAAAAATTACTCAAAACTTTTTTTAAATTTAAACAAGTGATTACTCAAATTCTTTTTCCCCATATTTTTTTCTGTGTAAATGCTAAATTACTCCAAAAAAAGATTTTTTTTTTCATCTCACAGAACGCATTATAGTGCTGTTTTTTGAAAACTGCCTACAGTTTTGAAAAAGTTGGATGCTATTTCAAGCCCCAAATTGATAACTTGGCAAGCCAGATTTTGAACATTAAATCAGTATTAACATTTCTCAATGTTGCGGGTATTTCTGTAAGTTACAATAATGTTGTGGTATTGCTATTATGACACTTAATAGAAACCACACACACGCATACATACAATAAGCACACAAAAATATCCTTCACAAATACTATGCAATTCAAATCACACAAACATTATTCACACACACACACACACACACTCACACAGACCCATTCACCAATATTAACCAACATTTTGTTAATGAATACTTATGGTTTTCTTAAATAAACATTATCATTTCTTTTCATTTTGATAATTAACGTCAGTTGGTTTTAGCAAATTATTTAATTAGAAAAGTATGTTTGTAATACACTACGAACTGAAATATTTTCTTTAATATAAGAAATTATTTAAATTGCAAAAGTTCTTTAAATATTTATAAAATATAAAATGCATTACCACAATTGAAAATTATGCGTAATGAATGCAAACTAACTAGAAACAAAAAAAAAAAAACAAGAATAATTTTAATGTCTGTAGTAGAGATGGCCGCGTGAGTGAATTTTGCCACACATTCACTCTCGATCACGACAGGATTTTTCCAATCACGTTCACTCACTCAGAAGAATATTTTTTTCTACTTACACTCACTCGGAATCACGTGAGTAAGTTTAAGACAATGCACTCACGTGCACTCATACAAGCATCATTCATACTCACAAAACTCTTATTTATACAAAACAAATTTAAATTTCAAAAATCTATTAGCAAAATTTAATTTATTTAACGACGAAAGGAAATTTTTTCGCAAGCTCACGCAAAAAAACCGACTCACACAAAAACATTACTCACGCACACCTACGCAATTTTTTTCGCCACTCACACTCACTGACAATCACGTGAGTAAAATAAGTTTTGTCACATACACGCGTGATTCACGTAAATCATGCACTACTCTGCTCATGTGTCCATCTTTAGTCTGTAGTATGGAATCTGCTATACATACTATAATGCAAAGTCTGTTTAAGTATGAGAAAGGATCCCAAAATTTTAAAATTGTAAGCTTCCGAAATACTTTTTAAGAAGGTCATTTCACATGGAAAAAAAGATTTTCATAAAACCGAAATACTTACAAAAAATTTCATAAATCCTTTATGGAGAAAAGTGGAATTAGAATTATTTACACAGAAAAACAGTTGCTTGTATTATTGACAAATTGTGTTGTTGAATAAAAATTAAATACTTTATTTGTCTATACAATTAAACTGTTTGTAAATGCAACAAATGTTTCTGAAAACAAGATCTGCCCTTAACTGCGGCACGTCTTTAAATGAGATGGCCAAGCAGTTTAACATACGACTCATATCGTCGAACTATATTCAATAAATGCCAACTCGAAAAAGCTTACTGTTCAGGAGAGCTAAAAAACTACTTATTTCGCATATTATTGCAAAAATAAACAATGTACCTTCCACAAGATGGTTTAAATATTCTAAACAGTTTTTACCTATGCAAAAATTTTCATATTTTGCACTTGTTTGCGTATTTTTCAGAGATGGCATTTATTACTATATCAAAAAACAAATATTTTTTTAGAGTTGGCATATTTTGTCGGAAAATAAAAATACATTTTTTTTGGAAAAATTTTAAAAATTTTTTTTTTTTTGGTTTTGTTATCCTTAGTACGGTAATTGCAAAAACTGAACAAAAAATTAAAAATCTTTGCATATTTTTAAAAGTTACTAGCTCCGAAAGCCTTTTAATCTCAGGGTGGTCAACTTTGGCACTCTGTAACTCACGCTGTATTGCAATAGGGTCACTCCAAACTAGCAATTTTGAAAGCTTATATCATTGACTTTATTTGCCCCATTCATAATGTTTCAATCTGATAAATAGTTTGAAAGTTACATAAATATAAGCAATTTTTTTTTTTGCAAACACTATTTACCGATATTTTCAAAATGGCAATATCTCGAGAACCAGTCATTAGATATCAAAATCTTTACAAGATTCGTGTTTAGCATGGCAAATGCAATAAGATATGTGGTCTAATTTTTTTTAGAAAAATTTTTGAAAATTTTTTGGAAATTTACAATGGGAGTTGGCATTTATTTCCACCAAAAAAATATGTACTTTGAGTTAGCAGAATAACAAAAATGGATGTAAAACGACAACAAATTATTTTTTTGCTCTGAAATTTTTATGGCAGATAGGTATTACATAGGGGAGCTATTTGCCATCGGAAACTCATTTCTGTCAAATTTGAGTTGGCATATTTTGAATATAGGTTCACGATATGGGTCCCAGGGCACAGAGACATTCCAGAGAATTGCAAAGCCGATGAGCTTGCAAGACTAGGAACTTCCTTACAGGTTCCAACAGAATTGGAATGTGTTGGTATGCCTCTAGAAACTTGCAAGCAAAACCTACGGCTTTGTTCTGCGACGGAGACTAATCAAAGATGGGCAAATGGATGGACGTGTGAGACAACACGACTGATTTGGCCTTCTCTTAATCAGGGGCGCACAAGTGAGCTGATATCTCTTCCAAGAGGAGAGATTTCGACGGTGGTTTCTATAATTACCGGACACTGTCTTATAGGGAAGCACGCAGAGCGGTTAAATGTGCCGTCGAATGACTTTTGCCGAAGTTGCATGGATGAAGAGGAGTTGGAAACTATCGAACACTTTATTTGCCATTGCCCGGCACTTTCTGGTCAGCGACTTGCTTCACTGGGATCTAGGGAGCTGTACGATCTTTCTGATTTGTCGGATGTCAAAATTCAACATCTAAGGAGTTTCATAAGAAGCTCAAACTGGTTTAACGACAGGGACTAGTAGGGAAACCTATTACGATCCCGTGGTATCACAATGGACCTCAGAGTCTACGTGTGTTGACGTAAAACGTCAGCAGCCACTTACAACCTAACCTAACCTAACCTAAATGCAACAATAATGATTTCTTTTTATTTTTTTTTATATTTCCAAGTACGGATACATTCCCATTTTTTTTCTAACGTTATGTGGAGGAAATTCACCTCTCAACTTTTGTATTCATTCAACTTCATTTAAAAGTTTTTCATTTACTTTAGTACTAACAACAGTTGCTGTTGTTGTTTCAAATAAACTCACTTGTATTTTTGGTGACGCCGTAGTGGTCGCATAATTTTTTTTCTATTTTTTTTTTCCTTGAGAATAAATTTGAATTTAAATATGAAATTTCATCCTCCTTCCTTAGTATATGAGAATATATATATAATCGTTGTAGTAGTTGTAGAATAGTACAGAACAGTATTCTACAGAGAAATGATACAAACACTAACAATATGACGCCCATAATGTTTTTAAATTTAAGTTTTATTGTTAAAGTATGAGGTTTTTAGTACCCTACAGTACATGTGTCCCAGTAAATTAACACGAAGGTAAATTTTGAATGGGACAAAAAATAATGAAATCTTTTTTCTTTACAGCTTTTTTCAAACATCTTTTCTCTCTGTATATTTCCACCCATATCTCTCCTTTTTCATTTTCTTAAAACCAGAAAGGTTTGTAACTTGGATAAATATTCACCTGTTGGTAAATAAAAACGTTTTTCACTAGCTGGTGAATAAACCGTTGCATAATTATTTTTAATTTTTTTGATAAAATTTTTTTTTGCATCAATTTTTTTTAATCAAATTTTAGTTTTTATTAAATTTTTTATAAATTTTTTTTCATCCAAAATTGTTTTTCAATTTATTTTTTTATAGTCTCCACTCTAATAATATAGGATATATATAAGTTTGTCATTCCGTTTGTAACACCTCGAAATATTGGTCTAGGACCCCATATAGTATATATGGGGCATTCCATGTCAAATTGGACACTTTGAAATTTTTTTTTTTTAGATTTTCCCAATTTGTTTACAGTTTTTAGTATCCTTTGAAAACTCGTTCGTGGTAAATTTTTAGATTTTTTTGATGACCCGTTCAAAAGATATCGAATTTTTACAAATTGGTACACCTTTACTCAAATTTCTTTAACTCATAACTTCTTCAATAATGGTGCAAATTTAAATTTTTTTTTCAAAATTTTTGTTTTTTTACGTACTTTAAAAAAAATTAAAAAAAATTCTTAAAAGCGCTTTAGTATGCGACTTTTAAGTTTTAAAAATTAAATCTTATTTTTGAAATGTTTGTACTTTTTCATTTTTTTTTTTGAATTTTTTTTGTGTAAAACTTCTATCGATTCTACAAATTTTTTGCCCAGGATGATCATGTAAAAACGATTATTACTATTTTTTTAAATTTTTTTAAAAAATTTTATTGTAATTTTCCAATCTTAAAATCATTTCTACTGCTCCAATGGTGCGTCATAGTGGGGTCATTTTTGTGCGTCTAAACATTTCTTTGGAACAAACTAATACCCTATCTACAATTTCTAAGGGGGCTCCCACACAAAATGACATTTAAAAGTTTGCTCCAACCGTTCTAACTGCCCTAATAATGCCCTTAGAGCAACAAAATGTATGACCGACCCACAATATTTTTTTAGTCCAAACATTTTCTCTGAACACACCTAACCTCTTTCTCTAATTTTTAAGGCGGTCCCCATACAATTTTTTTTATTTTTTGTAAATTTGTTTTATTTAATCAGCTTCTAACGGTCCTATTTATTTTTACCCTACAATATTTTTTTAAAACATACCTACACTCAAAAAAATAAAACTGTAAAGTTAACATTTTTTTTTAGTTAAGTCGGGTTAACTGGCTTTTCAGCAAATTTTTAGTTAAAATCAGCGTTTTAACTACTTTTTTTAGTTAAGTTCAATTTACGAAAATACTAGTTTTGAACAAATTTTGAATTAATTTTTTTAGTTGACTTTAAAACTGAGTTAACGAATTTTTACTAATTAATTTGCAGATTTTTCGTAACATATTTGTTAGGTGAAAAGAGTGGTTACTAATTAAAAAAATTCTTGTGTAGCCTCCTATGCAAATCTGATAAGTTCAACTTAAGCTGAACTTAATGCTGTGAAAAAATAGAAAAAAAAATTTAGTTTAGCTGAATTCAACTAATTTTTTTGTAAATATGTACATTAAAAATGTTACAAAATTTTCAGCTAAATTTTTAAGTAAAGTTACGGTTTTTTTTGCAACATTCATTCTACGAAAAGTTAGCTAAATATTTTTAGTTAAATTAACTAGGAATTTAGTAGGCCCAAAATCAGGTGCTTTTTTAGTTAAATTTAACTAAATTTTTTGCTAACTTTACAGTTTTTTTTTTTGAGTGCACCCAAAAAAATAAAACTGTAAAGTTAACAATTTTTTTTTTGTTAACTCGAGTTTACTGGCTTTTTAGCAAATTTTTAGTTAAAATCAGCGTTTTAACTACTTTTTTGAGTTAAGTTCAATTTACGGAAATACTAGTTTTGAACAAAATTTGAATTAATTTTTTTTGTTGAATTTTAAACTGAGTTTACGAATTTTTACTAATTAATTTGTTGATTTCTCGTAACATATTTGTTAAGTGAAAATTTTTTATATATTTCTTGTGTAGCCTCCTATGCAAATCTCATAAGTTCTACTTAAGCTGAACTTAATGCAGTGTGAAGTGAAGTGAATAAGTGAAGTGTTAGTGTTTAAAACCAATATTTAACAAACTTACAATTTTTTACAAAAAAGTAACAAAAAGTTTAGCTGAATTCAACTAATTTTTTTTTGTTAATATGTACAAAAAAATGTTACAAAATTTTCAGCTAAATTTTTAGTTAAAGTTACGGCTTTTTTTGCTACATTCATTCTACGAAATGTTAGCTAAATATTTTTAGTTAAATTAACTAAAAATTTAGTAGGTTCAAAATCAGGTGCTTTCTTAGTTAAATTTAAATAAGTTTTTTGCTAACTTTTTTTTTTTTTGTGTGGGAAACAGGACTCATTTGTTTAGAGTGTAGGCTTCCATTCAAAATTACATTTTTATAAAATTTGCTCCAACTGTTATTTGAGCATACTTAGGGAGTGAAGATAGGACGTATTTATGTTTAAAAAAAATGGGGGTCGGTCTCACTAATGACCCCTCTCGGACCATTGGACCGGTAGAAGCTGATTAAATAAAATAAATTTATAAAAAATAAAAATAAATGTATGGGGAACCCTTTAAAAATTAGATATAGAAGGTAGATGTGTTCAGAGAAAATGTTTGGACTAAAACAATATTGTGGGTCGGTCATATATTTTGTTGCTCTAAGGGCTCTATTAGGGCAGTTAGAGCGGTTGGAGCAAATTTTAAAACATGTTGTTTTGTGTTGGAGCCCCTTTAAAAATTGGAGATAGGGTATTATTTTGTTCCAAAGATAAATGACCCCTCTATGACGCACCATTGGCGCAGTAGATATGATTTTAAGATTGGAAAATTACATTAAATTTTTTTCAAAAAATTTTAAAAATAGTAATAATCGTTATCCCACGATCCTCCTGGGCAAAAAATTTGTAGAATCAATTTTTTTTTTTTTTTTTACTTTGAGCCAACACTCAGGGGATGCCCCCTACTAATGCAATGCATTGTGTTGGTATTAGGAAAATAGGTTATGAGGAGAAGGAAAGAGGGAGTAGTGTTTGTGGACATTTAATTTGAACTTTTCTAAATTATAGCCTACTGGAAAGATTTCTGCGGGGAGTTTGTTCCACATACGGCTAGTTCGACCGAGAAACGAATTTTCTCTGTAATGCGTTGTGCGATACATTGGACAGTCGACAACAAACGGATGTGAGTTGCTGGAAAGGCGAGTACTACGGGTATGCACCCGCGTCTCAGGGATGAGTTCACCCATCTCAGCTGAGCACTTACCGTGGTAATATCGATAGAACAATGACACACAACCCACATTCCGACGATGCTCCAATGAATCAATAGAGCTGGATACCCTACTGTCATTGATGAGCTTCAACGCACTCCTTTGCACCCGATCCAGAAGCTTCAAGATAGACCTTGAGGCACCTGCCCAGATATGGGAGTTGTATTCCATTTTCGGTCGGATATAGGCGGTATAAATAGTGAGAAGATCAGACGGGGTGAAGTAATTCTTGCACCGTTTTAAAAAACCAAGACACTTGAATGCTTCTTTCGACACTTGAAAAACATGTTGGTTCCATCGAACATCACATTGGATTTTCATGCCTAGAACATCAAGAGTGTCTGATTCCTCAATAGCTATACCGCCCATGGATACAGATGACGCTGATTCCACAAGACGTCTGTGGGTCAGCATACAACATTGGGTTTTACGAGCATTAAAATCGACCTGATTCGCAAGACCCCACTCGGAGATTTTCGTAAGGTCATGATTGAGTGTGTCATTCATGTTCTGCCTCATAGCATCAACCTCAATAAGGCTTGGTCTATGATTAAAGGAAAATGAATGACAAATGTTGCTGTCATCTGCAAAAGAATAGATAGGATTGAAAGTTAGACCCAGAAGGTCGTTAAGAAAAATAAGAAAAAGTGTAGGAGATAGAACAGAACCTTGCGGTACCCCTGAATTCAGATGAAACTCATCCAATGAGAACCCATCTATAACAACACGTATAGAGCGGTCTCTAAGAAAGCTCGATATAAATCGAGAGAAATCACTACCGACACCAAACGCAATGAGTAAAGGAACAAACTACCAATTTTTAAAAATACGATATCTTTTGAACGGGTCATCAAAAAAATCTGAGAATTTACCACGAAAGAGTTTTCGAAGAGTACTAAAAACTGTAAACAAATTGGGAAAATCTTTGAATACGTCGTTGTGTGGAGGTATTCATAGTTCGAATTTAAACTTTTCTACTTGTTTTTAATTTTAAAAAATTTTATTGTTTTTCATAAATTTTTTTTACATAAATTTTTGTTGTTCATAAATTTTTGGTTTTTATAAAAAATGTTATTTTTCTCATAAAAATTTTCTTCATACATTTACATTTTTTTTCTAAATTTTAAATCTTTTTAATTTTTTCTAAAATATTGTTTTTATCAGTTTTTTCTTACAACTTACGGTTTCTAAGTAAAAAAATGTCCAACAACTGGTTAAAGTATTGAAAGACTCTGAGGGTATTAAAGATTCGGCACTGCCGAACATCACATTCTGACTTGTTTTTCACTTTTTCGTATTCATTTAGTTGAGTAGGAGTGAGGATGTTTAAAATTTAATATTTTTTTTGTGATTGTTTACTTGTTTTTTGTTGTTTTGTATTGTGGCCCTGATGTCTATGCAGGGCCGGATTAGCCATGTCGGGGCCCCTAGGCAATGCAAGTCTCGGGGCCCCTTCAGACTTTTTATTATTCCAAAAAAATAAAAAAACACAAATTTACCAAGCACAATGTAAATTTTTTCTAAATTACGCTGTTTTTTGTGGACAGTTTACCCCTTTCTGGAATTCTCTTTTGCTTTTTTGACCTTCTTAGAAGCAATGTTTCATTTTCTAGAGCCTTTTTTAAGAAAAGGTATTTTAAAAAACTGCTTCTAAGAAGACCAAAAAAGCATAAGAGAACTCGAAAAAGGGGTAAAATGGCAACAGTGTTCGATTCCCACCAGAGGCCTTGATCTGTTATGCTACCACGACACTAAGGTAATTTTTACCACTTTTCGGTTAAACCAATAAATTAAACAAATAAAATAAACAAAATAAAATAAAACAAAAATAAAATAAAATAAAATAAAATAAAATAAAATAAAATAAAATAAAATAAAATAAAATAAAATAAAATAAAATAAAATAAAATAAAATAAAATAAAATAAAATAAAATAAAATAAAATAAAATAAAATAAAATAAAATAAAATAAAATAA
>OY992540.1:44880190-45305190 GCA_963921195.1 Pegoplata infirma | reverse complement strand
GTAATAATAAAAAAAATTAAAGCTATGGGCCCCAAGCTTTTCTTCTTTGAAATTGTACCAACAAAATACTAATCGTAGAGTTTCTGAATAACCGATAAATTTAGTAACCACGGTTTTCGGATCGGTTTCGGTTATTTTCGGTTATCAGTAAAAATTTTATTCCGGTGAAAAAACTTTATTTTTGAATAGTTTATTGTAAGAATCGAGTTCAGTTTAAATTTTCATTATGGTTTAGCTTCCGTTTATGTCTTTTAAAAAGCTGAATTTAATTCATCTTCCAAAGATTGAGTTGTTCCACATTTTTTAAATTTTGAATCGAAAAAAAAAATAAAAAATCAAACTGAAACGGCTATATTCATAACAAAAAAATGGCAATCAACTTTTACACTCATCACTTAGAAAATTATTGCAGTTACTACATGACGGTCATTTGTGTAGTAAGTAGTAGTTGTTGTTTTCAACTACAATTTCAGTTGTTTTTGCATGAAAAATCTCAAACAACTGTTCTTTGAAGTCGTTTTAAAAAACAAATACAAAAAATTACTACATTGTAGTAACAGTTGTTTTATGTTGTTGTTTTTAGTATATAAAAAATTATAATTTTCTAGAAATTTTTAGAAAAATGGATGTGCAGGAATTATTTCCAAATAATTTTAACCGTTTTTGACGCTTAGAAATTTTTTTTTGTTAATAAAAAAATTCAGACAATTTGAGTCAAAATAAAAACAACTGTAATTTGAAGTAGTTTTTACAGTTTTTTGTAGTTGTAAATCAATAGTTAAAAACTACAACAATTTTTGGTTGATTTTACCGTAAAATGTAGTGGACGCCTAAACAACAACAAATGTAGTAGTTTTAACTGTCTTTTGTAGTGGATTCTACCGTCATAATTTTTTGAGTGATTTTAATTAAAATGAAAAAAATTTTAGTAACTTTTTTTCTTTGTTATAAAAATAAAACGAGTGCCTTACTTTCCCTTACTAAAAATTGGGAGTAATAATGTTGGCAGTTCTTTTGAATGTGAATATAATATAAATCATGCAGTCACTGTAACATTAAAATGTTAAAGTGACTGCGTAGCAGCGAAATTTCACTTATGGTATCAAAAAAGTTATTAAATAAAATTTTTTTAACGAAAAACATAAAATGGTTTGTAAATAGTTTTTAATTTAAATTACTTTTTTAAATGCAAAAAAAAAATATATATAAAATTCTTTAAAATTAATAAAATTCGGATAACCGAATAAATATGGGTCGGTTTCGGGTTCGGTTTCTGGCTTGAATAACCGCGGTTTCGGTTACGGTTATAACCGAAACAGAAACTCTAACTCATCGCTATGAAAAGAATAATTGTTAGCATTTCCCTATTTATTCTTCCATGTTTACAATGGTACAAAGTAATAATTAAAAAAAATAAATCTAGGGGCCCCGTGGGCCCCTAATAATTTTCAGTCAAAGAAATACGTGGGCGCATTTTTTACCAAGTAATAATTCAAAAAAAAAGACAGGGGCTTCTAGCTTTTCTTCTTTGAAATTATACCAACAAAATACTCATCGCTGTGAATAGAATAATTGTTAGCATTTCCCTATTTATTCTTCCATTTTTAACTGGTATTTTTTACCAAGTAATAATTTTCAGTCAAAAAAATACGTGGGCGCATTTTTTACCAAGTAATAATTAAAAAAAAAAAAAACCCGTGCTTTAAAAAAAAAAAAAAAACTAGGGGCCCCGTGGGCCCCTAGCTGATGCGGGGCCCCTAGGCAATTGCCTACTTTGCCTTAAGGGTAATCCGGCCCTGTGTCTATGACATTATTGTTTTCATTTGTTTGTATTTATTTTATTTTTTTACTTTTTTTTCAGAACTCTCCTTCCCAAATATTGTATTATTTCCGGTTTAAGTTTGAAATTTATATAAAAAAATATTTATTATTATTTTATATTTTTCTGTATCACATCAGTATAATGAGTTCTTTCTTTTGTTCTTTGAATCAGAATAACAAGTTATACATACATTGTTGTCAATATTATTATTTTTTTGATTTTATTATCATTATTTTATTGTATTTATGATAAAGTATTGAAAAAATCATCATGATATTGTATAATTGTAGATAAAAAAACGAAATCTCAATAATATTCTCTTCTTTCTTTTATTAACTAAAAGACATAATGGCGTCGGAGTTCTTATGGGGATGTACTATGTGGAAGAAGTTGGAAAATGTGGAAAATATAAATAAAAATTGATATTGAAAACTACAAAAATTTTAACCGTTGCTGTTGAAATTTTCAGAAATTTCTTCTAGACGTAGTTTGACTGTAAGTGGATTTAAAATATTAAAGAAAAAGTCTGTTTCAAACTTTTTTTCCTAAAAGACACTTTAAAATAACCATCTCCGATTGTTTAGTTTTTCAGGCACTAATTTAAAAATTTAACGACCTTTTTTCCCAAAAGATATTTTCAATCTAAGTATTTTTACAAAATATATTTTAATATGTGTATATTTACATTTTGTTACAAAAGAAAGAAATAATCTAAAGTTTTTGTATTAAAAATAGAAAATAAATAAAAACAAGTAAGAGTGTTAAATTCGGCTGTGCCGAATCTTTTATACCCTCCAACATGCAAATAAATAAAAAAAAAATTGCAGGGCCGTCTTTTTTTTTGGGGGGGGGTCGGTAGTGGTAATTGGGGGGCACAATTCCTCTCGAATAAGTGTTAAAAAAAATAATTCTTATGCTTTTTGCACTAAAGAAATACAAATTTATCATTATATAAAAAAAAAATTTATTCCACGCCCATAAAAGGGGGGGGGGGCGGACCCTAAAACGATTTTTTCCAATTCTGTGGGTCCAAATGCAGGACCTTGAACTTCTTGTAGCATTAAAATGTTGGATTTGTTAAACAAAAACACAAAAAGTCATGTAAAAATATGGTATTTTTCAGAGGTTTGTTTAGTTCTTCAAGGGGGAACTTTTTTTCCCCTGGTCCGATTTTGCCCATCTCCGAACTTAACCAGCCTATGAACATAAGACATATATGTGTAAAATTTCAGGAGTCTACCACTTTTATTATGGACTGTATCGTGTCTTCCACAGACGGACGGACGGACAGACGGACAGACGGACAGACGGACAGACGGACAGACGGACAGACGGACAGACGGACAGACGGACGGACGGACGGTCGGACGGACAGACGGACATCGCTAGAATGTCTTAGAATCGATCACTGATCAATAATATATATACTTTATGGGGGCCTACACCGATATTTCGATGCGTTACACACGGAATGACAAAGTGAATATACCCCCATACTGTAGTTGGAGGGTATAATAATATACAGTTTTTAATACCCTAAATTTTTTGTTCAATTATTGCAAAAGTTTTTGCTCACTTTTATGGCGTCAATGATTCTGCTTTATTTTTATATTCTGAAAATGTGTTTTTATGTTTCTTTTTTTTTTTGCTCCAAGTATTTTCATTTTATTGAAATGTGTTTACATTTTAGCAATGAAGTTTAAGTAATTCAAGTTTTTACCTCATTGAATTGTTAATTTTATGATGGTTCTTTACAAAAAAAAAAAATAACAACAAATATGTATATGAAAACACTGTTTTCCAATGAAATTACGGAAATGAAAAATTAGGATAATAAAGTAGATTTTAAGATTTTTTCCTAAAGAAAGAATTTTAAATTCTGAAATAAATTTCCAACAGAAAAACTGTCTTATTCTGATAATTTTTTCCTATTCAAAAGGTCACAGATATTGAGGCGCTTTTCTTATAGGAAAAGTTTCAAATTCTAAAACATTTTTCTTTAGAAAAAGAATCAGATTTCGTAACATTTTGCTTAAAAAAAAATCTCAGATTCTGAGACCTTTCACTTAAAGAACAAGTTTTTAATAATTTTTTTTCAGTGTATTTTTCAATCTCAAAATATTCTTTTAGAAATGGTGTTACTGATACAGAGTAGTTAGTTTGCAACTTAATATGTTTTTTGTATAAGTATGTTCTGAATGTATTTGTATACAATTTTTCGTAACAGTTTTACAAATGCATATAATAACAATAATGCTTGAAAATTTGAAAATGTAATGCTTTTAATTATAGAAAGGATATATTTCCTATTATTCACTATGCAAAATGACTTGAAAAAAATATAAAAAATTAACAAAATAATCCAATAATCCAAACGATACCGTTATGGCAGGCGCGGATCCAGCTCTTGGGTTTGGAGGAACCTTTTTTTTGTTCAAAAAATTTTTTGCAGGGAACTTCAGGTCGAATTTAAATCATTGGTTAAGGTTTCTTAGTGTTAAACTCTTGTTTATTATGATTTTTCTATAGAAACATTTTTAAATTTTTAAAATGTTTTCCTATTATAAAAAAAAACTTAAATGTTTGATATTTTTTTAAAAATGTCTCTTCAAGAAATTTTCAGGTTCTAAAGCAGTTTCTGACAGTAAATGACCCAGAATCTGACATAACTTTTTAATAAAAAATAAGTCATGTTTGAGATATTTTTTCACAAAAGGTTTCATTTGCTTAAAGTGAATGTTTATGATTCTGAGACGTTATCCCAATAGAAAACTTCTAAGGTTCTGAGGCATTTTGATATAGAAAAGCTTTTACAATTTATACAAAAATATTTTGAGTAGGTTTATTTTAGCTCGAGGTAATTATTTCCTTTACTTATTAATGATATGATATTCTCATAAAATAATTTTCAAAAAACTATTCTATGAGAATATCAAAGTCTAAATAAGTAAAGGAAATAATAACCTCGAGCTAAAATAAATCTACTAAAAATATAATATTTTTAAGTTCGAATGTAACGATTTTTATTTTTGAATAAAAATTAATCAGAAATTATACAAACCTTTTTAAATTCTGAAACACTTATGCAATTCTCACACCAAAAATTTCTATATTTAGACAAATTTTTCGTAAAGAAACATTCTCAGATTTAGTGAGTTTTTTCTTTTCATTGTAAACTTCTTAGGTTCTGAAATATTAAAAAAAAATGTTTATTCTATTTTTCAACAGAAAGGTTTAAGATACCGAAACGATCTTTCTACAACAACATTTTAGGGTTTGAAAAAATATTCCGTGGAAAGTACCTGAGATTAGAAAAATTGATGACTTTAATGCTTTTAAAATTTTTGGAGGCAATTTTCTAGATTCTGAGTCATTTTTCTATTCAAATTTATTTTTTTTTTCTGAGAAACTTTTCTTTAGAAAAAGTATAAGATAGTCAAATATTTTTTGAGAGATATTTTCATTAGAGAGTTTAAGAAATTTTTTCTTAAAAAAATGTTTTAGTTTCTCAGTAATTTTTCCCATAGAAAAGGACTCAGAGTCTGCACTCAAAGAAGAGATATGATTGTGGCAACCATAATTTAAGAGCGTCATATTATGATTGAAAATTTTATCATAATATGTTTTGTATGATAAAATTTTCAATCATAATATGACGCTCTTAAATTATGGTTGCCACAATCATAACTCTTCTCTGCGTGTGAGTCTGAAAAATTCTGAGACATTTTTCAAATAAAAATTAATCGGAATCTAAGACCTTATTTTAGATTATGTGATATTTTTTCTTAATTTCTCAGAATATTTTTTCTAAAATTCTCAGAGTCTAAGGCAATTTTTATAGAAAAAGACTTGGATTCTGAGTTATTTTTCCTATCGAAAAACTCATCGATTTTAGAATATATTTTTTTTAATATTAAAACTCAAAAATTCTGAGATATTTTTCCTATCGAACAAATCGCAAATTTTTTCTAGGTTTCTAGGACTTTTTCCTATAAAAGGGTCTCAGCTTTTCCTATTAAAAAGTCTTAGATTCTGAGACATCTTTCTAATAAAAATATTCTCAGATTCTGAGACATTTTTCCTAAAGAAGAATACTTAGATTCCGAGACATTTTTCCAATAAAAGTCCCAGATTCTGTATAATTTTTCCTATAGAAAAAGACGAAGATTCTATTGTATTTTTTTTATATGAAATTATCTTTACGGCATAAATATATTTGGTAAAGTTTGAAAAAAAAAAAAAAAAATAGTATATTTAAAAAATAAAAATATTTTTTCGCCGTTTCCCAGAATATATCAAAAAACTATCATTATTTTAGTAATCGGAATTTTCCCGATTGTTCATAAGGGGGCAACGAAATTTTTAAACACTGATATGGCAGATGGGAACGGTGGGAACACTTTGCTTGTGCAAAAACGTATTTTAGTTCTATAATTTTTATTGATCAATTGAATGAAATACTATCTATTTGGAAGTACTTTTGATATATGCTCTACTTGTCTCAAGTATACAACATTAACCCTTAATATCCTACTGGTTCCGCAAGGAGCCACCCAAAAAAAATCGTTAACTTTGTTATACAATTTAAATTCAGTGACTTTAAGCATTGTTTGTTGATATAATATCTAACATTTTAGCCCTTCACCACTTAAAAGAACCTTTTTTGACACCTGTATGCTCACTAGGGTGGCTCGTTTTTGGGCTTTTCTATCTGATCAAATTCTAGTACCCGCCAAAAGTGTCGGTCCCCTACGGGTAACTCACATGCAAAATATCACTCCGATCGGAGTTTATCTTCTGTATCCACTTTGAGCCTCAAAATTGGGGTGTTTGCAAAAAAGGACTTTAAAAAAAAAAAAAAATTTTAAGTTTTTTTATAAAATAATTAAAAACAAAATATTTTTGTATAATATTTGATCGTAAATACTTAATTATGAAATTTAAAGATTTTACGGTATCATTAACCTGTTCAAACTTGATACCAAAAAAATGGCATGATTTTGGGGGCCTTCTTAAAACACCTTTTTTCAAAATTTGAAAATTTTATTAAAAAAAAAATTTAAATATACCATTTTTTCTTTCTGAATTCATTAAGAACACCTTGGAGAAGAAAAATTTGAAATATGGCGGATATCCGTCGAGCCACTTTTCGGGAATCGCGGGGGGATGTTAGCGGATTTCAAGGAAATGTTGGTTTTATCAATAATTTGGATTAATAAAATCTTATAAACTTCATTTTTGTGCAAATTAACGGTTTTTTGGTGTCGTGTCATTCTATTATATAACTTTAAGTCTGTCATAAAATCTTACAGATCTAGGACGTCTTAAACCCACATTGCATGGAGGTCAAAAATGACCCCCGCGGAAAATTTGAAGTTTAGAGCTTAAATTTTGTGCTAAAAACAAGTATAAAACGTCTTTTATGTTTTTTACCCCAACTATTATTTCGTATTAATATTTTATCTTTAAAAAATCGTTAACCCAACTTGGTAGGGGGTCAAAAATGACCCATTCAATAAAAAGTATATATTTTTTCATATAAAATTAATTTGTGGCAATATATTAGATAACTTTATATCCGCCCTTAAAACTATCATATTTAAGGTATCTTTAACCAACATTGGCCAGGGTTCAAAAATGACTCCGACAAAAACTTTTAGGCATAGTGCTTGAATTTTTTTATATCAACAAAATATATATTTTTTATTGAATGGGTCATTTTTGACCCCCTACCAAGAAGGGTTAACGATTTTTTTAAAGATAATATAATAATACGAACTAATAGTTGGGGTAAAAAACACAAAAACCGTTTTATACTTGTTTATAGCACAAAAATTTAGCTCTAAACTTAAAATTTTCCGCGGGGGTAATTTTTGACCCCCAGCCAATGTGGGTTTAAGACGTCCTAGATCTGTAGGATTTCATGACAGACTTAAAGTTATATAATAGAATAACACGGCATCAAAAACCCGTTAATTTGCACAAAAATGAAATTTATAAGATTTTATTTATCCAAATTATTGATAAAACCAACATTTCCTTGAAATCCGCTAACTTCCCCCCGTGATTCCCGAAAAGTGGCTCGACGGATATCCGCCATATTTCACATTTTTCTTCTCCAAGGTGTTCTTAAAGAAAGAAAAAATGGTATATTTAAAATTTTTTTTAAATAAAATTTTCAAATTTAAAAATAGGTGTTTTGAGAACGCCCCCAAAATCATGCCATTTTTTTGGTATGAAGTTTGAATGGGTTAATGATACCGTAAAGTCTTTAAATTTCATATTTAAGTATTTACAATCAAATATTATACAAAAATAATTTTTTAATTATTTTAATAAAAAACCTTAAATTTTTTTTATTTTTTTTTTTAAAAGTCCTTTTTTGCGAAAACTCTAATTTTGAGGCTCAAAGTGGAGACAGAAGATAAACTCCGATCGGAGTGATATTTTGTATGTGAGTTACCCTTAGCGGTCCGACACTTTTGGCGGGTATTAGAATTTGATCCGAGAGAAAAGCCCAAAAACCAGCCATCCTAATGCTCACCAGAGTTTTCCAACCTAATAAACAAAAAATTGGTGAAATTACGTATTTTCGAAAAATAATTTTTTGTGTTAAATACGTCGAAATCAAAGCTAAAAAAAATATTTCCGTGAATTTTTTAAGTTTTCAGAATGTTTAAAACGAAAAAAATGTGTTACAAAATGACCTTGGTAAAATTTTGATCTTCGTACGTGGTTTTGCAAGGGTTCAAACAGGTTTTCTTTACATAGTTCGTAGAACAAAACTTGTTTAGAATTGCGAGTTTTATAACGTATATTTTTTCGGCTCAAAGAAAAGTCAGGATATTAAGGGTTAAGATCCTATTTAATTATTGCGAAGAAGAAAGCATGCAAACGAAAATTTTCATTATTTAGAAAAAAAAAAAACTAATTTGATTTGCCATTGTATAATTTTCTTATAAAAAATACATTTAATCATGGGATTTATTTGGTATGTATTCATTTGTTAATTAATATTTCAAAATATTTGCTTTTTTTAATACAGTGTTGGAAAAAGTTATGGTTACTCTTATTTTTCAACATGTTTTTTTATCAAAAAAAAAAAAAGAATAATAACAAAATTTCACAAAAAATCAACTAAATCAGAAAGATTTTGGAACAAAGTGAACAAGATTTCCCATGGATCATTTTAATTATACACAAATCGCTCTTAAACTCTACCTTTTATTTGAAAGGGATCTCACCAAATATGACTATATTCTAGAACGGTATTGACACAAGAATGGTCTTAACATTAAAAACATGTCACACTATTTTATTTTTGAATTTTGCTAGTTATAAAAGAATTGGCGCAGTCGAATTTAACACTCTCACTTATTATACCTTCCAACCGCAATATAGGTTTATTAGGGTGGTAGAAATAATGACTTTTAAGAATTTCGTCGATCGGCGAGCAAATTAATGCTTGTTTTGGTCTAAAAACTCTACACTCAAAAAATTATGTAGGTAAATTCCAGTGAATATTCACTTAAAACAAATGAAATTTTATTTAAAAACCATTCCACTGTTTTTTCATTTAAAATAAAAACATATTACGGTCAATTTTAAATGTTAATTTAATGACTAACCAAAACATTAAACAACTAGTGAATATTCACTTATTTTGTATTGAAAAACAGTAAAACTATAGAATAAATTTTTTACTGCCGAAATTGAATGTAACAGAAAATTAATTTTTATAACAGTAAATTATTATTTTTAAACTACAAAAAAATGTAGAAAACAAGAAATCCTTAATAAAATTAATGATTTTTCTTTTAAAATAAATTTACTGATTACTTTTTAAAATAACCTACAAACAGTTAATGACATAATTATATTAGTAGTGTATGTTTAAGTTTTTAGCCAAATCAGACAAAATTAAACTGTGCCTTTGGGGGGTTAAAATTTTTTCCCATACAACCTAAACATTTTTTTCCATTTTTATACCCTACACTCTAGTGATAGAGGGTATATAAGTTTGTCATGCCGTTTGTAACACCCCGAAATATTGGTCTAAGACCCCATAAAGTATGTATATTTATGATCCTCGATCAATTTTAAGACGATCTAACGAGATCTGTCCGTCCCCTGGCCTGGCTTGTATTGAATTTTATCCAAATCGGTCCAGTAATTCAAAAGTTATAAGCAAAACCGTGAATTTCAGATTAGTTTCACACGGAACCGAGAACAGGCAATCGATGAAATTCGACATAAGTATTTTTTTTGTGATAATACATAAAATTAAAAAAACAAGTAAGAAAATTATATCGGTCAAGACCTGCCATATAATACCCTACACCGGTGTTTCCCGGAAAATGGGTCCCAAGTTCAAACATGGACCTATGGGATCTATCATTTGTTAAATCTATAATAAGTGAAAAAGACACCCTCAAACCAAGTTTTAGCGAATTAGGCTTCTATTTGTTGCAAATACACCGCTTTAGCTGAATATCGGGCGAAAATTTAATATGGGTCTAGGTCCAAAAATGGTCCGCTAATAATAAAATTTGATAAGGTTATTAAAGTACGCGTTTAATACATACAAAGAAAATTTTAATAAAATATTTATGATTTTTATGCAATTTGAGAGATTTTTGTCAATATCGGGAAGGTGATTTGTATGGGGGCTACAAGAAGAAATGGTCCAATTGCTTTAAAATTCGGCATGGTGATTTGTGAATAAAAAACACGATTACCTCCCAAATTTCGATAGGATACCTTTTATAAACCCGCTGTTAGAGTCATTTGAGGCAAATTAAAAGGGGACGTTTGTATGGGGGCTAGATCAAAACATGGACCAATTTTTTCCAATTTCAATAGTCCATGCGCCAAAAGAAGCTTAAGTTTCAAATTTCGGTTCAAAAATCGGTTGATAATTGCGACCTTTATCGTGTTTACACCGTTACATGGACAGACGGACAGACAGACAGTTGTTAAATCGACTCAAAAAGTGATTCTGAGTCAATCGGTATACTTGAAGGTTGGTCTAGGACCAATATTTCGGGTAGTTACAAACATCAGCACAAACTCATTATATACCTCATAAAGTATATATATTATTGACTTGTTTAAATTTAAAAACAAAAATTGAGTAATTTTTTTATTGACGCAATTAAAAATTTACTTAAAAATTTCAAAAAAAAATTTAAGTAAATAATTTAATAAAAATTTAATATTTTTTTTATTTTTTTTTAAACTCTCATAGTTTTTTGAATTCTCGTTTAGTTTATAGTTTTTTGTGTATGTATATGAAAGTTTGTAAACGTCTTTATAAAATTTTCCTATGTTTTTGAGACATAAATATGTTTGGCTAAGTTTGAAAAAACAAGTTTTTTGTTTTTTTGTAAAAAAATTTAAAACTTTTTTAAACTTAAAAAAAAAAAATAAATAGATAAATTTTGCGTAAATGTTTAATTGTGTCAATTAAAAATTTACTCAAATTTGTTTTCAAACATTTAATAAATTTTTATTAAAAATTTACTCAATACTATTAAATCGTTTACTGGTGCAAAATTGAGTAATTTTTTACTCAATAGTATTAAAAATTTACTCAAATATTTTTTATATTTTTTTCTGTGCACGATAAAGATGTCACAGATAGGAATAATATTTTTTTGTGAAAATTTACCATTAAAAACAACATCTCAGCTAAAATTCTTACTTATCAAAACTAAAAAAAAAAAAAAAATATTAAAAAAATTTTACCCAAACGGCCCTGGGTTGTCCGAACGGCAATTTCACACAAAGTCTTAATTTTCTTTTTTAGAAAAAAAATTACAACTCTGTTAATTGTTATCCGACTTTTTCAAAATAGAGCTTATCATATTCAGAACTAAATTTTCTTTAAGGATACGTTTATAAATATAAAGGTTGTTAAACGAACTATAGGCGAAAAATATTGATAAATTTAAAAATTTTCAAAAAATAACAAAAAATTAGAAATTGCGAAAAAAATAAATACTTATCTTTTTTATATGTAAAGACCGATTTACACACATTAAGAGCCATCTCTTTGTTCTAACCAAAACAGTTTAAAAATAAAAAATCGCTTGAAAAGTTTCTAAGTTTCATGTGGCTTAGTTTAGTCCCAAATCATTTGAAAAGTATTTTCGATTTTTTATTTTTATTTTTTTGTAGCGCAGTGTTATTTATTTGATATTCAACAAAAAATTATAGAAGATTTAAAATTTTAAAGAAATAAAATGAAAATGTTTTGCAAATTTGCTTTTTTTGCATTTTTCCTGAGGAATAATTTTTTTCTTTGGTCATTTTTTATTTCTCTCTAGGGAAGATTTTGACTCTTGCCGAAATATAATTCAATATGAATTAATTATGATTACACTGTGCAACAAGAAAAATGAGCCTCAATGGCTTCAACGCCATATGAAAGTAGACCATCAAATGGACAAAATCACCAAAGGGTTTTGCAAAGTCAGTTCGGATTTCTTTTTTATAGCCCACTGAAGTTTTCATTTATTTATCAAAAGCGTTTGGAAAACGTCAAAAATACTATAATAAAAACACATCTGAGCTTCAAAATATGATTTGATATCTGCAGTGAAATTTTATGGCGCTTCTTTTCTTAGAACATTTTAACCCTCTAACTGCCATTTTAAGGGGTCGTTTTAGTCCTTTTTCAAAAACTAAACACAGAAGTCTAATAAAACGTCCATTTAGAGGGTTAAAATGTTCTACAAATATTTTCCTCATAAAATTTCACTAGGGGTTGTCAAATGGTCAAAGTTTGTGCGACATGCGCAAAATGCTTAAAAAGGGTCAAGTATTAACAATCAATGTGTGTTACTCTTTTTTTACCAAAGCAGTGTTAACAAATATCGACCAAAAACAGTCCAAATAGACTTTTGAGCTTAAAATGATTTTCTGATGTGTTTTATAAAATTTTATGATGATTCTTCTCTTTGACCAAATTAACCCTCTAGCTCCCGTTTTAAGGGGTCATTTTTGTCCTTTTTTTAAAAGAAATACAAAAAAGTCTATAAAAAAGGCAGTTAGAGGGTTAAAATGTTTCAAATATTTTCTGCGTCAAATTTTACTAGGGCTCTAAGACAGAAAGTTCGTCCAGCATAAAGAAAATGCTTAAAAATTTTAAAGTATTCAAATTTTTTTTTTTATTTTTTTCCCGAAATATAAAAAAAAAGTTTTTATAAATATAAAATTGTTATATAATACAAACAAAATCTTTTTTTGTTACATGTGAAAAAATTATTAACCCATTTCGATCCTCTGTTCGATTTTTCGAACAGTAGAGAACACTTTTTTCAAAAAAAATATTTATGTATGAAAAGGGTGGAATTTCAGGTTAATATGATTACGAAAATTAAGTCTCATCTTTCTGCAATTGAAAAAAAATATCCCCACTTGACCACCGCATTTTACATATCCATGAAATGCAATTCAAATCAGCACAGAAATTGTTTCTAGCAAAAACGAAAATTTAGCATTTTTTGATTTTCGGCTTTTAAATTTTTTGATTAATTTGAAATTTTTTTAGATTTATCTTATAAAATTCCACTAATTTGAATCATTTTGAAACTATTTATTTTGAAAATAATGAAATAAATTAATAAAATAGCAAATAAATCCAAATATTAAAATTGCATAAAAAGTTGAAATGTATGCTTTTCTGGGATAACAGCAATTTGATTTTTTTTTGACAATATTTTTGAGATCAGCGGGTGCTATTTACTCTAAAAAAGTACATTTTTCCAAAAAAGAAAATTAAAATTGAATCTTGGTCCAGAATGGGTTAAATTATTATTTTATTATTAAATTTTATTAAATTTAAATTAAAAAAATTAATCACCTAGCTGTAGAAAATGTAAAAAAGTATAATTTTAAAGTATTAAAATTTGTGTAGAACATAAAAAAAAATTGCGTGTGCAAATTTCACAACTTTACTTTTTTTTAGCATTTTACATGGTCCTAATGTATTTTTTTGGCTTTGACGACCCCCAGTAAAATTTGATGCAGAAAATATTTTTAGAACATTTTAACCCTCTAACTGCCTTTTATAGTCTTTTTTTGCATTTCTTTTTAAAAAGGACAAAAATTACCCCTTAAAGCGGGTGGTAGAGTGTTAATTTTGTCAAAGAAAAGAATCATCATAAAGTTTTAAAACACACATCAGAACATCATTTTTATATATTTTTTTATATTTGCACTGTTTTTTGTCAATATTTGTTAAAACTGCTTTGGTAAACGTAACACACATTGATTGTTTTTATAAAAACTTTTTTTTTATATTTCGGGAAAAAAAATAAAAAAAAAATTTTAATACTTTAAAATTTTTAAGCATTTTCTTTATGCTGGACGAACTTTCTGTCTTAGAGTCCTAGTAAAATTTGACGCAGAAAATATTTGTAAAACATTTTAACCCTCTAACTGCCTTTTTTATAGACTTTTTTGTATTTTTTTTAAAAAAAGGACAAAAATGACACCTTAAAACGGGAGCTAGAGGGTTAATTTGGTCAAAGAGAAGAATCATCATAAAATTTTATAAAACACATCAGAACATCATTTTAAGCTCAAAAGTCTATTTACACTGTTTTTGGTCGATATTTGTTAACACTGCTTTGGTAAAAAAAAAGTAACACACATTGATTGTTAATACTTGACCCTTTTTAAGCATTTTGCGCATGTCGCACAAACTTTGACCATTTGACAACCCCTAGTGAAATTTTATGAGGAAAATATTTGTAGAACATTTTAACCCTTTAAATGGACGTTTTATTAGACTTCTGTGTTTAGTTGTTAAAAAAGGACTAAAATGGCCCCTTAAAATGACAGTTAGAGGGTTAAAATGTTCTAAAAAAAGAACCGCCATACAATTTCACTGAAGACATCAAACACTATTTTGAAGCTCAGATGTGTTTTTATTATAGAATTTTTGACATTTTCCAAACGCCTTCGATAAAAAAATAAAAACTTCAGTGGGCTATAAAAAAGAAATCCGAACTGACTTTGCAAAACCCTTTGGTGATTTTGTCCATTTGATGGTCTACTTTCATATGGCGTTGAAGGCATTGAGGCTCAAAGCGATGACCCAAAATTTGTTGCACAGTGTTATAATCAAGAAAGACAGTTACAGTGTACGCAACTTCAGGGTAAAGTCGGTTCTGATGAATTTGGAGTTCTTCCAAATAATTTTTTTTTATTATAAGGAAAAAAGTGCCCATATTATATTTTCAAACACTGTTTATTAAATGTTAAAATTTAATATCAATTTCAAAGAATTTTTTTTATTAAATTCTCGTGTTGTATATTATTTTTAATTTCCACATAAGCGTATAAATAATATTATTTACGTTCTAGCAACCACATTTACGTATGAGTAACAATTAATTTCACATATTACGTATACGTATGAGTGAACACAAACATATAAATACAAAACATTTTTGAATTTTTTTTTGACTGCTGCACAGTGGTGTCAAATAAAAACAAAATGTGAATAATTATGGATTTAATTAAATAATATATTCAAAGAGAGTAAAATTTTTATGGTATAGAGGGCTCTTCAGAAATGAGAGGTCAAAAAAATTAAAGAGAATTCAAAAAATGGATAAAATAGAGGAGTTATTGCGAAAAAAGTCTTTAAGCTAATTTATATAACCGAAAAAGTAAAATTTGGAAAATTTGTAGCATGATCTAGGTTAAAGCTTAATAAAAGCTTTTTATGAACTCATTTTTTTTATTTTACACCACTGTAAATAAACGCAACATTAAAACCTTTTAACCTCACATTATTGCAAATAAAAAAAGGAATTCCACGAATCAAAGTAGCAGCAGCATTACGAGTACACAAAAATTTCACATATTCATACTTGTCATTTCAAATATGTTTTTATTTGCATTAAGATTTTAATTGCCTAACCACTAAGAAAATTTTATGTTGAGCACTTGCGACAACAGTAATGACAGATGGAACAACTCCCACCTTATATGTACGACAACGACCTTAGATACAGTGAATTTCGCTTGTTAAGATATTTGTAGATGGTTGTTAACAATGACACCTTTAAAAAAAAAATCTTGGTATATTAACACAAACATTTTAAGCTCTATAACGAAGGTAACATAAACAACGTCGTTACAATATTTGTACAAAGGTGGCATTTATTTAAAATAAAATAAAATTCAAAAGTTGAATCCATCCAAAAATTTTAGAAAAAAAAAATGTTGACTTGAAATATTTTATTTTGAGTAAAAAAAGTTTTAAGTAATTTTTGAAAAATAAAATTTTTTTGAATATAAAATTTTTCAATATAAGTGTTGATTCTAGTTCCAGGTCATTTTATGTTCCCCAATTTGAATTCACATAACCATTACTTATTACTTATGTTAACTTTACTGACTTATGTGAATTCATAATTGGGAACATAAAATGACCTCGAGCTAGATTAAACTCATTTTAATTGCACTACTAAAAGGTTAAAAAACAACTAATTTTTATTATTTAATAAAAAAATAAACATACTTGATCGTTCTACTCTGGTTACGATATATTTTTTTTATTAGAAACAAAAACAAACAACTGCATTTAACATTTGCCGACGGCAAACATGCAGAATTCTAACAACTTGTTTTCATTTTATATTTGGTTGTAATACTAGTTAAATTTAAAAATCATAGATTTATTTTATTTTTTTCTCACTTGGTTTAAATAATTGAGAATATGAATATTTGATGTTTCACACAAAAGTATTACCTAATTTTCTATAGAATTCTGATGATGGGGAACTTCGAAAATCTAAGAAACAACCGCAGCAAAACTTTGGTAATGGGTGGTGATTATATAACACATTAACATATAACTCCGTCCGTCCGTCTGTCTCTGTAGTTAACACGATGCAGTCTAAAATAAAAGAGCTAGACTCCCGACACTTGGCACGAATATGTCTTATGTTCCTAGGCAGATAAAGTTTATAAATGAGCAAAATCGGACCGGGGGGAAAAGTTCCCCTCGGAGACTAAACAAAACTCTGAAAAATACCATTTTTTACAAGATTTTTTGTGTTTTTGTTTAACAAATGCAACATTTTAAACTACAAGAAGTTCAAAGTCCTGCATACCCAGAGAATTTAAAAATGTCGTTTTTTTCGGTCCGCCCCCCTTTGATGGGCGTAGAATTCGTTTTTTTAAATAATGATAAAATTGTATTTCTTTAGTGTAAAAAGCATAAGAATGAATTTTTAAACCATATTATAGAGGAAATTTTCCCAAAAAAAAATGCAATTTATTTTTTTATTTTTTTTTTGCATGTTGGTGGGTATTAAAGATTCGGCACAGCCGAATTTAACACTCTTATTTGTTTACTAATAATTTTGTAATTTTACAAGGTTTTTACCAATGAAATTGTAAATTTAAATTTTTTTTTGACGCGATAAAACTCATAATGAGGTTTCGTGATTTTACTTGATTTTTTGCTATCTCCTGTTTTACGAAAATCCCTAGTAAAAACAAGTAAGAAAGTTATAGCCGGTCAAGACCGACCATATGATACCCCACACCAGTGTTTCCCGGAAAATGGGTCCCAAGTCCAAACATGGAACGATTGGATATGTCGTTGTTAGATCTTTATTTAGTGTAAAAAAAACACACACAGGTAAAATTTTAGTGGAATTGGCTTATTTTTTTGTCAATTGACCGATTTAACTGAATAGCGGTCCAAATTTGTGTATGGGGGACTAAGTCCAAAAATGGTCCAATTATATTCCGATTTGATAAGGTTACTTAAGTACACGTTTAAAACCTAAAAATAAAATGTTTATCAAATATTTCAATTTTTATGAATTTTGAGGAAATTATTTGAATATCGGGAGGGTGAATTGTATGGGGACTACCAGAAGGACTGACCCGATTCCTTTGAAATTTGGTATGATGGTTTGCACATACAAAATATTATTACCTGTTAAATTTCAAAACGATATCTGTTATAATTTGGTTATTAGAGGCTCTTAAGCGAAATTCAAAGGGGGCGTTTGTATGGCAGCTAGGTCTTAACATGGACCGATTTTTTTCTAATTTCAATAGGCTTCGTCCTTGGGCCACAAGAAGCTTAAGTTTCAAATTTCAAGTCAATTGATCGAAAATTGCGACCTGTATCGTGCTTAAACCGATAGATGGATAGACGGACGGACGGACATCGCTAAATCGACTCAAAAAGTAATTCTGAGTCGATCGGTATACTTAAAGGTGTGTCTAGGACCAATATTTCGGGTAGTTACAAACATCAGCACTAACTCATTATACCCTGTACCACAGAGTGGTGTAGGGCAGCGGTTACCAACCTATGGTACGCGTACCACTAGGGGGTACGCGAAGCTGTCCGCGGGGGTACGCAAAATTTTAGTAATTAGGACATTCGTTTTAGATAAACCTTTCAATGCTAGTTCCTCATCTGGCTACCAAAGTTTTCCATTGCGTCAGGTTTTTAAGAAATTTGAGGTCAAAATTCACAATAAATGTATTTTTGTGAAATTGAGAGAGCATTTTTTGCGATATTTTTGAATGATATTTTGAGATCCGACCACTTGTTTTCGATTAATCTTTCGATGCTGATTCCGAATATGGTTCCCAAATTTTTCTTTGATGTCAGGGTTTTTGAGAAAATGTATGTCAAAGTTCTCAAAAAACGTGTTTTTGGGCATTTTTGAGACGGGTTGTGATAGAGTGGAAATTTTAGTACCATTTTGTTAAGCTCCAAAATGCCCTTTCATTGTATATACGTTCATTGAATGTTTGGGTTGTTTTTCATCATTTTTTTACACATGTTTTGAACCCCTAAATCCCCGATATGACCGATAAGCTGAGACTCCCCAATCTTAGAATTGCCTCTTTTATATATATTATAAGTTTCAGGCAATCGGTTTATAAGGGTTGAGATACTTCCCTTGTCAGAGAAGAAATATGATTGTGGCAACCATAATTTAAGGGCGTCATATTATGATTGATAATTTTACCATAATATGTTTATAACAATCATTTCATTGTTGTTGCAATCATATTATGGTCCTAAATTATAATTTTTCGAATATTTGGGATCATAATATGATTGCTGAAATCGACTGGTGAAATTAGATTTGCAAAATTTTTAACCGTTTTCGCTCTGCAGAAAAATCAGTTCAAAATCCGCGTTTTCAGATGCATTGAAACACCCAAAAAAAAATTGTTTTGATTTCCCCTTAATCCGTAAAAAAAAAAAATAACCGCAGATCAAAAATTTTAAAATAACCTCTTATATTTATATGTGAAATTTTTTAACGAAAACAAAAAACTCGTTTTGGGGTACGCGGCTGATAAAATTTAAAATTAGGGGTACGCGAGCCAAAAAGGTTGGTAACCGCTGGTGTAGGGTATAATTACGTACTTTTTGTAATTTTACAACATTTTTACCAATAAAATTGGAAACTTACAACTTTTTTGGCGAAATATAACTTACAAGAAATTTTCGTAAATTTACAATTTTTTTTTTTTTGTAAAAAATCTTAAAAATTTGTAAAGTTACAAAAAAAATCTGTAAGATTACAAGAAAAACTGTAAAATTACAATTATTTGTTAAAAAACAAGGAAAATTGTCAAATATTGATTAAATTGGATTACGAGACTTTTTCTAGTAATTTGGCAAGTTTTTTTTGTGTGTACCAATTGTTCAGTTAGATTTATATTTTTTGTGTAGAAACATTTTAAAATTTTAAAAATTTATTTCAATAGGAAAAGTTTTTGAACTTGAAAACATTTTTAAAATTTTGAAAATGTCTTCTCAAGAAAAGGTCATATTTTTTAAATGGTAAAAGTCGAGATTCTAAAACCATTCTTTAATTGAAAAAAAAATATATTAGACTCGTTTCATTAAGAAATAATTAAAAATTTTTAAAATTTCTGAGTCTTTTGGTGAAAGAAAAATTTTATGATTCTGAAACATTTTCCCAAAAGAAAAATTAGGAGATTCTAAGGCATTTCGCAGAAAAGCTTTATTAAACTTCTTCTAAGATTCTAATATACTTTTAAGTAGAAAATTTTTAGATACTTAGACAATTTTCCCATTGAAACTCTTATATTTAGGAAATTTTGGCGCATAGAAACATTCTTAGATTTAGACCTTAGATTTTTTTTCTATTGAAAAATTCTTGGAATCTTAAACCTGTTTCATTAAAAAAAAAAAGTTTAAGATACCAAATCGTTGTTTATACACCAAATTGATTAGATTCTGACAAACTTTTTTATGCAAAGAACCTGAGATAAAAAAATTTACGTCTTTAATAATTTTTACCAATACAAGTTTTCTTTAGAAAAATTCTCAAATTTTTCCTACTGAAAAATTCTCAGATTTTCCTATAAAAAAAAAATAACACATTTTTCCTAAAGAAAAATTTTAATATTCCGAGACTTTTTTTTCATAAAAAAAATTCTGAGGTTACAAGACATTTTTTTTGTAAAAAAATTTTGATTCGTACACATTTTTTATAAAAAAAATTCTCAGATTATTTCCAATGCTTCTCATTTTTTCTGTTCTCCCCTTTCTTTTCTTTTCATTTCCTTTCTTTCTTCCTCCTTTTTTTTCTTTTTTTCATTTTTGCCTTTGAACTCGGTTTGGTGGGGATAGTGGGGGGACTTCCTATTTCCCCCTCGTGAATACACACCTGGATTCACAAAATGAGACGATATTGTTCAAAAATACCTTTTTTCAATTCCTTTTATATAAAAACAAAGTAACACCCTAATGTATATTCTTTATCTATGCTGATATTACATCACAAGATATAAAAGAAAGCCTGTGTAGCAAATTTTTTTGTCCTTAAATATTTTCTGGTGTAGAAAAGGAAACGAGACATAAAATTATATTACCTCATATAAGACACACAGGCAGACACACAAAATTTTATATAAAATAATGTTAAAAAAAGAAGAGATTTTTACATATTTCTTTTCTACAGGAGTTTATCATTTTTAGTTAAAGGAAACATTTTACCATCTACAAATATTTATTTGCTTGGCTAAATGCCAAACATCAAAAATTTTTATATGACGGAATTTTTTGGTTCCTAAAAAAAAAAAAATTAAAAAACAAAAAATGTTAATTAGTCGTTAGGGTTTCTTTTTAAGATGAACCTTAGACATGTTTTATTTAAAAATTTAAAAGTTCGCTGAAATTTATTTGGTAAAACGCAAGTAAAAACCTTAAACATGAATATTCTATGTTTTATTTTGTCAGCAAATGTTGAGGAAGAAAACGAAAATGTTCATTTGTTAAAATGAATAAATTATGAAAATTAGGTGTTTTAAAACAAAACATCTTTTACACCTTAAAATACTAAAAAAAAGGAACGCCGTTCAGGTAATAAAAACGGAATAATGGTAAATTACTTGTTAAAAAAGTTTCTTAAATATTTTAAGATTTTATTTAATTGTAGTTTGTTAATTTTTGTTCACCATGAGGTCATGAATTTAAAAAATTATTATATAAAAAACATCGACATATTTAATTTTTTTTATTTTCCCAATACTTTAACAAACCATGTTGGGCATCTTCAGGGGTTCTATTAAAAATACGAAAATAATGCACAAGTTATTGCAAAAATATTAAAAAAAAACAAAAAATTATAAAAGGAATTCACGTCAGAAATTTTAGTCTTGCAAAATTTCGCAATGTCAAAATTGCAACATTATTTGCTTGTTTTTTTGTGAATAGAAGCAATTGTATTACTATTAAAATAATTTGCAAATCTTTTCTTGCAACGACGCATCATATAAAAGGTAACAGAAAAATAAAAATTTTATTAAAAATTTTTTTTAACAAAAAAGTTGCAATATTGCACTGTTGCAAGGGTCAAAAATTTCTGAAGTGAATACCCTGATAGTTACATTTAAAATAAAAAATAAATTAGTAAAAAAAAATAGAGCTTTTTAAAAAAATTTATTAAATAATTATTATTATTTTTACCCTCCACTCTAGTGGTATATAAGTTTGTCACTCCGTTTGCAACACCTCGAAATATTACACTCAAAATATTTTGTAGGCAAAAACAAACAAAAACCATATTTAAAACAAGTGATAAAACATTTGAAAACCATCCCAGTATTTATTCATTTGGTTTAACAAACATCAACATTTATTTTTTACTGTTAATAAAATTTTTTTAAATAAATAACATTGAACATTAAAAAATAAGGTCACTTTCATTTTTTTTACCAACAAATGTAAAAAAAAAATAACCTACGACAACATCAAAAATTAATGATTGTTGTGTTATTTTTACCAACAAATTAAAAAAAAAAAATTACCTACGAAAACATTAAAAATTAATGATTACGTAGGTTATTTTTACAATTTTTCAACTGAATTTTATTTAAAAAAAAAAATTTACTAAAATTTTTGGGGAATCGATCACGCTATCAACTACATTCTGGGCAGACATCTATCCATCGTGCCAAAGTCACTTGTTACAAACATGTTTTTTTATTTCTATAAATAATTTTTTGAATTCTTTTGCTACAAAAAATAACCCACACAAGAGTAAAAACTAATGATTTTTCTTTAAAAAATGCCAACAATTAAAAAAAAAATATCGTACACAAATCGTTAAAAATCAAAGAAGAATCACTTATTTTTCTTACAGAACAAAAATAAATGACTTTAAAAATTGAAGGCTAATAAAAGTCTATATTTTTTATGTTGTTATTTTTGAAACAAAGAACAGAAATAGTCACTTAAAAAAACTGAACATTTAACAAACGATTTTTCTTTAAAAAACAACAAAACGTAAATATTTTTAAATAAACTTCAAACAGTTAATGACATAATTTTTTTTGTGTACATTCGGCTAGGTCGAATTTAACTGTTTTACTTGTTCTTCATATTTTTTCAACAAATGAAACATTTTTATGCCATATGAAGTTCATCGAGTGCTATTTTTTCGGGCTGCCTATACTCAAAAAAAAAAAAAAAATACTGTAATGTTAGCAAAAAAAGCTTGTAAACCTACAAGAAAAATTGCTGATTTTGAACCAACAATTTTATTGGTAAAGTTAGCAAAAATGTTTTGCCAAAAATGAGTTAACTGACATTTTTTATACCCTACACCACTCTGTGGTACAGGTAGGGTTGCCAGACGGCCTGGAATGGCCTGGATTTTCCAGTTATTTGAGGTCTGGTCCAGTTTCCAGTTAAAACATAATTTTTCCAGTTGAAAAAGGATTTATTTAATTTTAGTAATTATTTTTTTTTAATTAAACATCTTTTAAAATATTTTGGGACTACTTTTTGAATGAAACATTAAGCATAAATATAACATAAATGCCTCTTTTGGATACGAAAAATGCGGTCTTTTTGCTGCATTTTCACTAATATTTTTACAAATTTTTCGAACATCTCGGCCAGTATAGCGTTGATTTCGGCACGAATGTTTTTCCTGAGCTTGTCGATGGTATATGGATTCTTGGCGTACATTTTGCTTTTAAAATAACTCCACAAAAATATGTCTGGATGGGTCAAACCTGCAAATGATAGTCAGTTGTTGCCGACGTTTTTTGACTTCTCACGTCCGGGAAATTTTAACTCTCCTCTTAGATTTCCATATTTGACAACTTTGGACTTAATTTTGTGGGATTATTTAAAAAGAGAAATATACTCTAACAAAACTCAGGCCAATGACGAGCTAAACATTTGCATTTCAAAATGCTCGAAAAAGTAACAGAAATGCTTAAAAAGGCATGTTTTGCCGTGGCAAATAGAGACGGCCATTTAGTCAAAAAAAAATATATCTCACATATGAAAATCGGTTGATTTCTTTTTTCAAGTCATTAAAAAAAATATGTATGGGTCCAGTTACTTTTTCAAAATCCAGCTGAAAATGTTCCATTGTCCAGTTATTTGACTTCTAGCATCTGGCAACCTTAGGTGCAGGGTATAATGAGTTTGTGCTGTTGTTTGTAACTACACGAAATATTGGTCCTAGATCTACCCTCAAGTATACCGATCGACTCAGAATAACTTTTTGTTTCGATTTAGCGATGTCCGTCCGTCCGTCCGTTCGTCTGTCCATCTATCGGCTTAAGCACGATAAAGGTCGCAATTTTCAACCAAATGACTTGAAATTTGAAACTTAAGCATCTTTTGGCCCTATTGAAATTAAAAAAAAATCGGTTCATGTTAAGACCTAGCCCCCACACAAACACCAACTTTGGATTGGGCTTAAATGACTCTAATAACCGTACTAAAATAGATATCGCTTTGAAATTTAACAAATTTTGTCTGCACGAATCATCATTCCA
The DNA here is from genome assembly GCA_963921195.1 of Pegoplata infirma. NCBI lineage: Eukaryota > Metazoa > Arthropoda > Insecta > Diptera > Anthomyiidae > Pegoplata > Pegoplata infirma. Next base: position 45,281,033 of record OY992540.1, on the reverse strand, counting down.
AATTTCAAAGAAATCGGGTAGGTCCTTCTTGTAGTCCCCTTACAAACCACCCTCCCGATATTCAAATAACTCCCTCAAAATTCACAAAAATAGAAATATTTGATAAAAATTTTATTTTTAGGCGTTAAACATGTATTTTAATAACCTAATCACATCGGAGTATAATTGGACCATTTTTGGATTTATAATTAGTCCCCCATATAAAAATTTCGACCGATATTCAGTTAAATCGGTCTATTGGCAAAAAAATAAAGCAATTCCCCTAAAATTTGATCTGTGTGTTTTCTACACTAAATAAAGATATTACAAAAGATAAATCCAATCGGTTCATATTTGTACTTGGGACCCATTTTCCGGAAGACACTGGTGCAGGGTATCATATGGTCGGTCTTGACCGACTATAACTTTCTTGCTTGTTTTATTTCAACTTAGTTCATACACATTTGGGTTCGGACCTGATAGGTCCAGCCCCGATGGGCCTAGACCTAGTTGTGTTCCTTAAAAATCGTCATAGTTTTTAATCCAAAATGTGTGTCCGTTTCGCTCTACCTTGCTAAGTTCTTGCTAGGGGACCACTGGGGTTTTGAGAAATAAAAAACTCGATAACTTAAAAAATATTACTCGGAGAGCTTTTTTTATTATTCTACGTGTTGAGAGCTACAAAAATGCTTTTGGACTTTTTGTTGTGTCGGCAATATTTACCGAGATATGAGCATTTTAAAATTTTCGGGAATGCTAACTTTTTTGGACTCAAAGTTAGGACCCATTAGGGTTCAAACATGTGAAGAGGACCGGCGATACTATATATAGCCCGATACCAAAGACTCATTTTTTCTCTATCTGGCTTAGTTTCCGAGATAGCGGCATTTTAAGTTTTCTTAAAAAAAAATGTATGATTTATTTTTGCTAATATTTGCAAAGAAATCTTGTAAACATTTTGTCAACTCAATTTAAAAATTTAGGAAAAGAAATTAGTTCAAAGTTTGTTTGAAATTTCTAATGTGCTAAATGAAGTTTACAAGAATTTTTTGCTAACATGCTAATCTCAACTAAAAATTTTGCTAAAAGTTAGCTAACTAGCATTAGCAAAAACAAATTAGTAAATCTACTAACGTATTTTTTTGAGTGTACTTTTAAGTTCGTGGTTATAAAAAATAATACAAAATATTGGTAAAAGTGTGGGTTTTAAGCGTAAATATCTCAATAAATGAGTTTTTAAACATACATATATGAATGGGTGAAAAGTGTCCTCGAAAGTCCCTCGCCGACTCCCTCCCACACCCAGAAAATAAACCTTAAATTCTTAAAAAAAATAATTTTTTTTTACATATTTTTAGATTTTGTTATTAATGACACACACTCAAAATAATACATTAGTAGATATACTATTTTTTTTGCTTTTAGCAAATTTTTAGTTGAGAATAGCATGTTAGCAAAAATATCTTGTGAACTTCATTTAGCGCATTAGCAATTTTAAACAAAATTTAAACTAGTTTTTTTTGCTAGATTTAAAATTGAGTTGACCAAATTTTTATAAGCTTTTTTGCTAATCTTAGCAAAATAAATGGTAAATTTTTTTTTATTTTCAGAAAACTTAAAATGGCGCTATCTCGGAAACTAAGCCAGATAGAGCAAAATGGAGGCCATTTTTGGTTCTCGAGCTCTCCATAGTATTGCCTTCCCTCTTCACATGTGTGGTCTCTAATGGGCCCTAACTTTGGATCCAAAAAAGTTAGCATACCCGAAAATTTTAAAATGCTCATATCTCGTTAAATATTGCCGACACAACAAAAAGTCCAAAAACATTTTTGTAGCCCTCAATACGTAGAACAAGACCGAATAGTAAAAAGCTCTCCGAGTAATATTTTTTAAGTTATCGAATTTTTTAATTCTCAAGACCCCAGTGGTCCCCTATAATCACGTATCTCAAAAACTAAGCAAGGTAGAGCGGAACGGGGTCTAGACCTATCGGGTCCGAACCCAATGGGGTCGTCAGATGTGTATGACCTACACTCAAAAAAAAAAAAAAACTGTAATGTTAGCAAAAAAAGCTTGTAAACCTACAAGAAAATTTGCTGAACCCACAATTTTTTTGCTAAAGTTAGCAAAAATGTTTTGCCAATAATTAGTTAACTAAATATTTTTTTTGAACTTAGTTTATACACATCTGAGGACCCCATTAGGTTCGGACCCGATAGGTCCAGACCCCGATGGGCCTAGACCTAGTTGGGTTCCTTAAAAATCGTCATAGTTTTTGATCCAAAATTTGTGTCCGTTTCGCTCTACCTTGCTTAGTTTTTGAGATACGTGATTATAGGGGACCACTGGGGTCTTGAGAATTAAAAAACTCAATAACCTCAAAAATATTACTCTGAGAGCTTTTGACTATTTTGCGGTCTTGTTCTACGTGTTGAGAACTACAAAAACGCCTTTGGACTTTTTGTTGTGTCGGCAATATTTACCGAGATATGAGCATTTTAAAATTTTCGGGAATGCTAACTTTTTTGGATCCAAAGTTAGGGCCCATTAGGGTCCACACATGTGCAGAGGACCGGCGATACTATGGAGATTCTAAGAACCAAAAATGGCCTCCATTTGGCTCTATCTGGCTTAGTTTCCGAGATAGCGCCATTTTAAGTTTTCTGAAAATAAAAAAAAATTTACCACTTATTTTGCTAATATTAGCAAAAAATCTTGTAAAGATGTAGTCAACTCAATTTCAAATTTAGCAAAAGAAATTAGTTCAAAGTTTGTTTAAAATTGCTAATGTGCTAAATGAAGTTTACAAGAATTTTTTGCTAACATGCTAATCTCAACTAAAAATTTGCTAAAAGTTAGCTAACTAGCGTTAGCAAAAAAAAAATAGTAAATCTACTAACGTATTTTTTTGAGTGTAAGTTAAAAAAAAAAAAAATTAGTTAACTAATTATTGGCAAAACATTTTTGCTAACTTTAGCAAAAAAATTGTGGGTTCAAAATCAGCAAACTTATTTGTGGGTTTACAAGCTTTTTTGCTAACATTATAGATTTTTTTTTTTTGAGTGCAGTTCAACACATTGATGGCACCGCTTGACTTCATTGATGACACGTTTCATTGGACGAAAATTGATTCAAAATGTTATCATATTGAGGTAGCTTTTCATCAATATGAAGAAGCTTTTTCTTTAAGTGTATAGACTTCAGCAAAACCTAATTTGAATATGAGAACCACTGATTTTTTTTTTTGTTTGTCACGGTGTTATTTGTTTAACTTTCTAACTTATTTTAATTTTTCAATATCTTTTTTGTGTCAATTTCTTTTTATTAACATTTTATTTTTTTTTGTGAATTTACATAAGCTTTCTTTTTTATATATGGGGGTTTTCGTGTCAACTGACACAACTTTTGAAACCGATGTCTTCCGATCGGGATGAAATTTGCACCAAGGTTAGTCCTATTGGATAGTAGTTCAGACACAATTTTTCAATGAGATCGGTCAAGAACTCTCTGAGTTAGAGGGGGTCGAAATTTGACATTTTGCCCAAAGAGATGTTGATTCTCATCCATGTAACTTCTTACCTATTGTTTTTAGCAAAATGTGTCCCAAAGAGTTTAGATAGCTATTTCTTCAGTCTTTCGAAAAAAAAAATATAAAAAAAATAAAAAAAAAATTTTTGATTTTTTTTCTTAAAAATCCAAAACTTTTTTGACTTTTTCCTCAAATTGGGCCCTTTTTTTTTTTTTTTTTTTGATTCAAAAGAAAGCTTAGGTGATTTCCTTTAAGAGCTGTGGGGTCGCTTAGTGGGATGCGAGTGGGATATCTATGAAAAAAAATTTTTTTCCACTTTGGAACACAAAAACCGGTTCTTCAATTTGCACTATTAGGCGTGGGATAGCTAACCAGTTTTCGATTTCGATCCGCGATACCCTCTAATTTTTTATGGTTCGAAAAAGAAAGCACGAGCCAAAAAATGGGGGCGGTGGGGAGGGGCCATATGGCCCCTTATTGGGGTCAAAGTTAGGCGTAAAGAGGTAAAAATCCTCAAAAAGCCCCAAAACTCCCCTAGAAACGCCCCTGGAGGGGTGCAATGTGAGACCGACCTCCAATAATTTTCTGCCTCCAACATTTTTCTTGAACATACCTTACCTCTATTTCCACTTCCTAAGGGGGCTCCCATACAAAATGACATTTTTATAAAATTTGCTCCTACCGCTCTAACTGTCCATAGGGTGCCCCTAGAGATGTAAAATGTATGACTGACCCCCAATATTTTTTCAACTCCAACATTTTCTTAGAATATACCTACCCTTTATTTTCAACTCTTAAGGGGGTCCCCATACATTTTTTTTTATTATTTTATTTGTTTTTAAAAATACATGTTTTTATAATGTATGGGATCCCCTTAAGGAGTGGAGATAGGGTGTTATGATGTTCGGACAAAATGTTGGTAACTAAAAAATAATGGGGGTTGGTCGTAATTTTTGCCTCTCTAGGAGGCACGGTAGGGGCGGTAGGAGCTGGTTTAATAAAACAAATTTATAAAAATTAAAAGAAATGTATGGGGACCACCTTAAGGGTTAAAGATACATTGTAGGTATGTTTGCAAAAAATGTTGGAATTAATAAAATAATGGAGGTCGGTCATACATTTGGCCCCACTAGGGGCACTTTAGGGTAAGTTAGAATGGTAGGATCAAATTTTTTAAAAATGTTTTGCATGGGAGCCCCCTTAGGAAGTGGAAATAGGGGTAAGGTATGTCCAAGAAAAATGTTGGGGGCAGAAAATTATTGGAGGTCGGTCTCACATTGCACCCCTCCAGGGGCGTTTCTAGGGGAGTTTTGGGGCTTTTTGAGGATTTTTACCTCTTTACGCCCAACTTTGATCCCAATGAGGGGCCATATGGCCCCTCCCCACCGCCCCCATTTTTTGGCTCGTGCTTTCTTTTTCGAACCTAAAAAAATTAGAGGGTATCGCGGATCGAAATCGAAAACTGGTTAGCTATCCCACGCCTAATAGTGCAAATTGAAGAACCGGTTTTTGTGTTCCAAAGTTGAAAAAAAAAATTTTTCATAGATATCCCACTCGCATCCCACTAAGCGACCCCACAGCTCTTAAAGGAAATCACCTAGGCTTTCTTTTGAATCAAAAAAAAAAAAAAAAAAAGGCCCAATTTGAGGAAAAAGTCAAAAAATTTTGAATTTTTAAGAAAAAATATCAAAATTTTTTTTTTTTTATTTTTTTTTTATTTTTTTTCGAAAGACTGAAGAAATAGCTATCTAAACTCTTTGGGACACATTTTGCTAAAAACAATAGGTAAGAAGTTACATGGATGAGAATCAACACCTCTTTTGCCAAAATGTCAAATTTCGACCCCCTCTAACTCAGAGAGTTCTTGACCGATCTCGTTGAAAAATTGTGTCTGAACTACTATCCAATAGGACTAACCTTGGTGCAAATTTCATCCCGATCGGAAGACATCGGTTTCAAAAGTTGTGTCAGTTGACACGAAAACCCCCATATGTATATTTTTTTTAATGTTCCCTTTTTTTATGTAGATGTTCTTTATACATACAATGACTAGTTGTTGGCATAATGTTTTTCGTCTGGAAAAATGCTAACGAATGTTAAATTTTTTGCCAAAAAATAAAAAAAAAAAATATAAAAACACCATTCAAGATATCTCTCATTATTTTTTGATATTTTATACATATTTTTTTTGTATTCTTCCCTCTGACATTGTCAAGTGTAAATGATTTATTAACAAAATAGCCAGTGAAGCGAATTTCGTTTTCTTTATTTTTTCGTTATTTTTCCAGCTTTAATGATGCCTTCACAGACACTCGTACAAATATTGAGGTAAGTGTTACATTATATAAAATTTTTTTATTTTTCTTAACCAACAAAAAAAATTCTTTTTTTCTTTTCCAATGTTCTAGTTATAAAAGAAAAGTAAAATGTGCAAGGCAAAACAACGAAAATTAACATGACATTGAATGACAGGAAAGAATTAACATAAACACAATTTACACTTACATAAAGATAGGAAATACAAAAATACAAAAAAAAAATAGAAAAGGCAAAGGAAAAACTTTGAAATCTTTCAATGTCGAAGTCGGTCAAACATGTTAAATATTTTAGGGATTTAGCAAAATTTTTATATATTTTTTTTTTGTTTTAAAAAAGTTTGGTAAATAAAAACAAATTTAAAATTAAAATTTTATGTATTTATAAATATTTTGGGAATTAAGGTAAATTTAAAAGAATAAATTAAGCAAAGTAACCAAAATCTAGTCAAACAGACAAACATTTGTTAATACTTTACACCATTTACAGAAGTAATTCGAAAAAATTCAATTAAAATTTGAAGATTCCAATTGTACACTCAGAAAAAAAGCTTCTTCATATTGATGAAAAGTTACATCAAAATGATGAATTGTTACATCATTTTTCGTCCAATGTAATTTGTCATCAATATGATGAAGCGGTGTCATCAATAACATTTTTTTTATTTGAATGTGAATAATAATGTGAAACAAGTAAAAAAGTTAAATTCGGCCTTGCCGAATGTAGTGATACCCTCCACAATTTCAAAAAGATTATTGCAAAAAACTTTATTTAAAAGGAAATTTCTTTTGAAAAAAAAAAAAAAAATTTTAAAAAATAATACGCGAAAAAAAATTTTGGTAAAAAAAATTCGCGATTTTTTTCTTTATTTGTCAAAAAATATGTTCGTACATATTTAAATACCATTTGGTGTTCAATTATGTTCACATATGTCAACCAGAAGCCGAATTAAAGCATTTTGTATTTTTAAGTTATGTTGAATGTACTGAAATTTTTGAGGTGTGCTTACATTTTCGTTCATAACTTTTTTTGAACCGCTTAACCGATATCGCTCAAATGCAATACCAAACTTCTCGGGAGAACTTCCAATAAATATGTTAAGTTTCAGTCATCTCTGTGCAATATTTTGTCCGTGACAGCATTTTCCGCAGACAGACAGACGGACAGACGGACATCGCTAGAATGTCTTAAAATCGATCGGGCATCATGAATATATATGGGGCATTCCATGCCAAATCACTCACTTTTAGGCCCGACCCCCATCGATTAATTTTATTTTTAGATATGTTTTAGTACGTATTAAATGCAACTTCCAGCCAAATTTTCAGCCTTTTATACCAAGGTGGTGTTGAGTAATCAATTTTTCAAAATGGCAATTTTTCCAAAAAATTAAAAAATTTAAATTTTCAATCAATTTTGACCAGTAAAAAATATAGATATTTTAAAAAAAGTTGGACAACGTTTTGTTGGTATTTAAATGTAGTTTTAGAAAAAAAATGTGAAAAAATTATTCGAAGTAATTATCACTTATTTTTTGACGTTTAAAAATTAAAATCGACTTTTTGAAGAAGTCCGAAACCTTCGATATTTTTGTAAAAAACTATAAGAATTCTACTCTAAATTATGCAACTTTTAAGCCATAACTCGAGATGTGATCACAATTCTTTCTATTTTTTTTTTAATTTTTAAAATTGCACCTTTTATGTTTTGGCTATGATTTATTTTATATGGAGCTCCAAAAAAAAAAAAAATGGTAGATACTGACCCTAACTTACCCTAAATATATTCATTTGGAGGTAAATATACGTCTCACAAAAATTTGGGACGATCGGACATGTGTAAGGCGCTTAGCATGGTCCTTGAAGTTTAAAAAACGGATTACAAGGAAAAATATGAATTTTTTTCTGTTTTCGCAATCTCTTTGGTATTTTAAGTTAAGTTTTAATTCAAGTGATTACAGAATTATGATGTGGAGTAAAATGCCTTTCTAATAAGGTACTAAAAATTAAAATCGGTTGAAAATTAGCCAAGTTATTACAACTTCCCCAGGCATCTAGCGTGTGCCATACAACTTGATTAAAAAATACGAGGCCCTTGTTTAAATTTATTGAAATTTTCTACTGTAATAACATTTTTTCATTATTCATGTTTCAGTGTAATATTTTTTTGACTTTTCCAAATTTTAAAACAAAAAAAATATTTTTTATTTTAAAATAGAGATTTCAAAAGGGTGTGGAAAATGCAGGCATTTTTAGCACTAATTTAAAAAATGTTAGCAAAACACAATATGAAAAATACTTGTCATCTAATAACATTTGAACTTGAAGAATAAAAAAATGTTATTACAGTAGAAAATTTCAATGAATTTCAAAAATCGGATTGTATTGATTAATCAAGTTGTCTGCCACACGTTAGATGCCTGGGGAAGTTGTAATAACTTGGCTGATTTTAAACCGATTTCGGTTTTTATGACCTTAATAGAGAAACATTTTACTCTACATTTCAATTCTGTAACCATTTGAATTCAAAATTAACTTAAAATACCAAAAAAATTAAGAAAACAGAAAAAAATGCATATTTTCCCTTGTAATCCGATTTTCAAACTTCAAAGCCGATGCGGCACGCCTTACCCATGTCCGATCATCCTAAAATTTTCTGAGACGTATTTTTACACCCAAGTTAATATATCTAGGGGAAGTTACGGTCAATATTTACCAAATTATTTTTTTTGGAGCACCATATAAAATAAACCAGAGTTAAAAAAAAAAAAAGTGCAATTTTCAAAATTTGAATAAAAATAGAACGAATTACGATCACATCTCGAATTATGACTTAAAAGTTGCGTAATTTAGAGTAGAATTTTTTGACATTTTTAAAAAAAAAATCGAAGGTTTCGGACTTTTTCAAAAAGTCGATTTTAATTTTTATACGATAAAAAACAAGTGATAATTACTTCGAATAATTTTTCATATTTTTTTCTAAAACTACATTTAACTGCCAACAAAATGTTGTCCATCTTTTTTTAATATATCTATATTTTTTACTGGTCAAAATTGATTGAAAATTTAAATTTTTTAATTTTTTGGAAAAAATCGCCATTTTGAAAAATTGATTACTCAACACCACCTTGGTATAAAAGGCTGAAAATTTGGCTGGAAGTTGCATTTAATACGTACTAAAACATATCCAAAAATAAAATTAATCGAAGGGGGTCGGGCCTAAAAGTGAGTGATTTGGCATGGAATGCCCCATATACTTTATGGGGTCCCAGATCGATATTTCGATGAGTTACAAACGGAATGACAAACTTATATATACCCTCTATCATTAAGTGGAGGGTATAAAAAAGGAAAATTAAAAAAAAAAAAAATTCAGCGTAAAAAAAAAATTACACGAATTTTTTATTAGAAAAAACAATATGTTTGTGCTTGTTTCAATACCATTCGGTATGCAATTTTGTTCGCATTTATCAACCAGCATCCTAATTAAAGCATTTTGTATTTTTAGGTTATGTGGAATGTACCAAAATTTTCGAGTTGTCCTTACATTTTGGGTCACAACTTTTGAACCGCTGAACTAATATCACTTAAATTCAATACCCATCAGCTTGGGACAACTACAAGCAAGCATATCAGGTTAAAGCCGGTTTAATGTTTTTGCCGTAATCGGTTTTTCAACAGACAGACGGAAATTGCTAGAATGTGTTAGAACCGGTCTCATATCAATAATATACATGGGGCAATCCTCGTTTTTAAAAGAAAAAACATTTGTGTGATGTTGAGTTTTTATTAATAACTACTTCTGTCCTTTCTTTTCAAAAATAACACACTAAAATATAAAGACTTTCATTAACATTTAATTTTTTAAGTCATTTTTGTTCTGTAAGTAAAAATAAGTGATTCTTCTTTAAATTTTTAATGATTTGTGTCAGTAATTTTTTTTAAATTGTTGTTATTTTTTAATGAGATATCATTAGTTTTTACCTACACAAGTAGGTTATTTTTTTTTTAGAAAAAAAATTCAAAAAATTATTTATAGAAACAGAAAAACATGTTTGTATCAAGTGACTTTGACAGGATAGGTGGAGTGTCTAGCAAGAATGTAGTTGATTGCGGGATCGATTCCCCAAAATTTTATGAAAAATTTTTAAAAAAATATTTCAATAGAAAATTGTAAAAAATAACCTACGAAATCGTTAATTTTTATACCCTCCAACCACAGTATGGGGGTATACTCACTTTGTCATTCCGTGTGTAACGCATCGAAATATCGGTCTAGGACCCCATAAAGTATATATATTATAGATCAGTGATCCATTCTAAGACATTCTAGCGATGTCCGTCTGTCCGTCCGTCCGTCCGTCCGTCCGTCTGTCCGTCTGTGGAAGACACGATACAGTCCAAAGTAAAAGAGCTAGACTCCTGAAATTTAGCACGAATATGTCTTAAAGTATTGGGCGGGTTAAGTTCGAACATGGGCAAAATCAGTTCAGGGGGAAAAAAGTTCCCCTCTTAAGAACTAAAAAATCCTCTAAAAAAACATTTTTTATAGGTTTTTTGTACTTTTGCTTAGCAAACGAAACATTGTTATGTCAAAAGAAGTTCAAAGTCTTGCAGTTGAATCCAGGAAGGTTGTCTCCAATGGACTTTACCCCCCCCAAAAAAAAAGAAAGACGCCCCTGTTTTTATACCCTCCACTCTAGTGATAGAGGGTATATATAAGTTTGTCATTCCGTTTGTAACACCTCGAAATATTGGTCTAGGACCCCATAAAGTATATATATTCATGATCCTCGATCGATTTTAAGACGATCTAGCGATGTCCGTCCGTCCGTCCGTCCGTCCGTCCGTCCGTCTGTCCGTCTGTCTGTCTGTCTGTTGAAAGCACGCTAACTTTTGAAAGGCTCCTGAAGTTTGGCATATATGTTGGGCATTTACCTGGTCAGGTTGGTATTGCGATCCTGCGAAATCGGTCCAGTGGTTCAAAAGTTATAAGCAAATGACTGAATTTCGGCAAGGGTTTTTCTGGAATTTACGAGATAAAACACACGGTAACTTTCGAACGGCAATTCTGAGGGTGCTGAAGTGTGGCATATATATTTGCCGTTCCTTTGGTCTAGTTCTTTTCAAATTTCAGCCAAATCGGTCCAGTGGTTCAAAAATTATTAGCAAAATCGTAAATTTCAGATTAGTTTCACCTTAAATTCACGTCTTGAAAACCCGTTAAACATGTTTTAAAAACATTGGTAAGTTACAAAAATATTTTACAAGGTATTTTTGTCACACAAAAATATTTTTACACTAAAACAAAAAAAAAACACTCAAAAAAAATTTTACACTCAAAAAAAATTTTACACTCAAAAAAAAATTAGTAATTTTTTTTTTTTCAAAAATTAATAAAAAAAAAGTTTTTTTACACAAAATAAAATATCTCTAAACAAAAATGTTATTTTTTTCACGTTAGAAAATTTACTACCACTTAAAAAGGGCATTGTGGAGGGTATTCATAGATTCGGCCAAGTCGAATTTAACTTTTCTACTTGTTTTTTTACGTGTTGGTGGGTATAAAAGATTCGACACAGCCGAATTTAACACTCTCACTTGTTAATGTTTTCGTAGGTTTTTTTTTTTGAATTGTTGGTAAGAAAACAGAACTATCACTTATTTTTAATGTTTTCGTAGGTTATTTTTTCGAATTTGTTGGTAAAAATGAATGAAAAAAAACTTAATTTTTTAATGTTTAATGTTATTTATTTTAGAAACAGTAAAAAATCAATGTTGATGTTTGTTAAAATAAATGAATAATTACTAGGATGATTTTCAATTATTTATTTTCTGGTTTTAAATGTGTTTTTCATTTGTTTTTGCCTTCAAAATATTTTGAGTGTAGGAACATCGTACATGGGGAAACCGTGCCGCATCGGCCATGAAATTTAAAAACGACTACTTCATTAAGGAATACGAGACCTATTTTTAAAATTTATTGAAATTATCTACTGTAATATTTTTTTATCGTTCAAATGTTTTTTTCTCAAACTACATTTAAATAGCAATAAAATTTTGTCCAACTTTTTTTAAAATGTCGACAATTTTTACTGGTCAAAATTAATTGAGAATTTTAATTTTTTTTTTTAAATTTGTGCGAATTGTGCGATTTGGCATGGAATGTCCCATATATACTTTATGGGGTCTTACAAAGAAGGTCTTTCACAGGGCATCCACCGATTGTCCTGAATCTTGAATATATGAATGAGGGGACAAAAATAAGAGTTACCTGTTTTTTTAGCTGCCCAATCTCAAGTTTAAAAAAGGGTTGCCACCTTATGAAAAAATAAGGGCTTTCGGGAAAATCCGTATAAAAGCCGAACTAGCTGAAATTTCGCCAAACGAAAAAATACGGGTCAGCTTAATTTTGATAGAGATTATTACATTTGATTTTGGTCGTGCGCATATACATCTCCATTCAAACTATTCCAACGATTATACATTTTTGACAATAACGAACTTAACGAAGCCGAATTTTGATACGACCGATACACCATTGTATAGGCCTTCAAAAAACCTTTCGACCTGTATAAAATGTTCATATAGTTTCTTTTGAAGAAGTGGGAAAAATCCTCGAAAAACGAAAAAAAAAATCCGTTTTTCCACCTTCCCTTTGACCAGCTAAATGTGAGATTGGGCAGCTACACAAAAACAGGTAGATCTTATTTTGCTCCCCTCTTTCCTACATGTAAGTTTCAGTACAATCGGTGGGTGCTCTGTGAAAGACCTTCCTATGCATTACCTTATACATTACTTGTTAATAAAAGTTTAGCGGGGAAGTCACTCAAAAGTAGAGATTTCAATATTAAAACAGCTTCCAATTCCCTAGCTGATGTCATTATCAAATATAGCAACTAAATCCAATTTATATTTCTACAGTCTTAATATAATATCCGTTAAACACAAAACCTCACGCTTTCCATTTCATGTTGACCAGATAATTAATTTTGTGGCTTAACATTACTTTTGCCATAATTTATTAGTTTGGTCATTTCGGTTTTCTGTATAATATTCGTAAATAAAAATAAAAAGATTTTTCTTCTTTTTTTTTTTTTGTTTAAATATAAATTATGACAGCATATTTTATATTCAAAGACATTTGAGGTCCATAAACAAAACCTCAAACTTGGTATTTTTAAATTAATTAAATTTTTCATAAGATTTTATAAAAAAATGGTTTAAATATTTTTCCCTTGTATCGATTTTTCTGATACATATTTTTTTAAGTTTTCTTTAAGATCAAACCATAATTTAAAGATGGTTATATGGTAACTGAAGCAACACATACATACTTAAGTAAACAAACACATACAGTAGCACAATAAACAACAACAGAAAATCTTTCAGTAGCATAATTGTACCCTAAAGGATAGTTTAAGTGAAGCATGTCCTGTTTGTTTAAATTTAAAAGTTGGACAATATACACTCATACGTATATATGAGACTATATTAGGGTGACAAGAATATGATTTTTTTTTTTAATTTCGTCGATTGTCAGGAAAATTATAATTCCTTTTGAAATGGATCAAAAGTGGCGCTTTATTCAAAACTGAAAAATTGTTTTTCCCAAAAATTATTAATTTAGGTTTAAAGTATGTAAAATTACACAAAATTATCTGTCACAACTATTATTCTACGTTGTTTACTTTTCTTGCAAACCGCCGTCAAAGTCAAATCATTTTTCGTGTTTTTGAATGTGGTTCTAAAAATTAAAAATTAACTTATTTCCAGAATTTTTTTTTTGTATTGTTTTATTCAAAGATAATTTTTTTATTATGGAACCATTAACTTCAGATATTTTCAAATACATTTCTGTTTTTGGTTTTTTGAAAATTGTTGTAAAAATATTTTTGTTGTTTTTTGTAAAATGTTCCGAAATTGGAGTATTTTTAATACTTGATGGAATAAGAGGTTAAGAGGTTGCTATTGATTATACATTGTGATAATAAAGCATATAGTGTAATCTTTAATTTAAAAAAAAAAAAAAACGTCTGCGTTTAATGCCGTTATTTTTTTATTTAAGATTTTATGAAAAAAATATGGTGGCTTCAATTACACTTAGGGTTGCCAGACGGCCTGGAATGGCCTGGATTTTCCAGTTATTTTGGGTCTGGTCCAGTTTCCAGTTAGTGTATAATTTTTCCAGTTATAAAATAATTTCTTAAATTTTAAAAAATATTTTGTTTATTAAATAATTTTTTTTTAATAAAACATAAATATAAAGCTGCCTCTTTTGCACTTTTTGTTGCGTTTTCACTACACTAAAAAAAAAAAAACCTTGTCAAATTATTAGAACAAGTCTCGTAGTCCCATTTTATTAATATTTGACAGTTTTCCTTGTTTTTTAACAAACAATTTTCGATCAAAATTTATTTTTTTTTTTTGTAATTTTGTTAATTTCTATGGATATTTTACAAAAAATCCAATAAATTCAGGAGAATTCCTTGTAAGTTTTATTTTGCCCAAAAAATTTTAAATTTACAATTTTATTGGTAAAAAGCTCGTAATTTTTACTAGGAATTCTCATGAAATAGAAGGTAGCAAAAAAAAAATCTAGTAAATTCACGAGAATTCCTTGTAAGTTTTATCGCGTCAAAAAATTTGTAAATTTACAAAATTAATAGTAAAAAGTTTGTTAAATTACAAAATTATTGGTGAAAATCTTGAAAAACTACTAGGAATTCTCGTTTAATAGGAGGTAGCAAAAAATAAGCTTTTTTTAGTGTACTTTTGTTCATTACTTACGAGCACATCGGCAGTCTAGTTCGTGTCGAATGTTTTCCTTCACCTCGTAGATGTTCTGAGAATTGTTGGCGTACATTTTGCTTTTTAAATAACCCCACAAAAATAAGTCCGGAGGGGTCAAATCTGTAGATGAGGGCCAGTTATTGTCGCTTTTTTGACATCGTACGTCCAGGGAACTTTAACTTGCCACATAGATTTCCAGATCCGATTCCCACTCCGGACTTATTCTTGTGGGGGTATTTGAATAGAAAAATATACGATAGCAATCCTCAAATTATTGACGAGGTCAACATTAACATTCCGACATGCTTACAAAAGTACACGTTTTGCCATAGCCAATAGAGGCGATCATTTGATTGATGTTATATTCGAAAAGTAGTCCAAAATAATGATACCTTACCTATGAAAATCGGTTGTTTTTTTAAGTTATAAAAAAATATGTATGTGTCCAGTTATTTTCTGAAAATCCAGCTGAATTTTTTCCATATTCCAGTTATTGGACTTCTAGTATCTGGCAACCCTAATTACACTGCATTACAAAAAAACAAAAAAGTTTCTGACCCAGACACTAGACCCACTCATCCTTATGTATTTTAACCTTTTGAATTCGATTCTGCCATCAGAATTGAATTCTATCAATGGGGTTTTCTGTGATTTACAAGGAAAGCCCGCAAAGTGAACCAACCTAATTTCCTTGTGAATTTGACAAAATTTTTTAATTTTATTTCTGAACGTAAGGTTCAAGTCTGATTTATTACGAAGGAAATAAGAGTATTTTTAATAAAATCCGTCAAAAATTGTAGAAGTTACTTGAATTTGAACAAAAATGCATTAAAAAAAAGTCACAGCTTAAATTGTGAATCAAGTTCAGTTTTCAAGAAACTCTAAAAAAGTTCTAACAGTTAAAAAAAAAAAAAAATTTGTTTCTCCTTAAAAGGGTGCTTTCTGATGTATTACACATAGAGTCTTTCACGGGAATTCCCGGGACGGGATTTCCCGGGAATTTTTGTAAATTTTCGATCCCGAAATCCCGGAAAATAGAGCGGGAATTACCGGGATTTTAATTTCTTTGAAATTGTTGATTTTTTGACTTCTATTGCTCATTTTGTATGTGTCCCGCACCGTTTTAAAATGTGAGTTTTTTTGACACTTCAAATACAAAAGTTTTAGACCAATTACTTTACAGAAACAGTTTTCTCGCATCATTCCAATAAGTTTAAGAGTTTTCGCACAACAAAGTTACAGAAACAGTAAAATGTGAAAAGTCACTTTTTGTGCCGATTTACAATGTTTTCGTTTCATTGCACATGTTTCATGCGAGAAATTTTTCGATTCGAGAGTTACAGAAATCAGCTACTGCATTACAAAAATTTGCAGTATGATTATTTGTTTCTATAGAGTATTTATGTCTCTAAACATGATTCTTTTTAAATCAATAAAAAAATTTAGTGCCAGTTTACAGAAGGCGAACGATATACACGAACGAAAATTTTGCATGTGTTTTGTTATTGTAACAACAACAAAATACATGTAAAATTTTCGTTCGTGTGTATCGTTCGCCTTCTGTAAACCGGCAGTCAATTAAAATTTTTTAAATAATTTTTTGGGGTAAATTTTCTTATTATTTTCATTTCTTTGAAACAGTAACATTCATTTTCATTCCCGGGATCCCGGGAGATTTAAAAATGAATCCCGCTGTCAAGGGAAAAGAAAAACTCTAATTACACATCATTTATCAATCAAAAAATATTATATGTTAATATTACTGCTGCCCTGAATAAAGCGCCACTTTGCCTCTCATTCACATTTCATAAAAGGTACTTTTTATAAAAGGTACATTTTATAAAAGGTACTTTTTATAGACGGTAGTTTTTTATTAAAGGCACTTTTTATAAAAGGTACTTTTTATAAAAGGTACTTTTTATAAAAGGTACTTTTTATAAAAGGTACTTTTTATAAAAGGTACTTTTTATAAAAGGTACTTTTTATAAAAGGTACTTTTTATAAAAGGTACTTTTTATAAAAGGTACTTTTTATAAAAGGTACTTTTTATAAAAGGTACTTTTTATAAAAGGTACTTTTTATAAAAGGTACTTTTTGTAAAAGGTACTTTTTATAAAAGGTACTTTTTATAAAAGGTACTTTTTATAAAAGGTACTTTTTATAAAAGGTACTTTTTATAAAAGGTACTTTTTATAAAAGGTACTTTTTATAAAAGGTACTTTTTATAAAAGGTACTTTTTATAAAAGGTACTTTTTATAAAAGGTACTTTTTATAAAAGGTACTTTTTATAAAAGGTACTTTTTATAATAGGTACTTTTTATAAAAGGTACTTTTTATTATAGGTACTTTTTATAAAAGGTACTTTTCATAAAAGGTACTTTTTATAAAATGTACTTTTTATAAAAGGTACTTTTTATATAAGGTACTTTTTATTAAAGATACTTTTTATAAAAGGTACTTTTTATAAATGGTACTTTTTATAAAAGGTAAAAACTACCTTTATTTCAGTAAATAAAAAAAGTACCAAAAGTACTCTTTTTTTACCAATTTTTCCCCCGTAGAATCAAGATTGGCAAAAACCCAGCCTTGGTGAATCTTTTTTCCGGGAGGTGAACATACATTGCAAATTTGAAGTTTCTAGGACCATTATTTAGGGAAATAAATAAGGTACCAAAAGTAAATTTTTTACCCATTTTAACTCCTTAGAATCAACATTGGACAAAATCTAGCCTTAATGGATCTATATTCCGGGAAGTCAACATACAGTCCAAGTTTCAAGTTTCTATGACCATTATATCAGCAGATATGAAAAGTACTAAAAGTATAGTTTTTTACCCGATTTACCCCATTAGAATTAACATTGTCAAAAAGCCAGCCTAGATGGACCTATATTCCTGGGGGTGAACATTAGCCTGTCCCGAAAATGGCCGCTTTTTGTAGTTTCGCTTGGTAATAGCAAAAAATGATGCGTATTACAGAGCTGATTATGGGAAAAATAATCCAAAAAAAATTGGAGTCTGCCTTTGCCTCCCTACAACCGGTTAAGTTCTCGATCGTAGTGTATTTTGTCATACAAAAAATATTTTTGTTTCGACCGCTATTGTTTCGACCGCTATTAAGGGAAAAATATTTAAAAAGTTTTCAACGAATAATTTTGGTCCACCAAAGCATTTTAAAAAAGAATGAATCAAAGTTTTTTGCAATTTTGAACTTAACATTTTCATACTGACGCGGATGTAACTCAAGTTCAGAAGGGTATTTAAATCGTCTATGTTCTTTAACTACCATTTCAAGCCACTTAAAAAAAAAAAGTAGAAAAAAAGTTCGAAAAAAAATATTTTTTTTACTAGTTTTTGCAACAAAAATTGAATAAGTGGATTAAATTTCATCATGCAAATATTTTTCCGTTAATGTACTCCAAATTCTGAAAATTTTGACAACAATTTCGGCCAAAACAAAATATTTATTTTTTTTTTGACAAAATACACTGCGGTTGCGAACTTCAGCCGGTTGTAGGGAGGCAAAGACAGACTCCAATTTTTTTTTGATTATTTTTCCCATTATCAGCTCTCGAAAGAGCATAGATTTTTTGCTATTGCCTTAAATTTTATTATTCGGGACAGGCTAGTGAACATACAGTCCAAATTTCAAGTCTCTACACTCAAAAAACTAAAACTGTAAAGTTAAAAAATTTTTTTTTTTTAACTCAAGTTTACTAGCTTTTTAACAAATTTTTAGTTTAAATCAGCGTTTTAACTACTTTTTTTAGTTAAGTTCAATTTACGAAAATACTAGTTTTGAACAAATTTTAAATTAATTTTTTTTGTTGACTTCAAAACTGAGTTTACGAATTTTTACTAATTAATTTGCTGATTTTTCGTAACAAATTTGTTAAGTGAAATTTCTTATGTAGCCTCCTATGCAAATCTCATAAGTTCTATTTAAGCTGATGAAAAAGCAGAAAAAATAATCTTTACAAAATATTTTGTAAATTTTAGTTTACGAAAAGTAACAAAAAGCTTAGCTGAATTCAACTAATTTTTTTGTTAATATATGTACATAAAAACGGTACGAAATTTTAGCTAAATTTTTAGTTAAAGTTACGGTTTTTTTTTGCTACATTCATTCTACGAAAAGTTAGCTAATTATTTTTAGTTAAATTAACTAAAAATTTAGTAGGCCCAAAATCAGGTGCTTTTTTAGTTAAATTTAACTAAATTTTTTGCTAACTTTACAGTTTTTTTTTGAGTGTATGACTCTTATTTAAGGAAATATAAAAGACACCAAAAGTACAGTTTTTTACCCTTTTTACCCCCTTAGAATCAACATTGGTAAAAATCCTGCCTAAGTCGATCTATATTTTGGGAGCAGAACCTACATTCCAAATATCAAGTGTCTAGGACCATTATTTAAGGAAATATAAAAAGTACCAAAAGTACAGTTTATTACACTTTTTACTCCCTTAGAATCAACACTTTCAAGACTGTAGCTTCAGCGGTTAGGGCTGGGCGTGATGAATGAGTGAGTATGTCAGTAGTCACCCAGCAAAAACATGGTAATGAGTTGTGAAAAGTAATCATTACCAAGCACATTATTTATAATGAGTACCCATTACCATTAACATTATTTTAAGCCCAAAAGTAACTACTTCTCAGTAATATGTTATAAAAGCACTTCTAAGTAATAATATCTCCTTGTACTTGCAGTTTTAACCTTTACCCATCAATTAACTTAAAAAGTAATTAAAAACTTAATAAAAATTACGTATTTTTTAAGTTTTAGTAAAAACTAGTTAAATTTTAAACGTTTTAATTAACTAATTATTTTACTTCTTATTGGTAATGGGTTTTTACTCCTTATTAGTAATCCGAGTCAGTAACTACTTATTTATCTTCATACTCTTCACTACTTATTTTTGTCTCACGCCCTTGTTAAAATAATTAGTGTTTCATTCAATAAGTAACTACTGATTAACATCTGTTTCGGATTACAAAACCCATTACTACTTAGTAATGCCAATTTTTGCTGGGCAGTCACGTTACTCTTTTATATGTAGAAGAATATTTACGGAGTTCAATACTAATATTTCTATGTGTTACATACGGAGTGAGATACCTCTATCACTAGAGTGAAAGGTATAAAAAAATCGTTATTCGTTCCATCCTAATTTATATATTGTTGCTTTCTTTAAACAACAGGATAAAGGAAGTAAATAAATAAACATAGAAATATAAATAAAAATAAATATACAAATGTAGGAGAAGTTTAACAAAAAAAAAAACAAATTTAATAATTTATTGCATAAAAAAAATGTGAGAATGTAGGTACATGTTATCTATGGTAAACTTAAGCATTGTATCAAACTAAATCCAAGTTAATTTTCCCAAAAACACAATTTTAATTTTTCCTAACACAACAAGATATTTTTGATTTTTAAAGTATTTAAAGCCATTACCCTAAACTTAACACCGATATACGGAAGGCGGTATAGTCTAAAATAGACTGTCGAAGGCTGAAGACATCTATTTTTTTTTAATCCAAAGCCTTTAAAAAAATTAAAAACTTTAGTGGGCCATAAAAAAAGAACTCGAGCTAAGTTTTAAAAACCCTACTGAAGTTTTGTTTACTTAAGGTACTTAATTTTTTTTTGTCTAATCCAAGAAACAAAATTATGTAGCACAGTGTAAGTTGTTTAAATAACATCTCTTAGAAAAATTCGTTCAACTGTTGACAAGTGTGGACGTGTTTTAATTTATCTCCGTGCTATTAATTGAATTTTTGAAATTGTTCGTAATAGGTATTTTTGTAATATTTTCATGACCACATCCAGGAAAATGAAAATATGGACACAAATGATACCGATTTAATTCGAGGCTCTGCCTCACCGACTGGTGCTGGTCATAGCACTGGTCTTAGGGTTGCGACCTTGAAGTCCGACCTTGATTCTGGTAGGGGTGCTCAGCCTAATATTGGTGGTAAAAAGAAAAAGAAACTTAAACCATCAAAGGTCAGGCACAACCAGAGACGGCTTTGTTTGAAAATAATTAACAGACTAAGCCAACTTGATGGAACGAAGCTCTCCGAACGTGAGAGGGCGTCGCTATCATGGGCGAAAGGAGTCATTGAAGAACAGGACAAACTTTCGGCAATGCGCGCATCTGACAAACAGAGCGCTGTTTCGGCCTCGTCATCGAAGTCTGGTAAAAGGTTGCGCTCGCCCGACGAGAAACCTTTACCTAAGAGATCTAAGGTGACCGGCAACGTCTGGACTCAGTCTTTTAGTGAAGTGGTTAAAGGTAACTTCGTTAGGGCTGTGATAAACAGCCAAAATGGGGATTGTAGTATTCCAAGGGACAAGTGGAGTTTAGTTGAAACTAAACTAAATGAAATCTACTATAGGCTCCTTGAGAGTATGCCTGATTTTCTACCTACTACTGTCAACGCAGGTTGGTATCAGGGGCGAGTAAAACTCGTTGCTTTTGGGAACGAAAGATCCGCAGCCGTGTTTAAGGTTGCCATTAGCCAAGTGGGAGAGTTATGGCCTGGAGCCAGACTGGACGTTGTGGAAAAACATGATATCCCCTCGCAACCCAGAGCTCATGCATGGATCCCAATGGCTACAAATGACACTGCGGTGATTCTTAAGATGATAAAAGTCTGCAATCCTGACCTTCCAACTCAGAATTGGCAAATTGCCAGATTGGGTGAGATGGAGGGCGCTCGTCGTCAAGCAGTGGTCTTGGTTAATGAGGAATCGCTTCCGCTTTTAGCCAGGACTGACGGCATTATTAGATTTGGATTTTTTCATATAAGAGTCAATGTCTACAAGGGCGACCAGAAGACTATTTTGGACGCAGACAAGCCAGTGGCAGAGTCGGCTGGGGAGGATAATCTGGAAAAGGCTGATATTCAGCTGGCCGATTCTAGGCTGATGGAAGATGCATCTGGCATTTTTGAAACCGAATCTGGTAACGAATGCGACCTCTGTGATGGCATGGAGGATAAAGCCGATGCCACGATGGGTGACATTCAGGACGAGGCCCATGCAGTGAGGAATTCGGAGAGTTCTGTTGCCTCCGATTCAGAACAGATGGGATATATATCTGGCTTATTCGAAACCGAATCTGGAGACGAATGCGACCTCTATGATAACACGGAGGATGAAGCCAATAACACGGTGGTGGAAAGGATGGTGGAAAAAAAGCAAGATGTTGCGGTTCCTACAAATAAACCTCCATCACTGTAAGGCAGCCTCAGCTGCACTCTTGCTGCGCCTGACGACAGGAGCAGTTGACTTGGTTTTTATCCAAGAGCCCTGGGTGCGGGGTGGCCGGGTTTGCGGATTGAAGACCCCTGGGTTTAAGTTGGTGGTTGCCAAAGGTGAGGGCTCACCAAGAGCCTGCATCTTGGCAAAAAATGGCTTAAATATTTTCTTTTTATCAACTTTAAGTGATATGGATGTTACAGCGGCTAGCTTAGAGCTTCATGGGAAGTCTATTTGGCTCGCCTCTGCGTATTTTCCTAATCCGGGGTCAATACCCCCGGAGAAGGTTGTCGGTCTAATTCGGGAGTCTGAATCTAGGGGACACCAGTTAGTAGTGTGTTGTGATGCTAATGCACATCATTCGATATGGGGAAGTACAGACACAAATGATAGAGGCGAATCACTTTTGGAGTTTTTGTTAAGCACTAACCTCTATATTTGTAACAAGGGTGGTGAACCAACTTTCGTTACAAGTACGCGGCAAGAGGTTCTTGACGTAACACTTGTATCAGATACATTGTCTGATAGAATTGATGACTGGAGAGTTTTGGAAGAGCATTCTTTCTCAGATCATCGCTACATTGAGTTTTTACTCAGGGAGCGTGCCCCGGTTGAGACAGTCTCTAGAAATCTGAGGAGAACAAACTGGGTGAAATATAGGGAGACTTTTTCTTTGCTTTTGGATGAAGTACCCTTATCTAAACCACATAGTTTGGCGCAAATTGACTGTCTGGTTGACCATATAACAAATGTTTGTAATAGGTGCCTGGATGCGTCTTGCCCTTCTGCAAAGCCTAGAGGGAAAAAAAAGCCACCTTGGTGGTCAAATGAGTTGCAGACGAGCAGAGATTCCTGCAGAAAGCTCTTTAATAAGGCTAAATTTTCAAGAGCGGACGAGGACTGGTCTGCATACAGGCTGCAACTTAAGAGTTATAAAAAGATGATCAGAAATGCAAAATGTGATTCTTGGAAAAACTTCTGTGGAAACATAGAAGACGTTTCTGAGGCATCCAGGCTGCGCAAGGTTCTGGCTTCTTCTCCTTGCACCCTGGGATACCTTAAAGATCCTAATGGGTTGTGGTCTTCCTCCAGTGGAGAGTCGCTGGATCTCCTTTTAAACACGCATTTTCCGGGCAATTCCATGACGCCGTTTCAAGCTTTGGAACGTTCTGACGCCCAAGCATCTGAAATTGCTTCGGAAATAATAAATATGCCAACATTAATCTGGGCAATAAAAAGCTTCAGGCCCTATAAATCCCCGGGACCTGATGGTATAATCCCGGCTGCGTTGCAGCAAGTGTCGGACTATATAGCCCCGTTGCTGTATAATCTATACACAGCATGCATCAACTGGTCGTACATTCCTTTAAAATGGAGGGATACCAGAGTCGTATTTATCCCGAAGGCTGGGAAAAGTTCCCACACAGCTCCGAAGGATTTCAGACCAATTAGTCTGTCTTCTTTTTTGTTAAAGACAATGGAACGAATGATAGACTCATATTTGCGTAGAGTGATTGACCCGAGGTTGCTTTCGACAAAGCAACATGCATACAGCAAGGGACGATCAACGGAAACAGCTCTTCATGAGCTCGTTGGTACCATCGAGAGATCGCTTTCGGTAAAGGAGTACACTATGGTGGCCTTTCTTGATATTGAGGGGGCTTTTAATAATGTCATCCCAGAATCGATAATATTGGCATTGTCTGGTCTGGGAGTAAAGCGTGAAATCGTTTTAATGGTGGAAAGCCTACTTGCCAGTAGACGTATAACGTCTGAATTGGGAGCGTCCGTCATATCTCGATTTGTCAATAGGGGCACACCACAAGGAGGTGTTCTTTCGCCGCTTCTTTGGAACCTGGCACTGAATTCAATGCTACTATCTCTAGAAGCACGTGGTTGTCATGTTGTCGCATATGCTGACGATGTCGCGATAGCGGTAAAGGGGAAGCATCTGCCAACATTGCGGGACATTCTTCAGGGTTCTCTGAAAGATCTGTCTAAATGGGCAAGAGACTGTGGTCTAGGAGTTAATCCTAGTAAAACAGAGCTTGTTTTATTTACAAGGAAAAATAAGATTCCTGCTTTTGATCCTATTTCTCTGGACGGTACTGAAATCACCTTCTCAGATGGAGCCAAGTATCTTGGAGTATTTCTAGATAGGAAGCTGAATTTCAGGCGTAATATTGAGGAACGGGTGAGAAAAGCAACGATTGCTTTGTATTCCTGTAAAAGGGCCATTGGAAAACGATGGGGTTTTAGCCCTCAAGTCGTTCATTGGATCTATACAGCAGTGGTGCGTCCAATTTTGCTGTATGGAATCATTGTCTGGTGGCCTGCTTTAGAAACAAAAGCGAACTGTGTCTTTATCACGAAGGTACAGAGAATGGCGTCAATGTGCATCACTGGTGCTCTTCGTACTACACCTACGGCTGCATTAGAAATCCTCCTTCACCTGATACCCTT
Organism: Pegoplata infirma; assembly: GCA_963921195.1. Taxonomy (NCBI): domain Eukaryota; kingdom Metazoa; phylum Arthropoda; class Insecta; order Diptera; family Anthomyiidae; genus Pegoplata; species Pegoplata infirma. The sequence continues at coordinate 45,256,689 of OY992540.1, read as the reverse complement.
GGACATATTGGGTAGGCAGTATGCAGCTGCGTCGGCAATTCGACTTAATAGCACGCTGCAATGGAGGAGCAGCGATTGTGGCCATAGCGCGATCTTGAAAAAGATAACAATACCACAAAATGTGGATTGTGCTCCCTCTTTGAGCCTCTTTGAGCGCCACTTTACCACTATGATACCATCCAGGGAGTCTTGGATGGGGGATACTCCGGGAAGTGGAGCTACCATAAATTTTTACACAGATGGATCGAGGCTGCACGAACAAGTGGGCTTTGGGGTCTATTCGGAAGAGCTTGGATTGAGCCTGGCTCGTAGATTGCCAGATCATTGCAGTGTCTACCAGGCAGAGATGCTGGCAATAAAGGAAGTGGCTGACTGGTTGAGCTGCAATGTCTTGTCTACAACCGCAGTCAACATCTATACTGACAGTCAAGCCGCGGTCAAGTCCCTGGATTCAATGTTTCTGAAAACAAGATCTGCCCTTAACTGCCGCACGTCTTTAAATGAGATGGCCAAGCAGTTTAACATACGACTCATATGGGTCCCAGGGCACAGAGACATTCCAGGGAATTGCAAAGCCGATGAGCTTGCAAGACTAGGAACTACCTTACAGGTTCCAACAGAATTGGAATGTGTTGGTATGCCTCTAGAAACTTGCAAGCAAAACCTACGGCTTTGTTCTGCGACGGAGACTAATCAAAGATGGGCAAATGGATGGACGTGTGAGACAACACGACTGATTTGGCCTTCTCTTAATCAGGGGCGCACAAGTGAGCTGATATCGCTTCCAAGAGGAGAGATTTCAACGGTGGTTTCTATAATTACCGGACACTGTCTTATAGGGAAGCACGCAGAGCGGTTAAATGTGCCGTCGAATGACTTTTGCCGAAGTTGCATGGATGAAGAGGAGTTGGAAACTATCGAACACTTTATTTGCCATTGCCCGGCACTTTCTGGTCAGCGACTTGCTTCACTGGGATCTAGGGAGCTGTACGATCTTTCAGATTTGTCGGATGTCAAAATTCAACATCTAAGGAGTTTCATAAGAAGCTCAAACTGGTTTAACGACAGGGACTAGTAGGGAAACCTATTACGATCCCGTGGTATCACAATGGACCTCAGAGTCTACGTGTGTTGACGTAAAACGTCAGCAGCCACTTACAACCTAACCTAACCTAATCTCTTAGAAAATGATTTGTATTTTATTTAAATTCTAAAATGCCAAATGCCAAATTCCACATTTCTTTTTTTACGAAAACGACAAAACAAAGTTTTTTAATCAAAATAAAATATTTCTAATCAAAATTGTTCATTTTTTTAAGGTTAGAAAATTTACTATCCTCTAAAAAAGGCATTGTGGGTGGTTATTTATACATTCGGCCAAGCCAAATTTAGCTTTTCTACTTGTTTAAATTCCATTTGTTACTTGTAGTACAGTTTTCATATTTTCTAAATAGTTTTGACAATAAAATCTGACAAATTCCGGAGCACGTGTCGATTAAATCTTGCAAAGTTATTAAAAATTAAAAAAAATATTGGCTTAGAATATAATTAATCTGAAATGGAAAACATTTTTCTTATCGAATTCAACAAAAGATCTCTTATATATTGATGTATTTATATATAGATGTAAATATAGACATAATGATTATATTATTTTTGGTACATAAATATGTAAAAATCATAGAAAGAATATAAATGATGTATATTTTCATATATCATTCATTTACATAACAACATTTATTATCAGAATATCTAAAGTTTTTTTCCTGTTAATAGAAAAATCTTTTTGAAATTCCAAAAAAAAAAAATCATATTTTACCTTTGTTGTAAAATAGTGTTGTCAGTATCATTTCCCATTTATTCTCTTTCTTCCTAAACTTTATATTTCGTTTTATTTTCTAAGAATTTAATATCTTTTTAATTTCTTTTAAAGTAGGTTTATATTTCAATAGTATTTTATGAGTACACACTCCATAAAATTCATTTCCTCTTTCAAAGTATTTATGTATTTTTCTAACCCTTTTTATCTTTTTGTTATACATAGTAAAATATTCATATATTGTTATTTTTGGGATGTTTGAAAAATAATGTTTGAGGATAAAAATATTTGTTTAAATTTTTGTGTTAAGTTTTTTTTTTGTTATGTATTCCAAAAAAGGTAGGTATTGTTTGTCGGTTTTCCTTTTTTGCTTTTATAGTTAATAAAATTTTACAAATATTTGTTACTAAAGCAACGAGTACATAAAATTGGTAAAATTGATAAAATAAATAATATCATATTTTTATTTAAATATAAAATGTGGAAAAAGGGAAATATGTATTAGTTACATGTTAGTAAATATATGGGGCATTCCATGTCAAATCAGATTTTTTTAAAAATTTTTTTTTGTTAGATTTTCTCAATTTGTTTACAGTTTTTAGTACCCTTCGAAAACTCCTTCGTGGTAAATTTTCAGATTTTTTTGATGACCCGTCCAAAAGATATCGAATTTTTAAAAATTGGTAGTTTGTTCCTTTACTCAAACTTCTTTTACTAATAACTTTTTCAATAATAATCCAAATTTCCATTTTTTTTCAAATTTTTTTTTTACGTACTTTAAAAAAAAAATTCCAAAAATAATCCTCAAAGCATTCTAGTATGCGATTTTTAAGTTTTAAAATTTAAATCTCATTTTTGAAAATGTTTGTACTCTTTGATTTTTTGGAAATTTTTTTGTGTAAAACTTGTATCGAGTCTACAAATTTGTTGCCCAAGAGGATCATGGGATAACAATTATTACTATTATTTTAAATTTTTTGAAAAAATTTTATTGTAATTTTCCAATCTTAAAATTATTTCTATTGCTCCCAGGGTGCGTCATTGAGGGGTCATTTATAAGACCGACCCCCATTAATTTTTACGTCTCAACATTTCTTTGGAACAAACTATTACCCTATCTCCAATTTGTAAGGGGGTCCCAAACAAAACGACATTTTTTAAAATTTTCTCCAACCGCTCTAACTGCCCTAATAGTGCCCTTAGAGCTACAAAATGTATGACCGACCCACAATATTTATTTAGTCCAAACATTTTTTCTGAACATACCTACCATCTATCTCTAATTGTTAAGGCGGTCCCCATACAATTTTTTTTATTTTTTGTAAATTTGTTTTATTTAATCAGCTTCTACCGGTCCAATGGTGCGTTCGAGAGGGGTCATTAGTGAGACCGACCCCCATTTATTTTTACCCTAAAAACTTTTTTTTAAAACATATGTACGCCCTATCTCCACTCCCTAAGTAGGTCCCATACAAATAACAGTTGGAGCAAATTTTATAAAAATGTAATTTTGAATGGAAGCCTACTTAGGGAGTAGAGATAGGGCTGTGGTGTGTTTTACAAAAATGTTGGAGGGTAAAAATAAATGGGGATCGGTCTCACTTATGACCTCTCACGGGTGCACAATTGGACCGGTAGAAGCTGATTAAATAAAACAAATTTACAAAAAATAAAAAAAAAAATTGTATGGGGACCACCTTAACAATTAGAGATAGAGGGTAGGAGTGTTGAGAGAAAATGTTTGGAATAAAACAATATTGTGGTTCGGTGATACATTTTGTTGCTCTAAGGGCACCATTAGAGCAGTTAGAGCGGTTGGAGCAAATTTTAAAAAATGTCGTTTTGTGTGGTAGCCCCCTTAGAAGTTGGAGATATTAGTTTGTTTTAAAGAAATGTTAAGTCGTACAAATTAGTGGGGGTCAGTCTTATAAATGACCCCTCTATGACGCACCAGTAGAGCAGTAGAAACGATTTTAAGATTAAAAAATTACCATATATTTTTTTCAAAAAATTTTAAAAAATAGTAATAATCGTTATCCCACGATCCTCCTGGGCAAAAAAGTTGTAGAATCGATTGAAGTTTTAAAGAAAAAAATCGAAGAGTATAAACATTTTCAAAAATGAGATTTAAATTTTAAAACTTAAAAATCTCATACTAGAGCGCTTTTAAGAATTTTTTGTTTTTTTTTTTTTTAAAGTACGTAAAAAAACAAAAAAAAAACAAATAAAAAAATTTGAAATTTGGACCATTATTGAAGAAGTTATGAGTAAAAGAAGTTTAAGAAAAGGAACAAACTACCAATTTTTTAAAATTCGATATCTTTTGAACGGGTCATCAAAAAAATCTGAAAATTTACCACGAAAAAGTTTTCGAAGGGTACTAAAAACTGTAAACAAATTGGGAAAATCTAAAAAAAAAATTTTTCAAAGTGTCCGATTTGACATGGAATGCCCCATATGAGGCATTCCAAACCAAATGTCCCGCTGCAGAAAAACATGTGTCCCGTAATTTTCTGAAAAGGTTGTTTGGATAGCCTTATATGGAACTAAGAAAATTGCGTTTTTGGTTTTTCTAATTTTCAAAAACTGGGCTTAAGAGGCGTTGTCAAATATTGGCAAAATGGTCAAATTTGTGGCGAGTTGCCTTGATTAAATATTTATCACATTAAAACGGAATGCACCTCAATCTCAAAAATTTACATTCTTATATAGTTTTGTAAGGGCTATGGATTCAAAAATTTTTTATTTTTTTTTTTAACTTTTTAGAACCCGTTCTGAAATTTTCCATTTTTTAAAAATGTCAATTTATTAAAAAACATGACACTTTTTTTTCTTTTTTAAATTTTTTTTTAAGTTTAGATGTTTGTCCATCCACACAACAAAATTCAGAAACACGTGAGCTAAAACACCTCAATTCAACCGAGGAGTTGACCGCACCCCCTCCAAATTTAATAAAATTTAGTACTGGGGTTTACTTTAACAAAAAAGAGATTTTTCCAATTTTTCAGGCTTCTGGTCATTCCAGTATTCGAGATATGCGGTGTTGAAAATTAATAAAATCGTATATATTTGACAAAAGTGTTCAGAGATGAATAAAGATAACTCGAAAAGTAATAACAATACAGGCCTCAGTCAGGTCGCAAATAATAGGTAATGAGACAGCCTTTAAAATGGTGTTCCCCAAGATTTTTTTTGAAAAAGGTCAAAGGTCATTGGTTTTAACCCTAATTTTTGGAGAGCTATATCTCAAAAAACGTTATTTTTAAAATGTTGGAAAAAATATATGTTGTTAAGAATCACCTATACTACTTAAGTTCAAATTTTCAGGATGGAGACTTCATTGGAACTTTTTATATCAATAGAAACATTGTGACAGGAAAGAAAAAGCGGTGTAATTTCTCTTAGAAAAAAAAAATTTTTTTTTGGCTTTGAAATTCTGGTACCAAAATTCGTTTTTCTGACTGTTTTTGACGTGCTGAGTCCAAATATGATTTTTGAACTGGCCTATCGCTATTACTTTTCAACATATGTGCACCTAAATGTTCAAAAAAACATAGCAATAGCATTTTAGCAATTTTTACACATTTATGTGCAGATATCTCGAAAACTAATTGCGATAGGCTAGTTCAAAGGTCATATTTGGACTCATCACGTCAAAAACATTCAGAAAAGTGAAATTTGGTACCAGAATCTCAAAGACAAAAAAAAAATATTTTTTTTATAAAGGAAAATACACCGCTTTTTCTTCCTATCATTATGTTTCTATTAATATTAAAAGTTCCAATGAAGTCTCCATCCTGAAAATTTAAACTTAAGTAGTATAGGTGATCCTTAACAACATATTTTTTTTCCAAAATTTTAAAGATATCGTTTTTTGAGATATAGCTCTCCAAAAATTAAGGTTAAAACCAATGACCTTTGACCTTTTTCAAAAAAAATCTTGGGGAGAGCCATTTTAACGGCTGTCTCATTACCTATCATCTGCGACCTGACTGAGGCCTGTGTTGTTATTACTTTTCGAGTTATCTTTATTTATCTCAGAACACTTTTGTCAAATATACACGATTTGCCCAATTTTCAAGACCCCATATCTCGGGAAGAAAAACCATCAGAAGTCCAAAATTTTGGCACTATGATTTTTTTGTAAGGGCCCAACTATATTCCAAGTTTCATCAAATTCGAAAGGGGTCAGGTCAAAAATGCTACTTTTTTCGGTTGAATTGAGGTGTTTTAACTCACGTTCTTCGTTTTTTTTCGAGAAAATCGCATTTGAACTTTAAATTCCATAACAATTTTGTAATTTGCTTGTATTTTCTTGATTTAACGTTGCGAATGAGTATTATTAATTGCATAAATATTACTCATTCGCAACGTTAAAACAAAGAAATACAAGCAAATTACAAAATTGTTATGAAATTTAAAGTTCAAATGCGATTTGCTCGAAAAAAACGAAGAACGCGTTTCTGATTTTTTTGTGTGGATGGACAAACATCTAAACTTAAAAAAAAAAAGTGGCCAGATTTTTGATAAATTTACTTTTTTAGAAAATGGAAAATTTCTGAACGGGTTCTGAAAATTTTCAAAAAAAAAAAAATTAATCGATAGCCCATACAAAACTATATAAGAATGTAAATTTTTGAGATTGTGGTGTATTCTGTTTTAATGTGATAAATATTTAATCAAGGCAACTTGCCACAAATTTGACCATTTTACAATATTTGACCACGCCTCCTAAGCCCAGTTTTTGAAAATTTGAAAAACCAAAAACGAAATTTTCTTAGTTCCATATAGAAATATCTAAACAACCTATTCAAAAATTTACGGGACACATGTTTTTCTGTAGCGGGACATTTGGTGTGGAATGCCTCATATAAGTAAATACATACATGACAATACAGTAAAAGCACATACGTATGGCTGAGCATTGCCAAAGTACTTTTGTTGAAGGTTCAGGCAATGCAAGCTGTGGTGAAATTAAAATATTTTCGTTATACGGTGGGCGACAATACATTGGAAACTTTTTTATGGTAGATGCAATTTGTTAAAAAAAAAGTTAACAATACTAAATGTTATTACCATCAAACGAGTATTATTTTTAATATATTACACACAAAAAAAAAATTATAAAATTACTAGGAAAATCTTGTAGTCCAATTTTACCAATATTTGACAGTTTTCCTTGTTTTTTAGAAATTTTTCTCACTTTTAAAGCTTCTAAAAATTAATTATAACTTCGCTTTGAAGTCATTAAATTAAAAATTGTTTTTTCTTCACCTTTATATATTGTTGGACCACAAAGCGTATGAGTAATATGTAATTATAGCATACTTATTCAACAATAATACGCTACGTAACACGTGGCAACATACTACTTCAAATGAAATAAATCTTTTTGTTGCTAATTAATCATTAAAATAATTTAATTTTGAAACCAAAACAGCCACACGAAATCCTGACTTAATGTTAATACATACATATTTACTGTACACAGTCGGCACATAGACAAAATAAAGTTAAATAAAAATAAAAACCAAAAAGTTCTAGGAAGCCAAAAGAGATGAGCACAAAAAAAAAAACAAAAAAAAACAACAGATTTCCTGTTTATTAAGAAAAATTTAATTAACAAGCACATAATTAAGATGAACACAATGCAATAAAAATGAACAAATTCGTAGTGAAGCAAAAATATATTCAGCAAAACACTATGCTCCCAGCATCAGTAGCTACAAAACAAGTAGTACGATATACTAGAAAGAAACGATATGGTATTAAACCACGCAAAAGTTCTTAGCTATATAAAATTTATACATAGGTATGGAAGAATGAATAAAATTTATTAAGGTGACACCGTTTGACATGAAACTTAAAAACAGTTGTAGAGGAGGGGCTTGATTTTTTTATTAATTTATTTTTTAAAGATCACAGTGGAAACCACACAGAAAAAAATAAAAAAAATATTTGAGTAAATTTTTAATACTATTGAGTAAAAAATTACTCAATTTTGCACCACTAAACGATTTAATAGTATTGAGTAAATTTTTTATAAAAATTTATTAAATGTTTGAAAAAAAATTTGAGTAAATTTTTAATTGACACAATTAAAAATTTACTCAAAATTTATCTATTTATTTTTTTTAAAGTTTAAAAAAGTTTTAAATTTTTTTACAAAAAAAAAACAAAAAACTTGTTTTCCCGTGTAAAAAAATAATTATATCAAAACATATCTCCTTTGATAAAAACATATATGGATCATATCTAAATGGATATAATCAGATCTACTCCATATATATTCATATCTGCTTCAGATATCTTTTGATCCGTAAATTGAGTCTATCTGGCATATATGGCATATATGATCAGACATTTTCAGATATGTTCATATATGAAAAATTGTCAGATAGACTCAATTTACGGATCAAAAGATATCTGAAGCAGATATGAATATATATGGAGTAGATCTGATTATATCCATTTAGATATGATCCATATATGTTTTTATCAAAGTAGATATGTTTTGATATAATTTTCAAACTTTACCAAACATATTTATGTCTCAAAGACATAGGAAAATTTTATAAAGACGATTACAAACTTTCATATACATACACAAAAAACTATAAACTAAACGAGAATTCAAAAAACTATGAGAGTTAAAAAAAAAATTAAAAAAACTATTAAATTTTTATTAAATTATTTACTTAAATTGTTTTTAAAATTTTTAAGAAAATTTTTAATTGCGTCAATTAAAAAATTACTCAATTTTTGTTTTTAAATTTAAACAAGTGCCCAAGCAGAAATTGACGACGGTTATAAAAAAAAAGCGTTCTGAAAGCACTGTAACAAAAAAAGAACGTTCTCAAAACGTTATTTTCGAGCGCTTTGCGAGCGTTTTCGAAAAGCGTTCTGCAAGCACTGTAACAAAAAAAAAAGCATTATCAAAACGCTTTATTCGAACGCCTTGAGAGCGTTTTCGAAAAGCGTTTTGAAAGCACTTTATTAACAAAATACATGTTCGTTTCAAAATTAAATGGTTTTAAAGCAGTTTTTGCAAACGTTTTTAAATTTTTTTCGTAGTACATACAAGTATAGTATTTTTTTAAGTTCTACTCAATTTTAAACAAATTGTTATAAAAACATTTTGTTAAATCAAATTAAATAATTTTTCCCTACCACCACATTGAAAACGCAAAATTTTGAAAACATAAAACATTTTTTAATTTGTAAATCAATTTTAAGTTTTATTATTATCATTTATGCAAAAGAGTTATAGCAATAGTTTCGTTATAAAATTTACAAATAATGCATTTAACTTCTGCAATATGCACACTAGTGCCTACGGTCAGTACCGTAGTACCGGGAATACCGGTATTCCCGGTTCTCGGTATTACCGGGAAATGGAACCGGTTTCCCGGTTCTTGAATTATTCCCGGTATTCCCGGTTCCGGTTCTGACGGTATTCCCGGGACTACCGGTATGTATATTTTGTAAAATTTTGTATAATTAAAATTTATTCTTCGATTTTACCAAAAAATAATTACATAATTACAAATTACATATTACATAATTACATATTACATAATTACAAATTACATAATTACATAATTACAAAAAAATAATTGCATTATCAGGATGGGATGCAGTAATTTTGAAACCATGAATATTAATAAAAGAAAACACAACTTTTGTTTCAGTAGATTCCATTACTTTGCCAAGAGAATACTTTTTGTTTTTAAAGAGAGGATATACCAATGGAGCTTTATTTGGAGAGTTAACGGTATGAAAAACATGCAATTTTCGTTGAATTTCAGCAATAGCATTGTTTCAAGAGTTAACAATCGCTGGAAAATATCATTAATTTTTGTATTTAAGCTCTTTATAAGTGCTTTACTTTTGGTTTTTAAAGCGCTTTCATGACTTTTAACAAAACGTTCTGAAAGCACTTTTTTAAAACGCTTTTAAAACGCTTTAAACCTAGCGTAGATCGATGTTATCATTCGGATCATCTGAAAGCGCTTTCAAGATGGTAAATGGAACGCTTGTAGAACCGTTTACAACGCTTTCACAGCGCTTTTGCGATTGTATTTTTCTGACTGGGTGATTACTCAAATTTGTTTCCTCCGTATTTTTTTCTGTGCACTAAAGCTAGATACTTGAAATTTGGAATATAGGAATGGGTTTTTAGTAGATCCTGTTCCACTCTTTGGAAATTCCAAATTTAAGGGTCAAAAATTGAATATAAAAGTGTACTTAAATACATAGTACATATTATGATACCTTACAATACATGTGGGGCATTCCATGTCAAATCGGACACTTTAATTTTTTTTTTTAGATTTTCCCAATTTGTTTACAGTTTTTAGTACCCTTCGAAAACTTCTTCTTGGTAAATTTTCAGACTTTTTTGATGACCCGTTCAAAGATATCGAATTTTTAAAAATTGGCAGTTTGTTCCATTACTCAAACTTATTTTACTTATAACTTCTTCAATAATGGTCCAAATTTCCATTTTTTTTTTTTTTTCAAAATTTTTGTTTTTTACGTACTTTTAAAAAAAAATCCCAAAAAATTTTAAAAAGCGCTCTAGAATGCGATTTTTAAGTCTTAAAATTTAAATCTCATTTTTGAAAATGTTTGTACTCTTCGATTTTTTTGAAATTTTTTTGAGTAAAACGTCTATCGATTCTACAAATTTTTTATCCAGGAGGAAATTTTTAAATTTTTTGAAAAAATTTGATCGTAATTTTCCAATCATAAAATCATTTCTACTGCTCCAATGGTGCGTCATAGAGGGGTCATTTATAAGACCGACCCCCATTAATTTTCACGTCTTAAGATTTCCTTGGAACAAACCAATAACCTATCTCCAATTTCTAAGGGGGCTCCCACATAAAACGAAATTTTTTAAAATTGGCTCCAACCGCTCTAAATGCCCTAATAGTGCCCTTAGAGCAACAAAATGTATGACCGACCCACAATATTTTTTTAGCCCAAACATTTTCTCTGAACATTTCTTCCCCCTATCTCTAATTATTAAGGTAGTCCCCATACAATTGTTTTTATTTTTTGTAAATTTGTTTTATTTAATCAGCTTCTCCCGGTCCAATGGAGCGTCCGAGAGGGGTCATATTGAGACCGATCCTCATTTATTTTTTTCCAACAACATTTTTTAAAACATACCTATGCCCTATCTCCACTCCCTAAGTAGGCTTCCATTCAAAATTTCATTTTTATAAAATTTGCTCCAACTATTATTTTTATTGGAGCCTACTAAGGAAGTGGAGATAGGGCGTAGATATGTTTTAGAAAAATTTTTCAGGGTAAAAATAAATGGGAGTCGGTCTCACTAATGACCCCACTCGGACGCACCATTGGACCGGTAGAAGCTGATTAAATAAAACAAATTTACAAAAAATAAAAAAAATGTATGGGGACCGCCTTAACAATTAGAGATAGAGGGTAGGTGTGTTCAGAGAAAATGTTTGGTCTAAAAAAAAATTGTGGGTCTGTCATACATTTTGTTGCTCTAAGGGCACTATTAGGGCAGTTAGAGCGGTTGCAGCAAATTTTAAAAAATTTTGTTTTGTGTGGGAGCCCCCTTGGAAATTGGAGATAGGGTATTGGTTTGTTCCAAAGAAATGTTAAGACGTACAAATTAATGGGGGTCGGTCTTATAAATGACCCCTCTAAGACGCACCATTGGAGCAGTAGAAATGATTTTAAGATTGAAAAATTACAATAAATTTTTTTCGAAAAATTTAAAAAAATAGTAGTAATTGTTATCCCACAATCCTCCTGGGCAAAAAATTTGTAGAATCGATAGACGTTTTACACAAAAAAATTTCAAAAAATCAAAGACTACAAACATTTTCAAAAATGAGATTTAAATTTTAAAACTTAAAAATCGCATTCTAGACCGCTTTTGAGAATTTTTTGGGATTTTTTTTTAAAAAGTACGTAAATAAATAAAAATTTTGAAAAAAAAAATTGAAATTTGGACTATTATTGAAGAAGTTATGAGTGAAAGAAGTTTGAGTAAAGGAACAAACTACAAATTTTTAAAAATTCGATATCTTTTGAGCGGGTCATCAAAAAATCTGAAAATTTACCACAATGGAGTTTTCAAAGGGTACTAAAAACTGTAAATAAATTGGGAAAATCTAAAAAATATTTTTTTAAAGTTTCCGATTTGACATGGAATGCCCCATATACATATTAATATTTTTTATGATACCCTACACAAGTGTTTTCCGGAAAAAGGGTCCCAAGTCCAAATATGGATTGATTAGATCTATATTTTTATTAGATCCTTAAGAAGTGTAGAAAACACACAAAAAAAATTTAATGAAAATTGCTTATTTTTGTTGGTAATAGACCGATTTTACTGAATATCGGGCTTAATTTTTATATGGCTCTAAGTCCAAAAATGTTCTAATTATATTCAGAATAAGGCCACCAAAGTACACTTTTAACACATACAAACAAAATTTTGATCACATATTTCCAATTTAATGCAGAAAATATTTGTAAATCATTTGAACCCTCGAAATGCCTTTTTTTATAGATTTTTTTGTATTTCTTTTAAAAAAAGGACAAAAATTAGCCTTTAAAACGCGACATAGAGGGTTAATTTGGTCAAAGAAAAGAATCATCATAAAATTTTATAAAACACATTAGAACATCATTTTTAGCTTAAAAGTATATTTGCACTCTTTTTTGTCGATATTTTTTAACACTGATTTGGTAAAAAATAACAAACATTGATAATTTATACTTGACCCTTTTTAAGCATTTTGCGCATATCGCACAAACTTTGAACATTTGACAACCTCTAGTGAAATTTTATGGGGAAAATATTTGTAGAACATTTTATCCCTCTAAATGGACGTTTTATTAGACTTCTGTGTTAAGTTTTTGAAAATGGACTAAAATGACCCCTTTAAATGGAAGTTAGAAGGTTAAAATGTTGTAAGAAAAGAACCACCATAAAATTTCACTGAAGACATCAAATCATATTTTGAAGCTCAGATGTGTTGTTATTATAGTATTTTTGACGTTTTCCAGACGCCTTTGATAAAAAAATAAAAACTTTAGTGGGCTATAAAAAAGAAATCCGAACTGACTGTGCACAACCCTTTGGTGATCTTGTCCACTTTATGGTCTACTTTCATATGGCGTTGAAGGCATTGAGGCTCAATGCAATGACCCAAAATTTGTTGCACAGTGTTATTGTTACATTTACATCAACAAATTAAAACTAAAACTTTTTTTGAATTTTCAACGTACACAGCTGGCCACGAATTTTGCAGATCTGAGAATTCTACCCAGGCTTGCTGAATAATAGTCCAACGCACTAACCATTAAGCCACAGTCACGGAGCCCTTTGTCCAAAGTTTTCAGGTTTTGGCGAACATTTTCTAAAAAACCAAAACTTTGATCGAAGGGCGCCACGGGTAAATTTAATCCGAATGGCCTCAAGTTTTTACCACATAAGTTTTAGATCTAGGAGAATAAAAATTTTCCGTGACGTTTAAAATTGGAAAAAAAACTTTTTATACAAAACAATGCAAGTCTAATGTATTATATTATTACATTTGCCCATTAAATGTTTTTATTATTTTAAATTTTCTTTAAATTAATTTTAAAATTATACAGTGCAACAACCAAAATCGGAATGGGATGAAACCAAAAGCAAATAAAAGTTGTCATTTTCCATAACAGACGCCTCAAGGCTTTTTTTAGTTCATTGCTAAATATAAATTATTAATAATTACTTGAAAACTGCATAAGTGGCGTATACTTAATTTTTTAATTGCCTTTAAATAACAATAAGAATAATTAGAAATATATTTTTTTATTAATTTCGTTATAGCGAAATCGACCTAATGGTTTTCGTGGGAATCAAACCCACTTCCCACGGAAGTCCCTTAATATGCAAAATAAAATTGAAACATAAAGAGTCTACTATTTTATTTTTACTCTTATAATCAAAGAAATTTAATCCCGAAAAATCCCAGAATCCCGAAAAATCCCGGGATCCCGAAAAATCCTAGGATCCCGGGATTTCGATTTTCAAATCCCGAATCCCGGGATTTAAAAAAAAAACGATCCCATTTGACAGCCCTACTTTGAATTAGCTAGTTTTAGCAGATTTTTCTGTTGAAATTGATATTTTTACTAAATTCTCTGTCGTTAAGTTTTGACAAATAACCATTTCTTTCTTTTAATTTTACTGTAGATTAAATTGTGATTTTAGCATTTTTTTACAAATTTTTTAATGTTAATTTTTAAGATTTTTAGAATTTTAAACCATTAAAACTGTCAAAATGTAAAAAAATTGTTATTTTTAACAATTCAACAGAAATATTAAGACATCCTGTTTCAAGAAAAATTTCAAAAACAATTAATTTTTCGAAAAAATAAACTTAAAACATTTTATTGAAAAACAGAATAACAAAAAAAAAAAACATTTTCAGTTTGAATTATGAAACTTTTAGCAAAATTTTTCTGCTAAATTGGATATTTTAACTAAATTCTCTGTCATTTAGTTTTATAAAACATCTACATAACTTTAAAAAATCCAAAAAAAAATTGAGTTAGGAACTGGAGAAAATTTGTTTGGAAAGAATGTTTAAAAAATTATTAAAATATGGAGGTTGGTATTTCAATAGACCTCTTTAGGAAGCTCTATTGAACCAGAACAAGCTAATTTCAAGACCAGAAAACTACAATAAATTAAAAAAAAAAAAATCAAAAAATTAATAATAATCACAATCCCACGATCGATAGAAGATAACACTTTTAAGAATTTTGTTTTTTAATTATTTTATTAAACGTAAAAATACAAAAATTGAATTTATACGATTTTTTAACAAGTTGAGCAGAAGAGTTAAGGAAGGACCAAGCTTCGAATTCTTGAAATTCGATATCTATTGAACAGGAAGAAAAGAGTTTTCAAGGAGTACTAAAATCTGTAAAAAATAATCGGGAGAATCTTAAAATATTTAAGAGTGTCCCGTTTCGCATAGAATGCCCAAATATATACTATATGCGGAGTCATATTTAAATGTGTTACATAAGGAATGACAAAATAATTATTCCCCAATACTGTAGCTGAGGCAACTAAAAAAGTTCCATCCGACTTAAGTAAACCCTATTAAAATACATTCCATTTAATACCGTAGTAAATCTCAATGGAAACTGTAAAATATTTGTTCCTTAATTTTGTAGCAAAAAAAAATCTAAAAAGAAAAAAAATCTAAAAAAAATAGCAACCAGCTCTAATACTTACTACCACAAAGCAATTAAAACAAAAAATTTATTGCCATATGTAATGGTTTGAACGTGATAATGCTGAAAATAAAAAACGAACAAAAAATAGAAATTTATATAATTTTTTTTTTTATTAAAAAAAAAGTAAAATGTTCCATTGTTTTAATGGAATTCTATTCTATAAATTTTGTTATACACTGCTGCACTGCTTTCTTTCGTATAAAAGTAGACTCATGCATGTGTATAAAATAAACTCGTTTCATTTTCCCTCACACACATGCATAAAAATCATAATAAATGTTAAAAGTTTATTGGTAAAAAAAAAACAGTCACAAAAATAGGCCAAAATTGACAGTTTGATTTAACGCTTGAATGGGTCATAAATATACAATGATTTTGCCAAAAATACAAAAAAAAAACCTATACTCATACCAAAAAAACATAATTTTCATTAAATCCTAACAAATTATTATTGGTGGTCTATAAATATAATGTGCTTAAAAAAATCTAATTTGAAAAATATTAACCGAAATAAATTTAATCAAATATAAACTTGAGACATAACAATTTTGGTTAAAATAAATTAATCTCAATATGAGGCATTCCACGTTAAATGTCCAGCGAAAAAATAAAAGCATACCGTAAATTCCTGAGTATGTTGTATGGACAGCCCTATATAGAACTAAGAAAATTGCGTTTTTGGGTTTTTAATTTTTCAAAAACTCGGCTTAGGAGGCGTGATCAAATATTGGAAAAATTGTTAACTTCGTGAGTTGCCTTTTTTAAATATTTATCAAATTAAAACGGAATGCGCAACAATCTCAAAAATGTACACTCTTCTATAGTTTTGTATGGGCTATTGACCAATTTTTTTTTTTTGAAACATTTTTAGAACCCGTTCTGAAATTTTTTAAAAAAGTCAATTTATCAAAAATCCGTCCACTTTTTTGTTATTTTGTTTTTTTAAGTTTAGATGTTTGTCTATCTACACAAAAAAAATCAGACATGTTTTCTACGAAAAAATCACTTTTGAATTTTGAATGTCATAGCCATTTAGTAATTTGCTTGTATTTACTTGTTTCAACATATCGTATGAGTAACATTTATCCAAATATTTAATACTCATTCGCTATGTTCAAACAAGAAAATAAAAGCAAATTACAAAGTTGTTGTGAAATTTAATATTCAAATAAGATTTTCCAAAAAAAGGAAAACATATGTCTGAATATTTTTGTGTAGTTAGACAAACATCTAAACTTAAACAAAAAAAAAATTAAAAAAAGTGGCTGGATTTTTGATAAATTGACTTTTTCAAAATGCCTGCGAATTTTGTACTCTTGCCCAAAACATTAAATCATGATAATGTTTTGCGGAAGATTTGGGTGTAATTGCCAAAGCAATGTTTTTTTAGAAAAAATAATGTTATATTACTTTGCTATTCCATGCAAAACGAATTTGAAATATCAGACGAGGACCCCATTAAAAAACCAAAAGAGCTGTACATTTCGTAAGTGAGTGCAAAAATAAGTGAAAAAAAATGTTTTTACATTTTGGAGAGTATAAAAGATTCGGCACCAAAGAATATAACACTCTCACTTGTTTTATGTACATTTGACAAACAAATGGAAAATTTTTATGCTTAGACTTGGTAAAAAAGTAGTTTTGGTAAAAAAAAATGCTTTTTTACACGAAAAACAAAATTATGCTAAAAAAAATTTAATAAACCCCAAAATTTTTGGTGAAAAAAAATTTGATGGAAAAAAGTTTTTGATGAAAAGAAAAATTTTTTTATGTAAAAAAATGGATGAAAAAAAATTAAAAAAAAATAAATTTTGATCAAAAAAAATTTATGAAAAAAATATGATAAACAAGTGAGAGTGTTAAATTCGGCCGTGCCGAATCTGTTATACCCTCCAACATGCAAATAAATAAAAAAAAAAATTGCAGGGGCGTTTTATTTTTTTTTTTGGGGGGGGTGGTCGGTAGTGGTAATTGGGGGGGGGCATTTCTTCTCGAAAATGTGTTTAAGAATTCATTCTTATACTTTTTGCTCTAAAGAAATACAAGTTTATCATTATTTAAAAAAAAAAAAATTCCACGCCCATAAAAGGGGGGCGGACCGAAAAAACGACATTTTCTAATTCTGTGGGTCCAAATGCAGGACTTTGAACTTCTTGTAGCATAAAAATGTTGTATTTGTTAAACAAAAACAAAGAAAATCATGTAAAAATATGGTATTTTTCAGAGGTTGGTTTAGTTCTTGAAGGGGGAACTTTTTTCCCCCTGGTCCGATTTTGCTCCTTTACGAACTTAACCTGCCTAGGAACATAAGACATATTCGTGCCAAATTTCGAGTCTAGCTCTTTTATTTTGGACTGCATCGTGTTAAATACAGACGGACAGACGGACAGACGGACGGACAGACGGACGGACGGACGGACGGACATCGCTAGAATGTCTTAGAATCGATCACTGATCATAAATATATATACTTTATGGGGTCCTAGACCATTATTTTGATGCGTTACACACGGAATGACAAAGTGAGTATACCTTCCTACTGTAGTTGGAAGGTATAAAAATTTATGAAAAAAAAATCTTGATGAAAAAGAAATTGATGAAAAAAAAAATTAATGAAAAAAAAATTAATGAAAAAAAATTGATAAAAAAAAAAAAAAAATTGATGAACAAAAAATGTTGATGAAAAAAAAATTTTTGATGAAAAAAAAAAATGAGAAAAAAAAATTAATGAAAAAAAAATAAATTATGAAAAAAAATTTGATGAAAAAAAATGATGAAAAAAATGTTTGGCGAAAAAAAAAATAATGAAAAAAAATTTGATGAAAAAAAAATTTGATGACAAAAAATTTATGAAAAAAAAAATTTATGATAAAAAAAAAAAAATTTATAAAAAAAAAAAATTTATAAAAAAAAAAATTTCTTTGTTAAAAAATAATTGTGTTACTTTTTATTCACCAGCTGGTGAAAAACGGTTTTATTCACCACGAGGTGAATTACAATAACAAACCCAAGTTATTAAAATTTTTGGTTTTAAGAAAATGAAAATAGTAATTCTTGTTTTCTTTGTCGTAAAATGTTAGCTTATATAGTCAAACTGAGGTGGCGTCCTGCAACTTTTTTAAAATTAGACACCAGCCGAAAAACAATATCATGTTAACAAAAAAAAATTCCAGAAAGGGTTCTGGAAATTTTCCAAAAAAAAAAATTAATCGATAGTCCATACAAAACTATACAAGAATAAACATTTTTGAAATTGTGGTGCATTCCGTTTTAATTTGATAAATATTACACAAGGCAACTCAGTACAAATTTGACCAGTTTTTGAAAAATTAAAAACCCAAAAACGTAGTTTTCTTAGTTCCATATAGGGCTCTTCATACAACTTATTCAGAAATTCACGGGACACATGTTTTCTGTAGCCGGACATTTGGTGTGGAATGCCTAATATATATTATAAGGTGAAGCAAGTTTAGCTTTTTTCGAATTTCGAAAACGTCGTTTCATCAATATTTATAAGCTACACGACTCTGTGGTGTAGGGTATAAACCGATTGACTCAGAATTACTATTTGAGTCGATTTGTTAATTTCGAACTTTAATAACCCAATCAAATCTGATTATAATCACACCATTTTTGGACTAAGGCCCCATATGAAAATTTAGCCCGATATTTCCTTGAAGAGATTATTGGCAAAAAATAGAAGCTTATTTCGTTCAAATATGGTTTGTGAGTGTTTTCTACACTTATTGAAGATTTGACAAAAAACAGACCCAGTCGGTTGATGTTTGGACTTGGGACCCATTTTTTGGGAAACAATGTTGTAGGGTATTATATGGTCGGTTCTGACCAACTATGTATATCTTTCTTACTTGTTTTTATAGCTAAAATTAATAAACAATAAACTATTTTTCTGTTACAAAAAATTGGTGATCAAAAGAGTTGCACTCAAAAAATTAAGTCATTAACTGTTTGTAGTTTATTTAAAAAGTTTTCCGTTTAGTCGTTTTTAAAAGAAAAAACATTTGTTTGTTGTTCAGTTTTTATTAATGACTACTTCAGTTCTTTGTTTCAAAAATAACATACTAAAAAATAAAGACTTTCATTAACATTTAATTTTTAAAGTCATTTATTTTTGTTCTGTAAGTAAAAATCACTGATTATTCTTTTGATTTTTAATGATTTGTGTAAGTAATTTTTTTTAAATTGTTGGTATTTTTTAATGAAATATCATTAGTTTTTAACTACACAAGTCAGTTATTTTTTTGTAAAAAAAAAATCAATATAAAAACATATTTGTATCAAGTGACTTTGGCACGATGGTTAGAGTGTCTGGCCAGAATGTAGTTGATTCCCCAAAAATTTTATAAAAAATTTAAAAAAAAAAAATTTCAATAAAAAATTGTCAAAAATTACCTACAAAATCATTAATTTTTATTATTTTCGTAGGTTATTTTTTTGAAATTTGTTGGTAAAAATAACAGAACTGTCATTAATTTTTAATGTTTTCGTTGGTTATTTTTTTCGAATTTGTTGGTAAAAAAGAGTGAAAAAAACGTACTTTTTTAATGTATAATGTTATTTATTTTAGAAAATTTTGTCAACAGTAAAAAATAAATGTTGATGTTTGTTAAAACAAACGAATAATTACTGGGATGGTTTTCAATTGTTTATTCACTGGTTTTAAGTGTGTTTTTCATTTGTTTTTGCCTACAAAATATTTTGAGTGTATGTGAGATACATATGAAGGTTTCTATTTCAAACGTACCACGAAAAAAAAAATGTTGTTAGATCAAAGTCAAACTTTGAGAGCTTATTGCCCTAAATGAAAGTAACAAATCGTGGAACAAAAGTTTTCGTTTGTCGGAAAAATGGGCGAGTTAGGCGTGGTCAAACATGGTAAAATTGAGCAATTTTTGCATGATGTCGCTTTATATTTAATTTTTTCTACAGTAACTCAACGATTCTGAAATTTTCGAAACACATTTATTTTATAGTGTTTTGTATGGGCTATCGATTGGCATTATTAGTTTTTGGAAAAAATTCAGAACTATGTCTGAATTTTTCAAATGAAAAATAAAAATCGATGTAGCAAAAAACACGCCATTTTTAATTTTTTTTAAAAAAAATTTAAATTAAAGTTCTTTTCATTCTCTACATCATATCAAATTTTCAGAGAGCAGTTATTTTTGGTTTTCGAGAAAATTGGCTTTAAAATTTGAATGTCTTATTTTATTTTCCATATCACTTATACGCCACGATACATTTATTTTTGCACTTACCAAAAACTTGTTTAATTCTATTTAGATAATTGATTTAGAGCTGATTTGTAGAGTCCAACCAAATATTCGGTTTCGGTCTCGACTTCGGCTGAATAATGGGGTTTCGGCCTCTATTCGGTATTCGGCAAAATTTTAGTATTTTAAAAAATATATAAAAAAAGTTGCTGAATTTTTCAATTTCGAGTATCATTACACTTGATTCAGTTCATTTTAAAAATGTAACAAGGATTTCCAATTAACGTGTTACTGTTACAGTTCAAATATTTTTTTTTTTCTTAATCTACAGATTTAATGAAATTTTTTTTTAAGTTTATTTAAATATGATGTTTTTGTTTTTAAAAATATATATTTTTTAATAAATACAACAATTCCGATGGTTTAAAAACATTAAGTGCTGTATATTTATTTTAAAAAATAAAAAAATAAATAAAAATTTTATTCAGCCAGGCATTAATTTTTTTTAGTTTCGGTTTTGGTTCGATTTCGGTTTGGCCTCGAAAAACTGGTTTCGGCCGGACTCTATTGATTTGTCATATTTATAATAAGAATTCGACTGTTTTTCAAAATTCTTCGTATCAAGGTTGCATTCAATATCAATAAAATGACAATATTTCAGAAGTGATATTTGAAGTGAAATTCTGGGACGCCGCTTAGCCATTTACTGGAATAAATCCAGGCAACAATATTCACAGTCGTTGTAAATTTTTAAGAATACTCTGATATTAAACACATTGCCTTACAACTAAAAATTTAAAATATATCAGAAGTAGACAAGTTCCACAAAAAATATTTTAAAGGCAGCACTTCAAAAATTTTACAAACCTTCTTCATCATTTCAAAGATTTCAAAGTTCAAAAAAATTGTCATTCTTATTACACAGAAGACGAGTAAGCGATGGCACTGTATGTCTCTGGTCAACAAAAAAACAGTCGAATTCCTATAAATAAGACAAATCAGCTCTAAATCTGTTATCTAAACAGAATTAAACAAGTTTTTGGTAAGTGCAAAAATAAATGTATCGTGGCGTATGAGTAACCTGACCAACCATCCCGCTTTTGGCGGGATTATCCCGCTTTTTGATGTCTCATCCCGCCTTGAATTTCTATCCCGCTTTTTAAACAAAAGTCCCGCTTCATCCCGCTTTATCCCGCTTTTTGACTTTTGGAATAGCAAAGTACAATTTAAAATTTTTTAAATAATATTTCGAGTATGATTGTTCTAAAGTAATTTTAAGCGGTTTATTTAGATTTTTGAGCATATAAATATGTTAACATTTTGAATTTCTTACCGCGTTTAAAAAACTACTCCGAAAATTGTGTTGGAACTCGAAAAATTTCCAATAACTTTTTAAAAGTTTATTTAAAAAAAAAAAAAAAAAATTTAAGAGAAAAAGTTTGATTAAAATTTTTGTGAATATGCTCAAAACAAACGTTTGTTTAGCGTTGCCCAAATGTACTCAGATAAGAAATACATAATTTTCGAGATATTGGTAACCCATATTTATTTGGTACAAAATATAATTTTTGAATTTGACACATTTTTCAAATCTGCAAAATTATTTTTTTTTAAATTCCTCAGACAAAATTTCCAGGTATTTCCAGCTCGTTTAACAAATCGGGGTTAAGCAGCAGCAAAAATCCAAAAAGCAAAAATCAAAAAAGCAAAATCCAAAAAAAAAGCAAACATTTCAAAAAAATCCCCCCTGTTTGAAATCTTTGACTCTGAATATGACTTTTTATGTAATTTTTTTGAGTGTAAATTTGTTTGAGTGTACATACAAAAAAACTAATCCAAAATTCACGGTTTTGCTCATAACTTCTGAACCACTTTACCGATTTCACTGAAACTCAATATCAACCTGACCGGAAAAATTACAAACTACTTTCTTTTAGAAGTAAGTGTGTTTTTAACAGACATATAGACAGCCAGAGAGACGGACGGACATCACTACGTCGAATTAAAAGCGATTGAAAATCATGAATTTTTATACTTCTTCGAACTGATGCAAACTTACTATCACTAAGTGGAGGATATAAAAAAGTCCCGCTTTTTAGACCAAAATCCCGCTTTTTAAACCTTTCCATCCCGCTTTTCAGGCAAAAACAGTTGGTCAGGTTACGTATGAGTGATATGGAAAATAAAATAAGACATTTAAACTTTAAAGCCAATTTTCTCGAAAACCAAAAATAACTGCTCTCTGAAAATTTGATATGATGTAGAGAATGAAATGAACTTTAATTTAAAATTTAAAAAAAAAAAAAAAAAAAATGGCGTGTTTTTTGCTACATCGATTTTTATTTTTCATTTGAAAAATTCAGACATAGTTCTGAATTTTTTCCAAAAACTAATAATGCCAATCGATAGCCCATACAAAACACTATAAAATAAATGTATTTCGAAAATTTCGGAATCGTTGAGTTACTGTAGAAAAAATTAAATATAAAGCGACATCTTGCAAAAATTGCTCAATTTTACAATGTTTGACCACGCCTAACTCGCCCATTTTTCCGACAAACGAAAACTTTTGTTCCACGATTTGTTACTTTCATATAGGGCAATAAGCTCTCAAAGTTTGACTTTGATCCAACAACATTTTTTTTTTTCGTGGTACGTTTGAAATAGAAACCTTCATATTTATATTTTAGACTACTTTTCAAATACATCATTTAAATGACCGTCTCTATTAGCCACGGCAAAATGTGCCTTTTTTAAGCATTCCAGCTACTTTTTCTTCGAGCATCTCGAAATGTTGATGTTTAGCTAGTCATTGGTCTGAGGACTGTTGGCGTATTTTTTCTTTTCAAATAACCCCAAAAAATAAGTCCAAAGTGGTCAAATCTGGAAATGTAGGAGGCCAGTTAAAATTTCCCGAACGTGCGATGTCAAAAAAGGGCAACAACAACTTGCCCTCATTTGCAGATTTGACCCATCCAGACATATTTTTGTGGGTTTATTTTAAAAATGTAAGCCAAAAATCCTCAAATCATCGACGAGCTCAAGCAAAACATTAGTGCCGAAATCATCGCTAAACTGTCCAAGATGATCAAAAAATTTGTAAAAAAAAATAGTTAAAATGCAACAGAAATAGCAAATTTTGGTGTTGCCAAATAGCAAATTTTGGTGTTGCCAAAAGATGCATTTATGTTTTATTTATGATTAATGTTTTATTTAAAAAGTCAAAAAAAAAAGTATTTAATAAAAAAAAAAAATAATTGTTAAAATTAAAGAAATCCTTTCTTAACTGGACAACTTGTATTTTAACTGGAAACTGGACCAGAACTAAAACAACTGGAAAATCCAGGCCATTCCAGGCCGTCTGGCAACCCTAGTGACTATATAAGCTAAAGATTAACAAAAAAGAAAATAAGAATAACTGTTTTGATTTTTTTAAACCAAAAATTTTAGTAAATTGGGTTTGGATTATAATTCACCTCGTGGTGAATAAAAAAATATTCACCACCTGGTGAATAAAACGTAACATAAATTTTTTCATTAATTTTTTTTCCTCAATATGTTTTTTGTTCATCAGTATTTTTTGTTTTCCTCAATATTTTTTCATAAATATTTTTACATATTTTGTTCAATTAATTTTTTTTTCTTCAATCAAAAACTCAAAAAAAAAATAAAAAGAATACACTTGGCTTACGCCGAAAAACTATACTAAATAGAAATACTGACAAAATATCGTTCTTTGCAAGCATTCCCTTTAACTATGCGTTGCTGTGGTGTGATGAACAAGAAATTCACCACTATATGCATAAATAAATTGTTGTTGGTCTCTAGATTAAATGCATTAAATGAGTTGTAAAAAAATCTTTAATGCATATGTCACACACAAACCTACTGTGAAATAAACAAAATACCTTTCCCAGGAAAAATTTTTGGAACAAATTCCTAGTTCAATAGATTCTTGAATAAATTCCACGGTAATCACAACAAAATTATTTTTCAAAAAAACTACTTGTTATAAAAAACGATTGCCCTCGGGACAATTTCAAACAAAAATCATTGATTCTGGAATGTTTAGTAGAACCGGTTGCAGGGTAGTTTGATGCGTTCTGGAACCGATAATTTGGAACAGAAAATTTTGCTGGGTTAGTTACTGATGTTTGTACTCCGACAATAGTCTAAGCAGTTAGGCGGCGGTTTATAAAACATGAGTGATTTAAGAACACAGGTTCGAAACTTATGGCAGGCTAGTCTGTTGATAAAAAACTTATAAATAGTTTTTCTAGCAAATATCAAATTATCAGTTTAATGTAATGGCCTACTGATGACGTATGTGGCTACAGAAACATAAACTTAAGACATAACAGTTTTGGTTAAATTGGTGTAGTAACTACTACCCAATGGATCGCATATTTGTGCAAGTTTGAGCCCGATCAGATGACATCGGTTTTAAAAGTGTGTTCACTTGAGATATTTTCCCCCATATACAAAATTATTCAATAAATTCATAAAAAAAAAAAAAATAAAAAATAAAAAAAAAATATAATATATGTATAAAAATGTCCTGCCTGGCTGGTACTTGAACCCACGGCCTACCAGTTGTAGCGTTTATTGTCGACGTCTTAGCTAGTTCAGCCATCCATAGAGAAAAATCGCTTACCACAACTTAGTAAGACGTTTGCTAATATGTATATTAGGTTTATAACCAAAAAAAGAACCTACTATAACGGTATTGGGGGTCTAATGGGAAAGTGATGCGAATGCAAATGTCTCAATTGTACACATAGCCAATCCTTTCCAAATGACAACCTCTCCCACTGTCCTAATGGACTTGGTGTCCCCTGTTAACGTCAAAGCTAACGAGGCTCTGTCGACCGATCATGGGCGGTATAACCTTAATATCTGCGCGGATCAAATCCCGTCGCAACCATAGCACGCCTGGATGCGATGTTGGCAGCCCCAACTCCAGGATCGGGACATTGGCCTAATCAGCCATACGCCTTAAACTCAAACGATTACTGAAACCAATGCAAGAAAATATTCAAATAAACCCGATTTTAAGATGACAACATTTAGCATGAAAACAAGGACTAGAATTGGAACATGGAACGTAAGGACGCTTTTGGAAAAGTCACGTCTTGCACAGCTATGCAAGGAATTTATCACCTACAAACTCACGATGCTTGGGATATGCGAAATGCGTTGGTGTGATTCAGGCGAATTCACAACGGATGATGGTCTTACTCTTCTCTACTCTGGTAAGGCAAGTGACGAGCCCCGATCAAGTGGTGTTGGAATTTTATTATCCAAGGAAGCCAAAAATGCCCTTATTGAATGGAAGCCATGCACTGATAGAATAATAACGGCCAGACTGCGCACACGAGCCCGGAATCTTACCTGTGTACAATGTTACGCACCAACTGAAGCACATGAACTCAATTCAAAAGAAGCATTTTATGATCACCTTAATAGAGTGCTGTCATCAATACATCGGGGAGATATTGTGGTAATGATGGGGGATTTTAACGCACAAGTTGGTGATAACAACACTAATATAGAATCTACAATAGGGAAACATGGATTGGGGCGTCTGACTGAAAATAGGGAACTGTTGCTATAAACCTGCACAACAAACAACTTAGTGATAGGTGGCACATTATTTCCTCATCGTAAAGCACACAAAGTTACATGGGTATCTCCGGATCATGTCACTGAAAACCAGATAGACCACATTACTATTAGCAGAAAATGGCGTGGCTCACTCTTAGATGTACGTAACAAAAGAGGCGCTGATATAGGCAGTGATCATCATATGGTAATGGCAACACTCCGCATCAAAATTTCCGCTATTAAAAAGCATAATACTGTGTCCAGGAAAAGATTCAACGTAGAGAAGTTAAAAGATGTTACGGTTGCCCGTTCATTCACAGACGCACTGAAATCGTCAATAGAAATAGATTTTGACAGCAATGACCGCGGTTGGAAAGATACTAAAAAAATCTTCGTTGAAGCGGCTGAACAACACGTTGGCTTCACAAACAACTTTCGCATGGAATGGATAAGTGACGAGACATGGAATTTAGTGATCAAAAGGAAGGAAGCCAAATCTTCTCTTAATGCCAGTAGAACACGACCGGACCGATCAAAATTTTATAAACTGCATAATCGTCTCAACCGTGATGTAAAACGAAGTGCTCGTCGTGACAAACGAAGATGGGTAAACAACACCGCCAAAGAAGCACAGGCTGCTGCTGAAACATACCGTACCAAAGATCTTTATCGCGCAGCAAAAAAATTAATAAATAATAACAAACAACTATCTGGCAAACCACTTAAGAATGACATTGGCGAACTGGTTACATCAAAAGAAGAACAACTTAAACTTTGGAAAGACTTCTACTGCCGCATGCTAAATACTCCACAAACAACACAACAGCATTTTTGTGAATGCGAAACTCACACCGAGAATCAGAACATCTCCATTGATCGCCCCACCATTCCGGAAATTTGCGAGGCAATAAAAGCACTTAAGAACAATAAATCACCCGGACTCGATAATTTAGCTCCAGAGCTCTTAACAATAGACCCCACAACATCCGCTATGTTACTAGCACCAGTCATTCATAAGTTCTGGCACAATGAGATCCTTCCAGAAGATCTAGCAGAAGGTGTTGTTATTAATCTACCCAAAAAGGGAGACTTAACAGAGCGAAAGAACTGGCGAGGCATTACGCTGCTCAGCATGGCAAATAAAGTGATTGCACATATACTAAACAGCAGGCTTTCCGAAGCAATCGTGCCAGATCTCAGAAAAGAACAAGCCGGCTTTCGCGCACGAAAATCCTGCATTGATCACGTGAATAGCCTGAGAGTCATATTGGAGCAGTCTGTTGAGTGGAGATCTCCCCTTTACTTGGTATTTATTGACTTCGAGAAGGCGTTTGATACTCTAAACCATTCAGCAATATGGAGCGCACTCTCTTGTAGGGGGGTCCCTAACAAGCTTATTTCCCTCGTAAAAGGCTTGTATGCTAACGCCACCTGTCGTATACTTCATGAAAAGCAGCTGTCCAACTCAATAAATATCAAAACCGGAGTGCGGCAAGGCTGTGTGCTTTCTCCCTTGCTTTTTAATTGCGTACTAGACTTAGTAATGCAAAAAGCTACGAAACAACGAAGAGAAATAACCTGGGGCTTGCAGGGAAGGTTAGAAGACCTCGACTACGCCGACGATATCTGCTTACTTACCCATACCTTCACAGACATGAAAACGAAGTTGTTATTGGTCGAAGAAGCTGCAATGTCCGCTGGTCTAAGAATAAACATATCTAAAACAAAATCTATGCGCATAAACGTGACCAATACAGAAAGGCTATTGATACAAAATAAACCTATAGAAGATGTCGAGGAGTTCTGCTATCTCGGAAGCATATTAGACAAAAGTGGGGGTTCAAAAGCAGACATTTCCAGTCGTATAAATAAAGCTCGCCAGGCATTTGGTCTTCTTAAACCGGTGTGGAACTCATCTTATATATCTAGAAGAACTAAGTTGAGCATATTCAACTCCAATGTAAAATCAACAATACTCTATGGTTGTGAAACGTGGAATGAAGCTCCAAATGATATAAATGTCGTTCAAGTATTCGTAAATAAATGTCTAACAATAAGAAAAATTTTACATATTTTTTGGCCAACAACTATATCGAATCAACGCTTGTGGTCAGTAACGCAACAACAACCGATCGAATCGGAAATCCGAAAACGAAAATGGTGCTGGATTGGACATACATTACGTAAGCCAATCGATGACATTGCAAGACAAGCCATAGATTGGAACCCCCAGGGTAGCCGACGCACTGTGGTCAATATTTTGAGATAGCGGCCAAAACTCCTTTTGGTTTTTGTTCTCCGATTTTAAAGTTATTAGACTCATATGAAAGTAGACAGTAGTAAACCTCGGGAGCCAAAAAATTAGAACTCTATTTCAACTATTTCACTGAGAACAGGGTTGTCCAAAATGGACTTTTTCAGAATTTAGTAAATTTATGATATTTTTAGTTAATTTTTAAAGTTTAAATGATCATAACTTTTTTGTTTTTCAAGATTTTCGGACGAAATAAATTTTGTTTTGTAACTTAACTTATTTCCTATTACTGGTAAAAAAAGTTGAAGCTCTACTGTTTTCAGAACAATTTAAATATTTTTTTTAAAAAAGGTCAAATTTCTCGGAAATTTCCTACTTCATAGAGCACAACTCCTGTGAGTCAAGCTGAGTCAAAACACAAATTTACTATTTTTTAGTCCTAACTCTCCCCTACATTCCTATATATACATGTCCATGCATCGGGACTGCACTTTTTGAGCTACAGCAATTTTTCTGACCCAAGGTAAGATATTCGGTACAAATGCACGTCATATTTTTTTAGAAGTTATTTGTATGTGAAAGTGGCTATTATGCATATATTTTGATGAAATTTTGTACAAGAGTTCTTATTGACCCAAAAAATAATTCTGTTGAAATTAGGAGAAGTTGGCCCATATTTGGACCTAGTCCACATAGAAGGGTGTATCAAAATTTTGACAAAAATGACAATAGAACTCTCAAATTATGTGGTATCTGGCAATTCATTTGGAAAATTTTGTAGACCAATAAAGTTTGCTTACAAAAAAGAAACTAAAGATGTCATAACTGAAGAAGTTGGCAAAATAAGAGATGAAATTAAAGAACTTCAACCAGTGATATTTGAATTTAATGACCAATGCATCGAAGTTAACTTTAAAATGTTACTTACAACGATCGATGGAAAAGTTGCACAAGCTTTAACCGAAACAAAGTCTTCGTCAAGCTGCACCATATGCCAAAAAAACATCAAGTCAATTGAGCCAACCACCAACACAAGACGATAGTTTTAATGAAGCATATGAATTTGGAATGTCACCTCTTCATGCTAGAATTCGTTTTATGGAGCATATTCTTAAATTGGGATACGATTTGGAATTTGGCCCGTTAGGCGAAACAGTGAGAAACAACAAAGAAAATTTGGAAAAAAGAAAGCAAAAAAAAAAAGATATTCAAGAAAAATACCGTGAGATAGGCCTTATAATTGACCGGTCAAAGCAAGGAGAAGGAAATTCTAATGATGGAAACATAGCAAGGAGATTTTTTTCCGATCCAGAAACTGCAGCTTCTATAACTGGAGTAGATTATGATTTAATACGACGATTCCAAATCATATTAGAAGTTATAGCATGTAGCAAAAAGATAGATGCAAAAAAATTTGGTCAGTATGCTAATGAGACAGCAACCCTTTATAACCAAAAATATTCTTGGAGAAATATGCCAACCACAGTTCACAAAATTTTGTTCCATGGGGAACAAATAATTCAGCACAATATGCTTCCAATTGGAGATCTCTCAGAAGAAGCGCAAGAAAAAAGGAACAAAGACTACAGATTCTTTCGCGAGCACAATACAAGAAAAATTTCCAGATATTGTACTAATGAAGATCTTATTAATATTTTGTTGTGCACATCAGACCCATATATGTCCAGTAGAGTGTCCCTTATTTTGGAAATGTTGGAAATGTTGAGACGGTACCCCCTCATTTTTTTCCTTTTGACTAAAAAATAACTCAGGAAAAATTTTACGCCCCTACGACCACGCCTTCCATACGCGACGGGGCCTTAAAGATCGGGGCCTTAAAAATAATTTTTCCATACAAACCAAAAAATTTTTTTTTGATTTTTAATATTTTTGTTATTAATTATAATATTACTTGGTTAGCTTATTCACGACAAAAAATTTGATTTTGGTGGGATGAGGCTTTCAGTTCTATAGATGTCACAGATAGGAATAATATTTTTTTATGAAAATATATCATTTAAATCAACAATTCAACTAAAACGGTTGCTTATCAAAACTAAAAAAAAATATTTTTTAAAAAATTTTTACTGTAGGACCCCAAAAGCTCAACATTTTTTTTTTCGAAAAATTTTTTAGAACTGAAAGCCTCATCCCACCAAAATCAAATTTTTTGTCGTGAATAAGCTAACCAAGTAATATTATAATTAATAACAAAATGCTTTGTATGGAAAAATGATTTTTAAGGCCCCGCTCTTTACGGCCCCGTCGCGTAGGGAAGGCGTGGTCGTAGGGGCGTAAAATTTTTCCTGAGTTATTTTTTAGTCAAAAGAAAAAAAATGAGGGGGTACCGTCTCAACATTTCCAACATTTCCAAAATAAGGGGCACTCTAATGTCCAGTATTCGACAAAAATGGAAATCAACCTCATTAGAGTTAGATGAAGAAGCTAAACAACTACTGCAAAATGAAAATCAAAGCTATTTGGAAGAAATTTTTACTAATATTGTTTAATTAATACTAGTTTAAAGATTATAATTTGTTTCTAATTTTAGTATAAATTTTTATTAATACATTTGAATAAAATATATGTGCACTTTAAATTAATAGTAAAAGTTTACTTAAAATTTTATCGATGTTGTGTTCTGTATATAATATATCCAAATGGTATTGATATTGTTGGGAATTTCAGTGTTATTTTTCAGTTTAATCCTCACAAGAATTAGCTTTCTTCCAAAAAAACCAACCTTTGGCCCCTGTGAGTATTAAGACTAAATTAATGTCAGGGGCCAAATGTTGGCATTTTCTGACCAAAATTAAGTTTAGGAATAATAAATAAGTATTGGTTGTAAAATACGATTGAAGAAAATAAGAAATTATAAAAAAAATACCTATTTAAAATGTCAAAATATTCAACTTTTACATGGAAACTCAACAAAAAATTAAAATGCATTTTTAACTCCACATTACTTACGTTCCTATCAGTCGATTTTTACGTTTGAACACGCAAATTGAAGCTTAAAGTCCCTCCTATTAAACAAAACAAATTGCGTAAAAAAATACCAATCCGGTCAAAAGTTATAGAGTTTTGACCGCTATCTCGCGAAATTGACCACTGTGCGACGTAGAGGACGACCTTCGCACACCTGGAAACGTCAGATTGAGATAGAATCTTCAAAATTACATCTAAGTTGGAGCGAAATAAAACATCGAGCATCAGATCGAACTAATTGGAATACTCTTGTTGAGGCCCTATGCTCCTTGTAGGAGTTAAAGGAACAAATATATAACGGTATTGGCAATGTTATACTGATTACAAAAAAAGTTATCCGGGCTCATTTTGGCCCAAAAACCTTAGTCACCGATTGCAATTTCTAAAATACTGTACAACATTTTTTTACATTTTGTCGTGGTTCCCTTCCACCGTTTTTGATTTTTTGTCGTTGTTAATTAAAAATATGGGTTGCCAGAATAATTGAAAAAAATTATTAGCGAAAACTTCATCGCGATCGGTGCCGAACCTGTTTTAACAAACGTTAAAGAACACACATTTCGTATGATTTTCCATGTACTCTTCACTATGATAGGTCTTTTTGATATTTTCACAAAAAAAAAGTGGTTATGACTATGTCACTTCATCTGTTATGACTATGTCACTTCATCTTGATAAAAAGAATGCCGGTATTTTTTTGGAAAAATTTTCACTTCTTGAGGTGGTTCAAAGCACCTGAAAACGCGGATTTTGAGCTGATTTTTCTGCAGAGAAAAAACGGCTGAATATATTGCAAATCTGATTTCACCAGTCGATTCTACAGCAAAAATTAATACAATAGCAGTTTTTTGAACTCTTAAAAAAGTTCCAATAACTCACAGCAGGGGGCGGAAAAATCGATTTTATTAAAAAATTTAAATCATTTTTTTAATCATGCACGATGAAGAGGCAGTTTTTGCTAAGAAAACTGGTACAAAAAGCACCTTTCTATCACAACCCATTAAAAAGTTATAAGGCTGTCTGGACACTCGTTTTCGATTTTCATCTCAATGCTGATTCCAGATCTGTGCCCAATTTCTGTAACTATGCGAAAAGTTTTCGCATCGAGAAAAAATAAATAATAATGTAGTCATTTAGTTTTCTACAGGGTGAGTATAATGATGCTAGTGTTAAAAACATCGAATACAAAAAAGAAATCAAAGCTTTTTTCTGAATCACTCTGTGACATACTGGATGACTATGATGTTATTTAATTTTTTTCAATGCGAAAACTTCTCGCATAGTTACAGAAATCGGGTACTGGTTTCCAAAATGTTCCGTAACGTCAGGTTTTTGAGATAATTGAGGTCAAAGTTCACAAAAAACGCATTTTTGTGCATTATTGAGAGCATTTTTTTGTGATGTTTTTGATTGATATTCTGGGATCATAAAACATTAACATTTTGATGCTGATTCTGAATTTTTCTATCACGTCATGTTTTCGAGAAAATTGAGGTCAAAGTTCTCAAAAAAACTGTTTTTGTCCATTTTTGATAGCTTATAACTTTTTAACGGGTTGTGATAAAACGAAAAATTTGGTTAAGCTGAAAATGCCCTTTAATTGTGCATATTTAAAAAATTAATTTAAAAAGAAAATGGAAAAACCATATATTTCCGCCTTCTGTTGTGAGTTTTTGGAACTTTTTTTAAAAGTTTGAAAAACGACCATTGTATTATTTTTTGCTGTAGAATCGAGTGTTGAGAGATTTGCGATATATTCAGTCGTTTTTGCTCTGCAGAAAAATCAGCTTAAAATTCGCGTTTTCAAATGCGTTGAACTACCCTAAGGAGCGAATTTTTTTCCAAAAAATACCGCCATTCTTTTTAGTTCCCCTAAATCCTTTAAACAAATTAGGATACCCGCAGGTAAAATTTTCAAAATTAACTCTTATATACATACATACGACCGTCAAAATCACATTTAATAATCTCTATTCAAATTAAGCTGACCCGTATTGGCGAAATTCCTGCAGTCCGGATTTTATTTGGATTTTCCCGAAACACCACATTTTTTCATAAGGTGGCAACCCTTTTTTAAATTTGAGATTGGGCAGCTAAAAAAACAAGTAACTCGTATTTTTCTCCACTCTTTCCCATATGCAAATTTCAGGACAATCGGTAGGTGCCCTGTGAAACTCTCCCTTGAAGTTGAAAATTGCATATTTTGCCGTTACGTTTAATTAACAGTGTCCAATAATGGGTTAACATGTCGATATTATCATTTTTAAAATATCTTTGCCAATTCAAGGGTTATATTATGTCTTAAAGTTTTAGCATAATTACACACATAAAATGTAACTCCATTCGATACTTCTTTATACAATTCCTATTAAAGAAAAATTGTTATTTTTTTGTTTAATAATATATTACGGGCCCTTCCCTTTATTCTAAAAATTTACATGTGTTTTAAAACATATTTTTTTTAACAAAAAGTTTTTTTTTTGCAATATATAATAAATAAATTTATTCATTTACATTATTACGCATAAGTAAGTAAGTAATATTTTCATTCAGTTATTCATGAAATTTAATGTTATAAATTTCAATTAATTTATACGTTACTCCTATTTTGTTACTGTCACAAATAACATAAAAAGCCACCTCTTCCCATTCACACATTGTATAATTTGCTATGCTGGAATCAAATGTTGTAACAAGCCTTAATTCAAGTTTTTTTTTTTATAAACTCGTAGTAAATTCTAATGTCTAACTGTGTAAAAAATATATTTTCATGTTGGTTTTTTTATTCTGCTGCTGTTTCCACTTCCACTCCCTCTCTCTCACCAGTTTAAAAACAAAATCCTCATGCACAAAACCACGGAAATGCTAAATTCTCTTTTTACCGCATTAAACATGTTTTAACTTAGGAATTTACTGTATGTCACTGTATGTGTGTATAAATTCATACCGCTTCCGACATTGTTAGTGAACAATTTTTTTTCGTTTAGCCTACACCATCAACACAGTTTTGCATACAGTAACATTTATATTACGCACACAAATACACATGAATGTACTTATATATTTAGTTGTGGAGTGTGCAAATGTATGCTAGTGATGAAAAACATGAACAGTGTTTTCGGAAAACCTTTTTTTAGTATCCAGCGATAACCGTTCGTCTATCTGTCTGTTAAAATCACGTTAACTTTTAAAAGACAGATCTGAGGTTGCTGTAGCTTGGCAAATGTTTATTAAATTAACCGTATCAGACTGGTATTGAATTTCAACAAAATCGGTGCAGTGGTTTAAAAGTAAAAAAAAAAACCGTGAATTTCGGATAGTTTTTTTTTGCCATACACGCGTTAAAATACTTTGTTAACCAATCTCAACTTTTTACAGAGTTGTTGCTAATTTTAATCTGACACACATCAAGTGTGTAAAAATCGAAGGAGTACTAAAAACACTATGCAACAAACAAAGACTTAAAAACACAAGAACTTGACCACGTAGGTTCGATTCTACTACCAAAAGGCAGTTAAACCCTGTACTTTTGGATTGTTCAGTTTGGTGACCAATTCCTTTTTATGAGCCTCCAAAGATTCATAAAAGCAGTAGGAGCCTCAAAATATGGTGTCACCAGTTTATGCCCAACAGCTTAATGGGAGTTGGCGCTATCTCTTAAGTAAATTTGGCAAACATGTGGCTAATAGTCCCTTGAACAAATTCTGTTAACATTTTATGCAAAAAAAAATATTTATTTCTGAACTTTTTTTTTAAAAATATGGGGAAAATATTTTTACATGATAATGTTTTCAGCCTGGTGCCTAATTTTAAAAATGATGCAGGATGCCATCTCAGTTTGACTGTATAAGCTACTGACTAACAAAAAAGAAAATAAGAATTACTGTTTTTATTTTCTTAAGACCAAAATGGTTTGTAACTATGATTTGTAACTTGGATAACAATTCACCTGCTGGTGAATAAAATCGTTTTTCACCAGCTGGTGAATAAAAGGTAATATAATTATATTTCAACAAGATTTTTTTCATCAATTTTTTTTTTTCCATCAAATTTTTTCCTCAAAATTTTTTTTTTTTTTTCATTAAATTTTTTTATCAATTTTTTTTATAAATTTTTTTTTTCCTCAATTTTTTTTTTCATCAAACTTTTTTTTTATCATTTTTTTTCATAAATTTTTTTTTTTCATCAAATTTTTATTTTCATATTTTTTTTTTTTTACCAAACTTTTTATTACATCAGATTGTTTTTTTCATAATTTTCTTATTACTTTTTTATTATAAATTTTTTCTTCAAATACTTGTTTATCATAATTTAGTTTTTCGTGAAAAAAATATTTTTTTTTCCATTTTTTGTTTAACAAAAAAATGTTCCATTTGTTTAATAAATGTACAAGAAACAAGTGAGAGTGGTAAATTCTCATTTTATACTCTCCAAAATGCAAAAACACTTTTTTGTCCTTAAGTAATACTCTCACTTACTAAATTTACAGCTCTTTTGGTTTGGACACACACAGAAAACAAATTTGCTAATATTTAACTGATATTCAGTCGATATAACTAAAATTTGGTTGATACATTTGCATATAGATTCTTGCAACTGAATATCGGTAGTCACAACTGAACTCGGTTGATATAAATGACTTTTAATTGAAACAACCTCAAAATTTGGTTGTGCGAGCCATTAATAGTAGCAACAACTGAATATTGAGTTGGCACAACTGAAAAATTTGATTGGAAATCTATTTTTCTGTGTGCAAGATCTTACTTTCCACAGCGCACAGCCATTTCGCTGGATCGATTTGCATGGAATGGCAAAATAATATAATATTGTTTTTTCTAAAAAAGCTTTGCTTTCGCAAGTATTCAGCAAAACATTATGATTTAATATTTTGAGCAAGAGTACAAAATTCGCAGGAATTTTTTTCCCCCTTTTCCAGTATAACTTGCAGGGACTATATTTCCCCAACAATATTTGGCAAAATTGTAGCCACTGTCAAGCTGAACCACTCTTATGTAAATGCGAAAACAAGAACGTGTTTATGCACCCTAATTAGCTAATGAAAACCAATCCGTACCTTAAAATTAGTCGATTTTGACTAAAAAAATCCACAAAAAGCCCCGAAATGCCCCTACAGGGATAAAATGCAAGACCGACCCCCATTAGTTTTCTCCCCTAACATTTTTTGCTAACATACCTAAGCTCTGTCCCTAGAAAGGTCAAATGTATGATCGACCCTTAACATTTTGTCCATCCCAACATCTTTTGAGAACATATCCACGCTCTATCTCTAACTCTAATGGCGGTCCCCAAACAATTTTTTAATGTTTTTATAAATTTTATGAAATTAGCTCCTTTCATGGAAGCGGTGCCTCCTACAGTGGTCAAAAGTGAGACCGACCCCATTTTATTTTTATTTATCAACATTTTTTCGAATATAAGGAGTGAGATCATAAAAATGTTAACACACATTTTTGCCTACAACTTTGGTGTAAAGCTTCCAAATTTTTTTTTTTTTCGGCAGTTTACATTTTAAAAATATGTCAGTTAATAAATTAATTTACATCATGAGTTTTAATTTGCAATTTTTTACACAATGGACGATGAAAGAAAAGTGCGTTCAAAAATAATTAAATGTTTTTAACAAAACCAAACATGGACATACAAAAAAATTGCCAAAGAAACTAATGTATGCCGCCAAACAGTTTCAAAAGTGGTAAAAAGGTATCTGGAACACCTAACAATTGAAAGGAAGCCGGGAACAGGAACAACGACTGGTTATCGTAACATTGGTAAGGCATATAAAGTTAAAAGCATCCTTAAGAGAGCTCCTAACACATCTGGCAGAAAAACAGCTCGGTTAGCCCAATGCTCAGACTTTTTTGTACGTAAAGTGAAACGTAAGGCGGGACTAAATCCTACAAAGTTCAAAAAGTTCCCGATAGAAACGCTTTTAAAAATTTGGAGGCCAAAACCAGAGCTAGAAAATTGAAATCAAATTTTATAAAAAAAATACAACTGTTGTGTAATGGACGACGAAACTTATGTCCTGGCTGATTTTGCGCAGCTCCCTGGTCAAGAATTTTATGTTTCCGATGTTCGAGGAAATGTTGCGGAAAAATTTCGGTCAAAAAAGCAAACGAAATTCCCCAAAAATTCCTAGTATGGCAAGCCATATGTAGCTGCGGCCAAAGAAGCCAGTCATTTGTGACATCTGGCTCTATAAACAGCGAAATTTATATCAAGGAGTGTTTGCAGAAGAGACTTCTTCCGTTCTTGAGTCAGAACAATGTATCCACTTACTTTTGGCCCGATTTAGCATCTTGTCACTACAGCAAGAAAGCGCTGGAGTGGTATAATGATAATAATGTGGTTTTTGTACCAAGAGAGGCAAATCCACCAAACTGCCCGGAGCTCAGGCCAGTGGAGAGATATTGGGCTCTTGTTAAAAAAGAATTAAAGGGCACAGAAAAGGTCTCCCAGGACATGCAAGATTTCAAACGTAGATGGACCACCTGCTCTAAAAAGGTGACAGAAACTACCATAAAAGCCTTAATGGGAGGGTTTCCGGAAAAAGTGGATAACTTTGTTCGTAGTGGTTAGAGTTCCATGCGGTTTTTTTGTTATGATTTTGTATTAAATTTTATTTAATAAAAATTTGGTTTGAAGTCTTAAAATACAGTAGTCTGTTTTTTATTTAACTTTATGTGTGTTAACATTTTTATGATCTCACTCCTTACCTGCACCCTATCTATACTCCCTATGGGGGCTCCCATACAAAATGAAATTTTTATAAAATTTGTTCCCACCGCTCTAACTGTCCCAGGAGTGCCCCTAGAGGAGTCAAATGAATGATCGACTCCCAAAATTACAAAATATTAAAGGTCGATCATACATTTGACTCCTCTGGGGGCACTTTTAAGGCAGCTAGCGCTTTAGGAGTAGTTTTGTAAAAAAGTACCCTTAAGGATTGGAGACAAGGCTTATGTATGTTTGCAAAAAATGTTAGGGGAGACACTAAAGGGGGTCCGTCTTACATTTTATTCTTCTATGGGGCAATTGTGGGCGGTTTTGGGGATTTTTGTGGATTTTTTTAGTCAAAATCGAGTAATTTTAAGGTATGGTTTCAGTGAAGACTATTTTTTTTTTTTTTTTTTTGATTGGTATGTATGTTATGGTGAAAAAAGTGCAAAAAAAAACTATATTTCTTCCCATATTTTTAAAAAAAAAAGTCCAGAAAAAGATAATTTTTTAGTATAAAATGTTAACAGAATTTAATAAATTAACAGACACATTTTTTTCAAATATACTTAAACGATAGCACCAACTCGGATTAAGCTGTTAAGCAAAAACTAATGACACCATATTTTGAGGGTCCAACTGCTTTTCTGAACCTTTGGAGGCCAATAAAATGATATTGGTCACCAAACTAGAAAATCTGAGTACAGGATTTTACTACCTTTTAAGAATAGAATCAAACCTTTATAGTAAAGTTCTTGTGTTTTTTCACAAATGCGCTGTGTAAAAGAAGCGTGGCACCTTCCGAAAGCTGTCGTTATCTACACTTAGCCTGTGTTGTCACTTGTTATACCCCCCACTTAGTGATAGAGGGTATATATAAGTTTGTCATTCCGTTTGTAAAGTGTATATATTCATGATGCCCGATCGATTTTAAGACATTCTAGCGATGTCCGCCTGTCTGTCTGTTTGTCTGTCTGACTGTGGAAAATGCTGTCACGTACAAAATATTGCACAGAGATGACAGAAACTTAACATATTTGTTGGAAGTTCTCCCGAGAAGTTTGGTATTGCATTTGAGCAATATCGGTTCAGCGGTTCAAAAGTTATGAACGAAAATGTAAGCACACCTCAAAAATTTTAGTACATTCAACATAACCTAAAAATACAAAATGCTTTAATTCGGCTTCTGGTTGACATATGTGAACATAATTGAACACCAAATGGTATTTAAATAAGTACGAATATATTTTTTGACAAAAAAAGAAAAAAATCGCGGATTTGTTTTTACCAAAATTTTTTTTTTCGCGGAAAATTTTGTTTCCTTTTTTTTCAAAAGTAATTTCCTTTTAAATAAAGTTTTTTGCAATAATCTTTTTCAAATTGTGGAAGGTATCACTACATTCGGCAAGGCCGAATTTAACTTTTTTACTTGTTTTTTTTCGATTATCTCATTGCACAACAACAATTATTATTTCTTACACTCAAAAAAATAAAACTGTAAAGTTAACAAATTTTTTTTTGTTAACTCGAGTTTACTGGCTTTTTAGCAAATTTTTAGTTAAAATCAGCGTTTTAACTACTTTTTATACCCTCCACTTAGTGATAGAGGGTATATATAAGTTTGTCATTCCGTTTGTAACTCATCGAAATATCGGTCTGGGACCCCATAAAGTATATATATTCATGATGCCCGATCGATTTTAAGACATTCTAGCGATGTCCGTCTGTCCGTCTGTCTGTGGAAAAAGCTCTCGCGGACAAAATATTGCACAGAGATGACTGAAACTTAACATATATATTGGAAGTTCTCCCGAGAAGTTTGGTATTGCATTTGAGCGATATCGGTTCAGCGGTTCAAAAGTTATGAACGAAAGTGTAAGCACACCTCAAAAATTTCAGTACATTCAACATAACCTAAAATTACAAAATGCTTTAATTCGGCTTCTGGTTGACATATGTTAACATAATTGAACACCAAATGGTATTTAAACAAGTACGAACATATTTTTTGACACAAAAAGAAAAAATCGCGGATTGTTTTTTTTACCAAAATTTACAAAAATTTTTTCGCGGAAATTTTTTTTCAAATTTTTTTTTTTTTTTCAAAAGTAATTTCCTTTTAAATAAAGTTGTTTGCAATAATCTTTTTGAAATTGTGGAGGGTATCACTTCATTCGGCAAGGCCGAATTTAACTTTTTTACTTGTTTTAGTTAAGTTCAATTTACGAAAATACTAGTTTTGAACAAATTTTGAATTCATTTTTTTTGTTGACTTCAAAACTGAGTTTACGAATTTTTACTTATTAATTTGCTGATTTTTCGTAATAAATTTGTTAAGTGAAATTTCTTTTGTAGCCTCCTATGCAAATCTCATAAGTTCTACTTAAGCTGATGAAAAAACCGAAAAAATTAACTTACAATTTTTTACAAAATATTTTGTAAATTTTAGTTTACGAAAAGTAACAAAAAGTTTAGCTGAATTCAACTAATTTTTTTGTTAATATATTTACATAAAAACGTTACGAAATTTCAGCTAAATTTTTAGTTAAAGTTACGGTTTTTTTTGCTACATTCATTCTACGAAAAGTTAGCTAAATATTTTTAGTTAAATTAACTAAAAATTTAGTAGGCCCAAAATCAGGTGCTTTTTTAGTTAAATTTAACTAAATTTTTTGCTAACTTTACAGTTTTTTTTTTTAAGTGTAGAAAAAATTAATATGGACTTAAACCGAACTAAATAAAAAATTTTTTATAAAATATTAAGTCCATCATTATAATATTAAATTTTTTTTTTTCTTAATCTAAGTTATAGTAAATAATTAAGCTCGAGGCCTTTCTTTTATTTTAAAAACTTCTTTACTTCATTCCTCCAATATTTCGTTATTCATTGAATAACATCCTCAGTGACATGCAAAAAATTCTTAAAAGCTAGTGCGTTGCTGCTATCGTTGTCATAATAGTACTCAGTTCTCAGTTATTCATTGATTAACATCCTTAGGGACAGTACAAAAAATTCTTATAAGCTAGTGCTTTGCTGTGGCTGCTATCGTTGTCATTCAAGAATTTTTTGTACTGTTCCTGAGGATGTTATTCAATGAATGCCGAATTATTGGAGGAATGAAATAAAGAAGATATATAAATAAAAATACAAAGACCTCGAGCTTGATTATTTACTATTACTTATATTAATAAAAAGGTCGAATTACAACAAACTTATTTTTGTAATCTTCATAACTTTTAAAAAATTTTTTTTCCAAATTTCCTAAAAACCAGGTCCTTTTTGGAAATGCCATCCAGACTTGGGAAACCAACATTTCACATGGTCAAAGCTCTGGACATCCTAATTAAAATCTACAATCCTTGATTGTGGTTTTATTGCAACATAACATTTATAACTATATTTCTATAACTATTCCTAGAAATTAAAAAAAAAATATTGTTCAAAGATGTCCCTTGCCACTACACTGTATTCATTTTATATGCATGAAATTCTAGGAAATTATGTAAAAAAATGTTCGCTCGTGTAAAATTTAACATCAATGTGGGAAAAATTCCACAAAATTTAAGCTTGCATGATGAAAAGATTTTGTTGTCATCGTTTGCTACTTTTTTATGCTTCTTGTACTTTCCGGTGACACATCATAGTAAATTATTACAGGAAATAAGAGAATTGTTAACCACAAAATAAAGACAGACATAACACACAAACACACAAAAAGTGGCAAAAATTTTACTTAGGTTTTGAAGAAAAAAAATCTAATAAAATAAAAAATTTGTACAAAAAAAAAAATATTAAGTAAAAAGTTTTAGTAAAAAGTTACAAAAAAATATATTATTTACTATAAGATTTATATCAAAAACTTTTCTAAGGAAGTAAAATAAAATTTTGCAAAAAAAAAAAAATATTTACTACTTTAATTGAACAAAATTTAAATTCTGTTTTGTTTGAAATGATTTTATATGAACATCATTAATTATTTCGAGTTTATGTTTAATCGTATTTTATAATCACATTGTTTATAAACAATTGTGTTGTTATTTATATAAGCCTTCTATTATTTATAACGTTATTAACACTAATACAATAATATTATAATCATTATTGTTATATGTGATGGTGTTGAAGCAGGCGCGGAGCCTAGAACGGGAGTAAATGTTTATATTAAAAATATTTTAACGTTACAAGTAGAAAAGTACCTCTCAGGTGCAGGGGCAGATCCGTGGGAGAATCTCCCAATACTGATTTCGAAAAAGAAAAAAAGGTGAAACAAAAGATAGAGGAAGAAAGGATAAGGAGAAATTT
This sequence comes from Pegoplata infirma, assembly GCA_963921195.1. Classification (NCBI taxonomy): domain Eukaryota; kingdom Metazoa; phylum Arthropoda; class Insecta; order Diptera; family Anthomyiidae; genus Pegoplata; species Pegoplata infirma. The sequence goes on along the minus strand of OY992540.1, from coordinate 45,214,459 downwards.
AACTAAAATATTAATTGTGTCAATTACAATGTTTAATTGAACTTACATTTAATATCAAATAAAATTTTAATTGAAAAAAATACGAATTTTCTGTGAAGAACGAAATATTTTTAAATGAGACTGACAAGGGAAGTATCTCAACCCTTATGAACCGATTTGCATGAAACTTAAAATATATATAAAAGAGACGATTTTAAGGTTGTGGTGTCTCGGCTTATCGGCCATATCGGAGTTTTAAAATTTCGTTGTCCCCTTATGAAACAAAGTGGACCCTCGGGAAAATTTCGATAACTCCCGAATATCCTCTAGGGCAAAAATACGTGTCGACTTAAATTTAATAAAGAATATTTCGTATTCATATAGACATCGTAGGTCTATGCCTTCATATAAAAACCCCCCAGAATTTACCAATTTTCGTGAAAAAAGTATTTAAGAAAGCCGAACTTTTACAAGGTTATGCCACCGTTGGATAGGCATTAAAAAAACCTTTCTTCTTATATATAAACATCATATTGTTTCTCAGAAAAAAAATGGCTGAAAAATCCAAAAAACGTTTTGTTCGTCATTTTTTGACCCATGTTTTGAACCCTTAAATCCCCGATATGGCCGATAAGGCGAGACACCCCAACCTTAGAATTGTCCCTTTTATATATATTTTACGTTTCATGCAAATCGGTTCATATGGGTTGAGATACTTCCCTTGTGAGTGAAATCAGAAGTTAATAAGTAATCTATTTCGTCCCTCTGCGAAATTTTGAGAATTTGCAATGGTATTTTTTATTTGGAGCAAGTCTCAACTCTCGTGACAGTCGTGTGCTTTTCAATTAAGTAGATTCACGAAAAAAATGTCTACCAAAATCTAAATATAAGTATTTAGTGTGTAACTAGATTCGTCTTATTCAAGGAAAATGTCTCACTTTATTAATGTTTCTATTCTTGTTTTTTTTTTTTTTTTTTTTGATTATATTCACATTACGTTTCTTCCAAAAGCATTTTGGGTAAACAGTGAGTAATTTTATATTTTTGTGTTTGTTATCAGTTGACGTTATAATTTCTTAACGTTTTTTTTCTTCTGTTTGAGTTTGTCAGCCAAATTTCAACTTTGACGTTAACATTAAATATGGTGGTAATATGAACATTTAATTTTCTGTTTATTTTTCAATTTTTTGTTGTTTTTTGTTTTCCTTCGTCAATTTTTGTTCACTGTCAATTTACTGAAATATACTAATGAGCTGAAAACGATTTGTAAACAAACTTCAACCTCCTTCTACTGCTAAGTATTACTAATATTACAATCGTATACATATGTATGTACTACTTATAAGTACACAAACACATATGAAGTTTCGATGATAATGTGCTTGGTATGTAACCCAGTAAGATATTTTATAATGGCACTGTGATACAGTGATTTAAGTTTCGGAGAGATCCAAGTGCCTTAACTTCAACATTTTAAGAGTGGGAAGTGGTGCTAATTAAGTACTCTTATACTAAAAAAGTATAATAAAAAATAAATTTTTAGTTGTTATACTTTTTATACTAGTTTTCTACTACTATTTTAGTACTTTTTATACCCTCCACTCTAGTGATAGAGGGTATATATAAGTTTGTCATTCCGTTTGTAACACCTCGAAATATTGGTCTAGGACCCCATAAAGTATATATATTCATGATCCTCGATCGATATTAAGACGATCTGGCGATGTCCGTCCGTCCGTCTGTCTGTCTGTCCGTCTGTCTGTTGAAAACACGCTAACTTTTGAAAGACTTTACGGAGGCTCCTGAAGTTTGGGATATATGTTGGGCTTTTACCTGGTCAGGTTGGTGTTGCAATCCAGCGAAATGGGTCCAGTGGTTCAAAAGTTATGGGCAAATGACTGAATTTCGGCAAGGGTTTTTCGTGAATTTACGAGATAAAAATCAAGCTAACTTTCAAGAGGCATTTCTGCGGATGCTGAAGCCCAGCATATATTTTTGTCGTTCCCCTGGCCTGGCTCATTTCGAATTTCAGCCAAATCGGTCCAGTGGTTCAAAAGTTATTAGCAAAACCGTGAATTTCAGATTAGCTTCACCTTAAATTCAAGTGTTGAAAACCCGTTAAACATGTTTTAAAAACATTGTAGCCACAAAAATATTTTACAACGTATTTTTCTCACTCAAAAATATTTTTACACTAAAAAAAAAAAAAATACACTCGAAAAAAAATTTTAACTCAAAAAAAAGTTTACACTCAAAAGAAAATTTTGTAAATTATTTTTTTGTTTTTTCAAAAATTAGTTTTAAAAAGTCTTTTTACACAAGATAAAATATTTCTAATCAAAAATTTTATTTTTTCACGTTAGAAAATTTACTATCACTTAAAAAGGGCATTGTGGAGGGTATTCATAGATTCGGTCAAGTCGAATTTAACTTTTCAACTTGTTTTAAAATGCGTTTCTGTAAATTTAGGCTTTGCATTCAAAATCGAATTTTTAGTAATATTTTAGAAGAATGGAGTGTTTAAGTACTTAAAAAAATAAATAAAAAAATAGTATTATTTTAATACTTTTTATAAAAAGTACTATTGGGACTTTTTATAAGAAACAGAAAAAAGTAACTAAAAATTTGGTACTTTTTACAAAAATTTACTATTTTGGTACTTTTACAACAAAGTACTATTTTGGTAATTTTTAGACAAAAAACTTTTTTTGTACTAATATTTTTGTAATATTTTATATATTTTGGGACTTTTTATAAAATGTACTATTTTTGGTATTTTTATTAAAAAAAAATCTATTTATTTACCGAAAGATAAGTAAAAAGAATTATCATATACATATGGGGCATTCCATGTCAAGTCGGACACTTTGAAAATTTTTTTTTTTAGATTTTCCGAATTTGTTTACTCCTTCGTGGAGTAAATTTTTGAAAATTGGTAGATTGTTGCTTTACTCAAACTTCTTTTACTCATAACTTCTTCAATAATGGTCCAAATTTCAATTCTTTTTTTCCAAAATTTTTGTTTTTTACATACTTTTTAAAAAAACAATACCAAAAAATTCTTAAAAGCGCTCTAGTATGCTATTTTTAAGTTTTAAAATTTAAATATCATTTTTTTTTTTTTTTTTTTTTTTTTTCGACTTTTTTGAAATTTTTTTGGGTAAAACTTCTATCGATTCTACAAATTTTTTGCCCAGGAGAATCGTGGGATAACAATTATTTCTATTTTTTAAATTTACAAAAATAAAAAAAGTGTATGGGAACCGCCTTAATAGTTAAAGATAGGGGTAGGCGTGTTTCAAGAAAATGTTTGGACTAAAAAAATATTGTGGGTCTGTCATACATTTTATTGTCCTAAGGGCACTCTTAGTTAGAGCGGTTGGAGCAAATTTTAAAAAATGTCATTTTGTGTGGGAGCCCCCTTAGAAATTGGAGACAGGGTATTAGTTTGTTCCGAAGAAATGTTTGGACGTAAAAATTAATGGGGGTCGGTCTTGGAAATGACCCCTCTATGACGCACCATTGGAGCAGTAGAAATGATTTTAAGATTGGAAAACTACTATAAAATTTTTTAAAAAAAATTAAAAAAATATTAATAATCGTTATTCCACGAACCTACTGGGCAAAAAATTTGTAGAATCGATAGAAGTTTTACACAAAAAAAATTTAAAAAAAATCAAAGAGTACATACATTTTCAAAAATGAGATTTAAGTTTTAGAACTTAAAAATCGAATACTAGAGCACTTTTAAGAATTTTTTTAGATTTTTTTTAAAGTACGTAAAAAATAAACATTTTTAACAAAAAAAAAATTTGCAATTTGGACCATTATTGAAGAAGTTATGAGTAAAAGAAGTTTCAGTAAAGGAACAAACTACCAATTTTTAAAAATTCGATATCTTTTGAACGGGTCATCAAAAAAATCTGAAAACTTACCACGAAGGAGTTTTCGAAAGCTACAAAAAACTGTCAACAAATTGGGAAAATCTAAAAAAAAATTATTCAATGTGTCCGATTTGACATGGAATGCCCCAGTACCCCAGTGAAAAGTACTTCTTTGGGAATTTTTATAGTATATAGTTTAGTAATTTAAAAAAATAACTATTTTAATATTTTTTTTAAATAATAATTTTTTAATACTTTTTATAAAAAAGTATGGCCCTTACCACAAGAAAACAAAAGTCTATTTTAACAAAAGTTTTATTTTAAATTTAAAATTTTCAATACATTTTTTGAAAGTCGATTTTAAAAACAAAGACAATTTGTATGGAAATAAAATTAAAAGCTGATTTTAAATATATTTTATTTTTCTATGGTAAGGCTGTATGTTTTTAAATTTATTTTAAAAGAGTATTTGTTTTAGTACTTTTTATAAAAATTACTATTTTGGTGCTTTGGGTACTATTTTTGGACTTTTTATAAAATGTACAATTTTTGTACTTTATACAAAAATATAATTTTAAAATTTTTTATAAGAAAGTGACATTTCAATTAAAGTTTTGTTATGGTACTTTTTAGGATAAATATCTACTTTGGTACTTTTTACAAAAAATCACTATTTTGGTATTTAATATATAAAAAATATTTAAGAACTTTTGTCTTGGTACTTTTTAAGGATTATTTTCCGAACATTTTATAAAAAAAATATTTTTTGATGCTTTTCTTAAAAAAAAATGCTATCTTGGGGCCTTACCTAAGTAAGTGCTCTCTTGGGACTTTTTATAAAAAAAATTACTTATACAGTTATTATATAAAAGTACAATTTTTTGTACTTTATTAAAAATTTACTATGTTATCTCTTTTTATAAATGAATTATTTTGGCACTTTTGGCTACTTCTTTTGAACTTTTTGTAAAATGAACTATTTTAGAACATTTTATTAAAAAAATTCATTTTTAAACTTAATACTTAAAAAAAGGAAATTTTAATAGTTTACCGGTATATTTTAGAGATGGGCACATGAGCAGATTAGAGCGTGATTCTCGTGATTCACGCGTGACTGAATTCAATTTTACTCACGTGATTGTGAGTGAGTGTGAATGGAGAAAAAATTGAGTGAGTGAGTGTGCTTGAGTAGGATTTTTGGCTGAGTGAGTGTGCGTGAGTAGATTTTTTTGCGTGAGTTTGCGTGATTTATTTTTTCTTCATATTTTCTTTGGTACCAATTACTTACGATTTCGTCCCGAAAAAAAGCAAAAAAAAATTTAAAATTTCAATCAACTGTAAATTTTGCTGAAAATTTTGAAAGATTTTTGAAATTTTCTTTGTGTAAATAAGAGTTTCGTTAGCGTGAGTCAGAGTCAAATTAAATTTACTCACGTGATTGTGAGTGAGTGTGAGTAGAAAAAATATGCTGGTGAGTGAGTGTGGGTGATTCAAAAATGTCGTGAGCGTGAGTCAAAAATCACTCACGCGCCCATCTCTATTATATTTTATTAAAAAGTACTGCTTTTGGATTTTTTATAAGAAATATTATTTTGGGCCTTTTTTTAAAGTTTTGCTATTTATATCTATAAAAAAGAACCATTTAATAATTTTTATAAAAAAAATCCATTTAAGGGCTTTTATAAGAAGGGGACATTTAACTAATATGTATTAACTTGGCTATGTCGTTTAACGACTTGCCTGCCTAGAGGTTGTTGGCAGCCCCAACACTAGGATCGGGTGCTGTGGTCAAATCAACCACTCATCTTAAATAACATAGATTAACGAAACTACACAAATAATAAACGAATTAGAATTTACGGCACAACCAATTGGCTATCGAATAAGGACAAGAAAAAAAAAAAAAAAAGTTGCTGGAAGCTCCACTTGGAGTAGCGTTCTTATAAATATTGTAAGACACGTTAACTAAAATAAAAAAAAAAAAATTAACTTGGCACTATTTATAAAAAAGGGATATTTGGAACTTTATATAAAAACTATTATCTTGTTACTTTTTTTAAAAAAAGTACTAGTTTGGGACCTTTCTTAAAAAATAACAATCTTCGGACTTTTATAAATAGTACATACTTTTGATAAAATATTTAATATTTTGTAATTTTTTTGAAAAAGTACAATTTTAGTACTTTTTACAAAAAAGTATAATTTTCTTACTTTTTATTAGAAAGGGAGTTTTAAGTAATTTGTCTTATCTTGGTACTATTTTTTAAAAAAATAATATTTGGACCTTTAAATAAAAAACTACTTAATTGGTATATTTTTTGAAAACACTTTTTTTAGACATTTATAAATAAATTCTTTTAAGAATTATTATATTATTATTATTATTTATAAAAAAGGTATATTTGGAACTTTATATAAAAAACTATTATCTTGGTACCTTTTTAAAAAACAAGTACTAGTTTGGGACCTTTCTTAAAAAATAACTATCTTCGGACTTTTATAAATAGTACATACTTTTAATAAAATATTTAATATTTTGTCGTTTTTATGAAAAAGTACTATTTTAGTACTTTTTACAAAAAAGTACTATTTTCTTACTTTTTTTAGAAAGGGAGTTTTAAGTAATATGTCTTATCTTGGTACTATTTTTTAAAAAATACTATTTGGACCTTTAAATAAAAAACTACTTAATTGGTACATTTTTTGAAAGCACTTTTTTTAGACATTTATAAATAAATAATTTTTTGGGACTTTTTATAAAGTACTTTTTAAGTACTTATTATTAGAAGTAATAATACCCAGCAAAATTTGGCATTACCAGTAATGGGTTTTGTAATCCGAAACAACTGTTAATAAGTAGTTACTTATTGAATGAAACACTAATTATTTTAACAAGGGCGTGAGACAAAAATAATTAGTGAAGAGTATGGAGTTAAATAATTAGTTACTGACTCGGATTACTAATAAGGAGTAAAAACCCATTACCAATAAGAAGTAAAATATTTAGTTAATTAAAACATTTAACATTAAAATTGTTTTTACTAAAAATAAAAATATGAGTAATTTTTATTAAGTTTTTAAGTACTTTTTAAGTTAATTAAATTGTAAAGGTTAAAAAATGCAAATGCAAGGAGATATTATTACTTGAAAGTACTTTAATAGCATATTACTGAAAAGTAGTTACTTTTAGGTTTAAAATAATGCTAATAGTAATGTGTACTCATTATAAATAATCTACTTGGTAATTATTACTTTTCACAACTCATTACCATGTTTTTGCTGGGTACCTTTGCAAAAAGTACTATTTTAGTAATTTTTATAAAAAGTAGTTCTTTGGTACTTTTTACAAAAAAGTACCTTCTTGGTACTTTTTTGAAAAGTATTTTTTTAGTACTTTTTACAAATATGTACATAAAAAAGTACTTTTTAGTATTTATTATAAAATAGTACATTTTAGTACTTTTTATATAAAAAGTATTATTTTAGTACTTTTTAATAATATTAAATATTAAAAAAAAACATTTTAGGACATTTATAAAAACTTTTGTTTATTAAGAATATTTTGCTTTTTAAGAAAATTTTCTACTTTGGAACTTTTTAATAAAAGTACATATTTTAAAATTAAACCCGAAGCAAAGTAAAATTTATATTAATCACGTTATGAAATCAAATTAAATCACTATTTAAATGACAAATAACATCAAAAATGGTACTGGGTTATTATTTCCTCAGAAAAAAAAAATCCTTTTTAAAGCCAGCTTTGTGCAAAATACTGTACAAAGTAGAAAAGAAAATGGCTTAAGTGATTTTACAAATATAAATAAAACCATTAACCCAGTTTTTTGTTAAACGTTTGTATCTCTACAACTAAATATCATCTTCAGATGACTTTTTACATACAGACAAAGACATTAAAAGCATATGTATGTGTGTGTTCTTTTGCTGCGGTGTCGTTTGCGTTATATTCTCTTTTTTGGTCTATTAAGTATTTATGTGAGTTTTAAGTAGTAGTGGGAGTAAAGTGAATGAATACCATATTTATCAACCCACAAACATCTACTACGGAAAAATTGAGTTTAAGTGTTAATTTAATTGGTAGATAAACATCAATTTCATTTAACAAATAAGAAATGAAAACTATTTCAAGTATTCTTTTTTTTTTAATAGAATATTTAATTTAAATATTTAGAGCAAATACACATATGCAGTTTAAAAAAAAAGAAAAGTCATAAAATGAAGAAATGAACAAAAAAAAAGATGAAGAGGTCAGTTGTATTTACTTTACTAAATGAGAACACGAAAGACCACATGCTATTGAAATGAGTACTATTTGATTAACCTTACACTCTTATAAATTTTTGTTGAATTTTACCCACTTTATTGTAGGTAACTGTTCTCCTACAATAAAGTGGGTAAAAATACTCAATGTGTTTAAATTTCAACATTTGCACACAAAGTGTGTACAATTATTAAACATTTTGTGTGTACACCTACATGCTAACTGCTTACCAAATTCGATAGCAGTACACACAAAGTGTGTAATTTTAAATTATGTGTGTCTAAAAATCGTCAGTATGTGTGTAAAAATGCATATAAAATGTTCAAAATTGCAAGTTTTTTATTCCTATAGAAAATAAATCGAAAAAATGCATTTTGTTATTTTCATAGTTTTTATTTCTACATTAGTTAAATAAATATAAATTGCAAAAATATATTAACAGGAACATAATTTTGTAATAGAATGCTTAATATTAAAAACTACAACAAACTAGGAAAAATAATAAATTAAAATATTATTAAACACGTTATCTAAAAGATGATGAAAATTTATTTTTTAAAGATTATCAATTTTATATTTTTTGAGAAAGAATTTCAAACATGCACAAAAACTTAACAAAATCTTCTAAGTCCGTGATCTTTAATATTCTCTTTTCCATAATTTCTTGTTAATTTTCTCTAAAAGATATTCCTCTGTCTTTTTGAAAGAAAGTCCTCTCTTTAAGAATTGGGATTTGGAATCTGAGTTTTGATTTTATGAATTGTTTTTTCATCTAAAAGTAAATAAAAATGTAAAAAAAGTTAATAGCATTTTTTCTATTGAATTCATATTACCTTTTCTATAGAAATATGTTTTAGATTCCGAGAATTTTTCTATTAAAAAATTATCTCAGATTCTGAGATTTTTTCTATAGATGTCACACTCATGTCACTGATTCTATTGAAAAATTGTCTCAGATTCTAAAAATATTCCTATAGAAAAAATGTCTCAACTTCTGAGAATTTTTATAAAGAAAAAATGTTCCCGATTCTGAAAAATTCACAAAATTTGAGACAATTTTTTTATGGAAAAAATCTCAGAATCTGAGATAATTTTTTAATAAAAAAATTCTCGGAATCTGAAACATTTTTCTATAGAAAAGGTGACATGAAATTCTCAGGATCTGAGACATTTTTCTACACAAAACTTCTAAGAATCTGAGACATTTTTTCTATAGAAAAATTCTTAGAATCTGAATTTTTTTTCTGTAGAAAAATTCTCAGAGTCTGAGACATATTTTCAATTAAAAAATTCTCAGAATCTAAGACATTTTTTCTATAGAAAAATTCTCAGAATCTGAGACATTTTTTCTATAGAAAAATTCTCAGAATCTGAGACATTTTTTCTATAGAAAAATTCTCAGAATCTGAGACATTTTTTCTGTAGAAAAATTCTCAGATTCTGAGACATTTTTTCTATAGAAAAATTCTCAAAATCTGAGACATTTTTTCTATAGAAAAATTCTCAGAATCTGAGACATTTTTTCTATAGAAAAATTCTCAGAATCTGAGACATTTTTTCCATGGAAAAATTCCCAGAATCTGAGACATTTTTTTATAGAAAAATTCTCAGAATCTGAGACATATTTTCTATAGAAAAATTCTCAGAATCTGAGACATATTTTCTATTGAAAAATTCTCAGAATCTGAGACATTTTTTCTATAGAAAAGTTCTCAGAATTTGAAAAATTTTTTCTATAGAAAAATTTCCAAAACCTGAGACATTTTTTCTATTGAAAAATTCTCAGAATCTGAGACATTTTTTCTATAAAAAATTCTCAGAATCTGAGACATTTTTTCTATAGAAATATTCTTAGAATCTGATTCATTTTTTCTATAGAAAAATTTTCAGGATCTGAGACATTTTTTCTATAGAAAAATTCTCAGAATCTGAGACATTTTTTCCATGGAAAAATTCCCAGAATCTGAGACATTTTTTCTATAGAAAAATTCTCAGAATCAGATACATTTTTTCTATAGAAAAATTCTCAGAATCTGAGACATTTTTTCCATGGAAAAATTCCCAGAATCTGAGACATTTTTTTATAGAAAAATTCTCAGAATCTGAGACATATTTTCTATAGAAAAATTCTTCATTTTTTCCATGGAAAAATTCCCAGAATCTGAGACATTTTTTTATAGAAAAAATTCTCAGAATCTGAGACATATTTTCTATAGAAAATTTCTCAGAATCTAAGACATTTTTTTATAGAAAATTTCTTTGAATCTAAAGCATTTTTTGTATAGAAACTTTCTCAGAATCTGAGACTTTTTTCTTTAGAAAATATCTCAGAATCTGAAACATTTTTTCTATAGAATATGAGACATTTTTTCTATAGAAAATTTCTCAGAATATGAGATATTTTTTATAAAACAAATTTCTCAGAATCTGAAACATTTTTTTTAATAAAAATTCTATAGAAAACTTCTCACGATTTGTTGGACTTACCTTTCTGATGTAAAATTGCAAATTTATTTTGAAAGATCTTCTCACAATAGATTCTTCTTATGCATTACAAATATTCATTTGTATACCATTTCGATTTTAGTCTTGTTGATGAAAGTTTAAATGTTTTTGATACGGTTCTTCTATTTTTATTTATTTAAACGTTGCATTAAAACGTTGCTTTACATATCGAACTTCAATTTTTGATATTTTTTATTTTTTATAACGTTTTTTCGCGTGTTTTTATTTTAATTTCTATAATATAAAATTTTCTGATATTTTATTTTTAATTTTATTGTTTTTGACAAATTGAATTTATATTTTTAAATTTTGTACTATTACACATTTAATGCTCAATACCATAAATCAAACACAAAATGTTTACTGTAAACATAATATGCGTAATTTTAAAAACCTTATGTTTATTTATTTATGAATATTTTTATTTACACACAAAATACTATCTAATGTGTGTAATTTTAAAATATTTGTGCGCAAACAAAATTTTCAAACACTTTGTGCTTAATTTTAGACGTTGTGTGTTATTTTACATAAAAATTTACCCACATTATAGTAGTAATTTTACAAGCATTTTTTAGAGTGTAATTTTTCTTTTTTTGAAACTTTAACCTCAAAAAAAGAAAAATCTTAATAAAAATTTCATTTATATAATTTTCATATGTTCTGTTATGTATGAGTCTTTAACCCATACGCATAACAAAACCTTATAAAAATGACACCATGATATAAATACCTGGTGCTTTCAACCAGGGGCGGATCCACAAGGAAGAAAATTTTACGAATATAGTTTTCAGGTAAGTCAGGGCATATTGGTTTCGATAGTTCCCTTCATATCAAATTAACAATCAATATTTGCCTTAGATACCTAATAGGGTGCTTCGATTTTTATGAATTTCGTTTTTTCAAAACGATCCACACTTCCATAATTTTGAAAAATTTAAAATGATTTTAACAATGCCGAAATTTTTATGGTGGATAGGTTAGGTTAGGGGTGATGGAGCCTTAAGTTCAGACTCCTCGCATAGACCGGCTGGTCCATAGCGATACCACAATTTCCTTCAGCGACGAGGATAAAACGCGTTAGTCCATGTTGCGAACAGTTTTAGTTGCGTAAGGTCCGTAGCCGCGATATCATCCAGATTCTCGATTTCTGCTTTACCTAGTATTCGCTCGCGGTGTCTGGCCAATGCGGGGCATTTGCACAGAATATGTGCAACTGTTTCATCCGTATTAGGTTTATCAGATCTTCTACAATTGGCATCCGAGATAAGTCCCATAGTTTTCTCGTGAAAAGCAATTAGGCAGTGTCCTGTGACCACTCCCGGGAGTAAATGACAATCCTCTCTGTTAAGAGAGAGTAGGTAGCTAGTTCTCTATAGTACTGAGTCGGGGGCTCAATATGAACAAAAGTTCCTACGCTATCTGCTCCAAGCATAGCGATCTCATCAGCTTTCTCGTTCCCATCTACTCCCCTTTGTCCAGGTACCCATACAAGAGATACGGTATTATTCCCGGATAGTTTCTGAAGATTCTCGTAACATTTTAAAACGACTTTTGATTTAATACAAAAGCTCCTTAGAGCCTTTAGTGCAGCTAGCTTGACTGTCGACGTAAAAGTTTATCATTTTACCCGTTTTCCTGGAAAATACTACAGTGTAAAGGTAATTTGAAAGACTTCTCTATATCACAAACGTCTGAAGTAAAACGGCTCCAACTCCCGTCGATTGTTTGGAGCCGTCTGTGAAAATATTTATAGCGTTATTTGGATCGCAACGCCAGTCCGACCAAAATTCTCGAGTCTGAAATTCAACTTTAAATTTCCGGTCGAAAAGTAATTTGGGCACTTTGTAGTCAGTGACAACATTTTCCAAATTGTCCATGCTACTGTGTCTGAGCTAATTTGACTCCTTGAGTCTGAGGCACGCCTTATAAGCCTCACCTTAAGCAATGATGTCAATTGGCAGCAGATGCAGTAATGTGTCGATGGATGCAGCTGATGTCGTTCTTAGGGCTCCAGTGACACTAAGGCCTAAAAGTCGTTGAGCCTTTTGGAATTTCCTAAGAGTCACATCCCTTTCAAGTGCTTTGTGCCAGACCATAACCCCGTTGAGTAAGATAGGTCTTACTATAGAAGTGTATATCCAGTACGTGATCCTTGGCTCAAGTCCCCATGTTTTGCCGAACATTTTCTTGCATGCATAGTATGCATTGTTTGCCTTCTTTAATCGTTCCTCTGTATTCTGATTCCATGATAACTTATTGTCCAGGATGATTCCTAAAAATTTCGCATGATTTGAAAGTGGGATTTCAACGCCATTGATCCTGACTTTTCTAAAATTTTCGATCTTATACTTTCGTGTAAACAGTACCATTTCAGCTTTCCGCGGATTAACGTTAAAACCATTTTCTTTTGCCCAACTCCATAACTGTTTCAGCGATCACTCCAGCAGCTCGGATAACGTGGCCAAAAATTTACCAGTTGACATGATTGTCACGTCGTCTGCATATGCAACAACTGATACTCCTTGCGTATCCAGTTTTTTGAGAATAGGATCCACAACCAAGAGCCAGAGTAATGGTGATAAAACTCCTCCCTGTGGCGTTCCCCTCGACGTATATCTTGTGACTCTTTCAAGTCCCCATTCGGCTGTGACTTCCCTACAAGACAGTAGGCAGCCAATCCATTTTCCGATGGTTGGATTTATACTAGCCTTGTCCATAGCGTTAATGATTGCATCCATACTTACATTGTTGAACGCACCTTCTATGACTAAAAAGCGGACAAATTAAATTCTCTGAATTGCAGATATCTCTCTATTGTATATACGAGTGAATGAAGTGCCATTTCTATCGATTTGCCCTGCTGATAAGCATGTTGCGTTGCCGACAAAAAGTTTCCGCCCAGGTTCTCTCTAATATACAGGTCCAGAATTCTCTCCAAGGTTTTCAGAAGGAAGGACGATAGACTAATAGGTCGATAATCCTTTGCAGTTGCGTGATTAATTTTACCGCTTTTCGGAATGAACACTACTTTGGACTTCCTCCAAGATTGCGGTATATAAAATTGCTGCAGACACGCTACGAACACTTCCTTCAAATAAGGAATTATTTCGATAACAGTATGTTGCAGCATTGCTGAAAAATGCAATCTGGACCAGGCGATTTATAAGGCTCGAACGATTCGACTGCCCATCTAATCCGCTCATCAGATATCAGATTGTGTGGAATTTGCAATTGCTCGGGAAATTGTATCTCCGATAAAGGTTGTTCCCTGCATCCTGGAAAATGTGTTCTAAGAAGAACGTCTAATGTTTTCATTGCATTCTCGGTCCATGTGTCATCACTTCCCATCAGTAAAATTGGTAGTATAGGCCTTTTAGATAAGATTTTCCTGAGTCTGGCTGCATCGGCAGTGTGTTCAACGTCACTGCAGAGCTTCTCCCAGCTACTCTTTTTCGATTTACGAATTAATTTCTAAAAGACTTTCAGTTCCTTTCTATATAAGGACCAATTTGCGTCAGTGTTAGCCTTTGTTGCTTCTTTAGAGAGGTCTTGGACCTTTTTCGTTGCATGCGGTTGTATTCTCATTTTGACCCGTTGGTCCTATATAAGTAGTTTCGCTACCACTATTCGCTATATTCAAATTAGTCGAGTTTATAAAAGTTAAAAGTTGATCACCCCTGTCATGGTGGATAAATAATAAAAAAAAAAATATTCCAAAATTGACCGTCAGCTGGTGCACCTCCTGGGGCATAACCATTAGCTGCCCCTCCGAAGATGCGAAAAAGGGAAAAATTTTAAATCATTTTAATTAAAATTAAATGGTGTATAATGCAAAAAATATTCCAAAATCAACCGTCAGCTGACGCACCTTAGGTGGAATAACCGCCAGCTGGCACTCCGAAGATTCAAGTCAAAATACAAAAAAAGCCCCAAAACTGCCCCGCAGTCGCCCCTAGTAAGATGAAATGTAAGTGAAATGTACCTAAGCTCTATCTCTACTCCACTAAGGGTGCTCCCATACAAAAATTACTTTTTTTCATCTTCGGAGGGGCAGCTGACTATTATTTCTCCGTAGGTGCGCTAGCTGACGGTTGATTTCAAAACACTTTTTACATTATTTATCCGCCGGAGGTGCGCCAGCTGACGGCCGAATTTCGTGTGTACACTCCATATCCTATTATATATGAGCCATTTCACACCAAGTGTCCAACGAAAAAAAAAAACATGTGTACCGTACTTTTCTAAATATGTTCTATGGATAGCCCTATATGAAACTAAGAAAATTTCGTTTTTGGATTTTCAATTTTTGAAAAACTGGGCTTAGGAGGCGAGGTCAAATATTTGAAAAATTATCAAATTTGTGCCGAGTTGCCTTGTTTAAATATTTATCAAATTAAAACGAAATGCACCACAATCTCAAAAATGTACATTCTTGTATAGTTTTGTATGGGCTATCGATTAAAATTTTTTTTTTTTTTGGTAAAATTTTTAAAACCTGTTCTGAAATTTTCCAAATTTTTTTTTTGAAAGTTTAGATGTTTGTATATACACAAAAAAAAATCAAACATGTGTTTTTCGTTTTTTTCGAAAAATTATGGTCGGTCTTGAGCAATCATAAATTTCATACTTGTTTTTTTTTTTTTTTTTTTTTTTGTTCTTGACACTCAATAGGTTAATTATAGATTTCTTAAACCATATGTGTAACCAATTTAAATTGCTAATAAAACATATAACCCTTTGGTCTTTCAGATAACCTAAATTACAGGTTTATATGAAAAAAAACAGAAGTCAAACAACCAGCAATGATACTTAGTCTGATTTGCTGCAATTTTTCGTTTGCAAAAAAAATCTACCATTTATTTTGGTCAATTCATCCATTTGGGATTTTTTTTTATCTATGCTAAAACAACTTCAATTTTATATTCCACTGTTATCAAAAAAAAAAAAAAAACAATTTTATAAAACAAAAAACACATACAAACTAAACCATTGACATTTTTTGTATTCATTTTTCTATTTACGTTTTTTTAAATTGTTTTCTATGTGAACTCAAGTGCACCCTCATTCTAAGTTTTCAATTGATAGGAGTATGTTTCAATGTACATTAAGGGTAAAACATTTTAATGGCAAAATCTCTTTGTGAAATTTTTAAAATTTAAAAACTGTTTAAACGTATGAGTGATTTGCTACTTCAATATTAATCATACGCCCATAAATACTCATTAGAAACTTAAATTACCTCAATCTTACAATATTATTAAAAAAATTTCATGTTATAACGAAATTATCATTGAAGGATAGCAAATTTGAAATTTTTAAAATTTAAATTATTTATTTACTTTATTTTTTTAAATCGACTTAAAATCGATCGAAGATCAGGTCGCTATATGGACGATGATTCCAACAATTGTTTTTTGTTGTCTGATATTAGTATTTTATTTTTAAATTATTTAAAATACTTTTAAGCGAGCTTGTAGGTTCTACCCCCAATGTACACATACTGATGCATATGTCCTGATAACATGTGTATATTTATTTTGTTCATATGTAAACATATTTATATGTATGTGTCCATATAACATTTTAAAACTTTACCCATTTGTATAGTTTTTTTTTGCAACAAAGTTGAATAAACTGTATAGTCTTTGTACTATTGCTTTTCTTTACTTTTCTTAGTATTTTTGTATTTTGTGAATGAATACAAATAACAATGTTACCATTACCAATGTCATTTAGTTCTAATATTAACATTTTTTTTTATAAGCCAGGGCTGGGTCAAAAAATAAATGAGAAATTTAAAAAAAAAACAAGTAAAAAAGTTAAATTCGGCCTTGCCGAATGTAGTGATACCCTCCACAATTTCAAAAAGGTTATTGCAAAAAACTTTATTTAAAAGGAAATTACTATTGAAAAAAAAAAAATTTTTTTGAAAAAAAATTTCCGCGAAAAAAAATTTTGGTAAAAAAAATCCGCGATTTTTTTCTTTTTTTGTCAAAAAATATGTTCGTACTTGTTTAAATACCATTTGGTGTTCAATTTTGTTCACATATGCCAACCAGAAGCCGAATTAAAGCATTTTGTATTTTTAGGTTATGTTGAATGTACTGAAATTTTTGAGGTGTGCTTACATTTTCGTTCATAACTTTTGAACCGCCGAACCGATATCGCTCAAATGCAATACCAAACTTCTCGGGAGAACTTCCAATAAATATGTTAAGTTTCAGTCATCTCTGTGCAATATTTTGTCCGCGACAGCATTTTCCACAGACAGACAGACGGACAGACGGACAGACGGACAGACGGACATCGCTAGAATGTCTTAAAATCGATTGGACATCATGAATATATATACTTTATGGGGTCCCAGATCGATATTTCGATTAGTTACAAACAGAATGACAAACTTATATATACCCTCTATCACTAAGTGGAGGGTATAAAAAGACAAGCATGCCCGCCCCACTGTGGAAGATGGACGCGGATCGTAACAAAATCAAAATTGACCGCGATTTTATCGGTTGCACATGGGTTTGCTAAACGACATTCCAGGGGTTAGAAAACAACCCATAAAATATTTATATATCATTAACTTGGACTCTCCAAAGCCGAAACATTTTCAGGATTTTTTAAAAAACCAACAATTTGTTAGAAAACTTTTTAAAATATAAAAGCAAAACAATTTTTAAGTAAGGTAACATCCTGAAATTTTTACAGAGCTTTAATCATATATGTAACTAATTCAAACTGTCTTTATGAGGTAAAATTTGCAATCGCGTTAATCGTTATTTTACTGCCAAATGTTGTCATTTTTTAAAAAATGCATGAAAATTGGCTGTAGGCAAAATCGCCCAAAAAATTTTATGAAAAATCGCCCAAATGCAAAATCGCCCAAAAAATATGAAAAATTACCCAACACGGTGAGCCTGAGCGATGTTTAGGTTCAACTTTAGTGTCGACGAAAAGTGTAAACGCAGTTTGATTTCTACTTAATTAAATGTCACAAAACTGTTAACAACGAAATCGTAGCTGCTCGCATTCGCGAGATATCGCGAAATTAGTGTTTTGTATTTTCTAAAATTTTTGACAATGAAGTTTTTTAAATATCTTCAAAAACTGAGTATGCAGTTTTAATTGTATTTATTTACAGGTCACAAAACAGTTAACATCGAAATCATATCTTCTCAATTTCGCGAGAAATCGCAAAATTAAAAAAAAAAAAATTAAAAAAAAATGTATTTTTCGCGTAAATTAGCAGTCAAGATATTGATTTAAGCAGTTTTACCACCTTTAACCACATAAAATTTAAACTGCATACAATATATTTGTCATTTCTTGATTTTTTCCCCTTTATTTTAGACACTAAAAAAAAAAATTAATTAATATAAAAGCTTGAACAGTAATTTTGCAATTTCTCCGGAAATTGACCATCTATAATTTTATGCTTGCAGTTTTGTCAACTTAAAAAACCTTGAATTCAAACTGCATACCAAATTTTTGTCGTTAATTGAAGTAAATGTTTTTACAGACCAAAAATGACACAAAATAATGAATAAATAGTAGTTTAGCGAGTTTTTTAGCGATATGTTGAAGAATTGAGCAGCTACAATTTAAATGTTAACAGTCTTATCACCTTTAATCAATAGCAAATCATACTTCATTTCGTGTTTTTCAACAATGTTAAAGAAACTTCATTTATTAATCAAAACAAAAAATACCCCCAAAAAGCTGTTTTTCGCTATTTCTCACGAAAGTGAGCAGCTACAATTTTTTTGTGGGCAGTTTAAATTTCATCCAACATGCTCAAATCGAACTGCACACCACTTTTTTTTATTATTTCTAAAGAACCGGCTTTAAAATATAAATAAATAATAAAAAAAAATTATATAATTACGCGATATCTCGCGAAATTTAACACCTACAATTTCGATGTCCACAGCTGTGTGACCTTTGATCAAGCATAAGTAAAACTGCATACCATGTTTTTACGAAATTTTAAAGAAACCTATCTAAAGATAAAAAACGAAAACAAAAACATCAAAAAATTAATTTCGCGATTTCTCGCGAACTAAAGAAGATAAGATTATGATGTTTACTGTTTTGTGACCTTTAAAAAAGTACAGTTAAAAGTGTATACTAGCGCGTCCCGAATTCGGCTTTTTATCGAATTTGAAAATGCTTGCCCCCCCAAACGATGGGGACTTAGGAACCATTTACGGAAAAAATAACAAAAAACCAGTTGGCTACCAGCGGCTAAAGATTGCAATCTCAGTGTATTTTTTTTTTTTTTTTTTTTTTTTTTTTTTAATTTATGCCAAAAGTTGCGCAGTACAGAGTACATTCCGGGAAAATTATTAATAAAATTTCCATAGAGTAATTTTGGTGCAGCGTTGCATTTTAAAAAATTTGACGCCAAAAGTTCAGCAATATAGAGTACATTCCAGGAAAAATATTAATAAAATTTCCATTGAGTAATTTTGGTGCAGCATTGCATCTCAAAGATGAAAAGGTGAGCTTAATTTTTACTTTTTTTTTCTTTTAAGCTAAATTGGTCTCAAAAGCTGTGCAAAATAGAGCACATTCATTAAAACTGTGTCAAAGCAGATTTTGAGACTAATTTAGCTTAAAAGAAAGAAAAAGTAAAAATTAAGTTCACCTTTTCATCTTTGAGATGCAATGCTGCACCAAAATTACTCCATGGAAATTTTATTAATATTTTTCCTGGAATGTACTCTATATTGCCGAACTTTTGGCGTCAAATTTTTGGAAAACAAAAAAAAGTTTTTTTCAAAATGCACTAAGATTGCAATCTTTAGCTGCTGGTAGCCAACTGGTTTTTTGTCCAAACATTTTTTGTTATTTTTCCTGTAAAAGGGTCCTAAATACCCATCGATTGAGGGGGCAAGCTAAAAAAATTTGAATTTGGGACGCGCTACTGTATACTCAGTTTTTAAAAATATTTAAAAGACTTCAAAGTCAATATTTTAAAAAATACAAAAACACTAATTTCGCGGTATCTCGCGAATGCGAGCAGCTACGGTTTCGCTGTTAACAGTTTTGTGACATTTAATCTTGTAGAAATCGAACTGCGCTTACACTTTTCGTCGACACTAAAGTTCAACCTAAACATCGCTGAGGCTCACCGTGCCAAAAAGAAAAATACGAAATTACGCCCAAAATAACGAAAAACTGCCCAAGAAAGAAATGAAAAATGACCCAAAAATAAAAAACAAAAGTTTTCGAAAACACGTTTAACCAAAACACATATTACCCAAAAAAGTTTTATTTTGCGGAGAGGGTGGGTTGTATGCATGGAGTTTGTAAGCCCTAATCCCGGCCGAAGGCCGGCTATGCAGAAAAACTTTTTAAAAAAAGGAACAAATTTTAAGACAAGACTTTTTGTTACGTACCCTTATTAATATATTTAACATATCGTCTTCTTGATAATATGGTCTGAAAGAGCTATAAGTAGGTAATTGATGTAACAAATATTACGTGTGTAACATAAATTATGAAAAAAATGAAAAAATTGCATGGAGGTGCGATGAAAGCGCCGCAGGCGAAAAATTTAAACAACCAATTCTAACAATAAATCGCGCGATTTTTTTGTTAAAATTTGTTGTTAAAATTTTTCACCTGCGGCGCTTTCATCGCACCACCATGCTGTTTTTTAACTCATTACTTTCGATTTTCTACTGCCAGCGGTAGATTAGTATGAAGTGTGATAATCTGCAAGTATGTGAAGGGGTTGTCAGTTCGATTCCCACCAGAACCTTTGTCATTTACTCCACAACGGGAAGGTTGTTCATTAGCTTTTCTTGGTTAGTTAAGTTTATAATTAAAAAAAAAAACAAAACAATTCGCTGTATTGTTTCCAAAAAATAAATAAACTATTTGATTTAGGTTGTTCCATTATATAGAATATTTATTTATTTTCTATTGGCTGTTTCATTGCAACTTATTTCGGTTTTAACATTTTAAGATTTTGACAAAAATTTAAACCAAACTAAAAATGGGCAATTTTTCATATTTTATTTTTATCAAAATCGCCCAAAAAATATGAAAAAAAGAAAAATACGAAACTTCGCCCAAAATTAATGTAAAAATGCCCAAAAAAGAAATGGCCCAAAATAAAATAAAAAACTATTTTTTCTAACACATTTTTTCCAACACATACTACACAGAAAAGCTTTCTTTTGCGGAGAGGGTTGGTCTAAGGCATGGAGTTTGTAATCCATAAGCCCGGCCCAAGGCCGGCTACGCAGAAAAACTTTAAGACAAAGACAAAAAACTTTTAAGATAAGACCATAGGTTACGTGGTTATTATTTATTTTTATAGATCGTAATTTTGAGAATACTGCCCGTAAAATGCATATGTAATTGATGTAAAAGTTTTCAGTGTGAAACTTAAATTTTAACAAAATAAAAAAAAATTGGAATTAGCTTCGATCAAAGCGCCGCAGGCGAAAAATTTTACCAACAAATTTTAACAAATTTTACCAACAAATTAAAAAAAAAAAAAAATTTCGCCTGCGGCGCTTTCATCGGAGTTGCATGCTGTTTTTAAATACATTACTTTTGATTTTCTACTGCGCTGCGATAAATTAATATATAGCGTGGTAATCTGCAAAAAAACACGATATACGTTTACTGTTTCTAAAAATAATAATATACTGATTTATTGTGACATACATGGCGTACGGACATAGCGCCCAAGGTCTTATCGCCCAAAACCGTAAATGTCATAGCGCCCAAGCTGCGACATATAGCCCAAAATGATAAGTCTAAAAATGTTATTTCTCCCAAAACAAAGTTGTAAAAAAATCCAAAATATTTTTTTTGGGCGAAATGTCGAAATTACGACTTCTATGATTTGTTTTTTTTGTAATAAAGGTTTTCTGCGTAGCCGGCCTTCGGCCGGGCTTAGGGATTACATACTCACCCACTCTCTGAAAACCAAAGCTATTTTGGTTATCAGGCCTTTTTGAGGCATAACAAATCTCATAGCGTAAAAGCCTGCTAACCTAGAGAACTTTAGTTTGCAGAGAGGGTGGGTTTAATGCATGGATTTTGTAATCCCTAAGCCCGGCCGAAGGCCGGCTACGCATAAAAGCTTTAAAATATTGTGTTAAAAAAACAATATTTCGTCACTGCGCCTAAAAATGGAGTCATGTGTAGTTTTTTTATTTTTTTTTATTACATCTTTAAAATCACATATTGGTCATACGTTTACTCACTAAACCGTTTTTTGATATCTTGATTGGTTCAAAAGTTAGTAAAAGGAGCTATGTGTTCGTCATACTAAAAAAAGGTCTGAAAAGGAGTTATGTGTTAAGCTACACATAACTTTTTTTGTTAAAAAAGTAACAGAACGTGACAAAATGGTCCACTATTTTAGTAATATAAGGTTCACACATAGCATCTAAGTATTTTGAATTAATTTGTCAAGATTTTTGTAAAATACTTGCATATTTTCATGCTGTTATCTAAATCCTAAATGGCTGGTAATCAAGCCTTGTGAAAGCAATTAAATCATTTGACGGCGGAAAATTTTAGTATCTAAAGTACAGAATCTTTCAAAGATGTCAATTTATGTCGAAGCTCTTGAATAGTTACAAGAAAAAACAAAAAATATCACCAGTTTGGCGAAAAATCTGTTGTTCGCTGTTTAATGAAGAGCTTTTATTTACAATATCAAAATTTCAAAGACCTTGTCTAACTTATGTCTCTTTTAACCACCAACAAACTTTATTTAGTCTTTGTCCCTCTCGAAAAGAAATTTACAATGAGAATGGTTTCATAAACAAAAGGAGTTATGTGTAAAAAATATTTCCATTTTATTTAAATTTTGTTCCAAAAAATACTTAAAAAAGGAGTTATGTGTATGTTTTTTGAAAATTTCTGCACCAATGGAAAACCGTTAAATGTTTCATACTTTTTTTGTAGTATGTGGATAGCATATCGGTACAAGAATTTTTTATAGAACAAACTTTTAAAAAAAATCGCGAAGGGACGAAAATAAACTGTTTTTTTGCTCTCCTGAACACTTGCCCCAAAACACATGACTCCATTTTTAGGCGCAGCGACGATTTGTGAGTTTTATGATTATTTTTTTGGGTGCTATGACATTTTATAAATTCAACATTTTGATGTTTGGGTAATTTGACATTTTTGATAATATATATTAATTTAAAGAAAATTGTTAAAATACCCAAAAATAAAGGCCATATCGTCCAAAAAATTTTGCAACAACAACTAACACACATTTTTTTTGGGTGGAATGACTTTTTTAAATTGGGCGATATGCACTTGGGCGCTATGTCCGTACGCCCACATACATATTTCAGTTTTGACATTTTAAGATTTTGACAAAAAATAAAACCAAAATAAAATTGGGCAATTTTTCATATAAAATTTTTGGGTATTTTTTCGTAATGAAAAATCACCCAATTTTTAATTTCGAAATTTTGCCCAAAAACAATGAAAATTTGACCAAAAATGTTGGGTAACTTTTCATATGAAATATGACCCAAATTTGTATGAAAAATTTTTGGGCGAATTTTCGTTTTCTTTTTTGGGCCATTTTTCTTTGGGCGATTTTGCCTACAGCCATCGGTGTATTGTGACGAAATTTGGCTTTGTTAAGTCCTTTTTTTCAAAAATGTAAAATCTTTGTTGTAGTTTAAATGAAGAGGTATGTACGACCGCCAAAATTACATATAATAATCTCTATTAAAATTAAGCTGACCCGTATTTTTGCGTTTGGCAAAATTCCAGCTAGTTTGGATTTTATTCGAACTTTCCCAAAAGACCAAATTTTTTTCATAAGATGGTTGTTTCTGGCGAAAATTTTCCGTTATAAGGTTAACATTATGCAATTGTCTTGTAAAATATGCCAGGCGTATGAGTAATAAATAATTGCAACCAATGTATATCAAGTATACGTATAGGGCATTTTGAGTTAAATTCTATATTGTTTTCAATATCAATACTGATGAAAAAATAAGTGCACTAACATGGAAAGTCAATGCAATTCTTTAAACAAAGGGCAATTAGTAGTATTGAACAAAAAAGTTTAACAAAAATTTTAATACAACAGTCAGTATAAAAAAATTACAACTTATTTTGTTGGACTTTTGTACCACGACTCGACAGAATAATTAAAAAAATAAAACTTAATTTAGGTCATTAGTTGAAGGTTTAGTAAGCATATTATTTTACAACCCTATACCTCACTAGATTAAAGTTATTACGTTGCGGTTTTCTGCTAATCTTGCTAAAACGTCACAGCAAACTAACGAACTAACAAAATAATAATGACGCATTAAGATTTTATTTTTAAACCCTAAATACAAAAACAAAACTTTCGGAAAATATAAACTTTGTTTACGTAGTTACTATCATTTTTCTTGTTGTCCACAGAAAATGACCTTAACAAAAATCTTTTATCTAAAGCCAAGAAACAAAACAAAAAAAAATAGGAAAATGTTACTTGTAATCATGTCTTAATTATAACAGTTGATTTATGGTTACAAAAAATTCCCAAAAAAAAAAAATAATACGAAACAAAAATAAACTTATATACAAGGCTGTGTCCAATAGAAAAGGACACACAAGATAACAATTTTTTAGAAAAATCAAAAGAAAACCTCCCATACTAGGGGAGGAAAGACCCACAAATGGTAATGGAAAAATCTGTTTTGTGTCAGGCAATAAATTTAAGACAAAAAAAAAAATAAACAAAATAACAAACAAAAGTTTTCTGCATAAATAAACAAGAAAATTCTGTTAGATTTTTATTTCAATTTAAACAAAATTTAATTATTATCTTTGTTGGTTTTAAAAACAAGTTTTTAAATTGCACACATATGAATATCTGTAAAATTGTTTTAGTTTTTTAACAAATATTTTAAATATTTTTTTTTTTTTTTTCAATTTGCTTAAGCTAAATGAAAAATTTAAATTTGCTTTTTACAAAATTCTATGATTTCAAAAAGAGTTGCTAAAAGTTCTCTTTTTTTAACTCTTCAACAAGAAATTCATTTAAACTAAAAGGAACCACTTAAGAGTTGAGAAAAAAAACGGATATTATTTATAAAAATAAAAGAAAAACAAAAATAACAAAGTTAATTTATGATAAAAAAAAAAAATATGCAGCCATAAACGAACATGCGTTTATATAAAATAAATACACTGCAGGGCAGTTAAATAAAATCAGTTGTACACTAAAAGTTTTTAAAAACAGTCTATTAAAATATTCTCCAAAGTATGGGAGTAATCCACTTGGGTGGAACCAATTTCCTTTTTTCAAATTTCAAATCGTCGCACAGTGGTTCCAAGTCCAAATCTAGCTGGACAAAATTATTTTATCACCGTTTTATATGGTTTTGGGGTCGCTGAGTTCAAAAAACATGTTTAAATTTTTCTAAGTCGATTACACTAACCGACAACTTTTTATTTTTTTTTCTAATTTCAGTAATTCATTAATGACAAAAATGGTTTATATGCAAAACAGAAATATGAAATGCAAAAACTTATTTTTTGAAAGTTTTGTAATCTCTAAAAAAAAAAAAATTTTGTCGAGAAGTGTAATTGAAAAAAACAAGTGAGAGTGTTAAAGTCGGCTATGCCGAATCTTTTATACCCTCCAAAATATAAAAAAAATAAAAAACCAGTGAGAGTGTTACATTCGGCTGTGCCGAATCTTTTATATGTACCCTCCAAAATGTAAAAAAAACAATATAAAAAAAATCCAGGGTCGTCTTTTTTTTTTGGGGGGGGGGGGGGTTTGGGGGTTGGTGGGAGACGTTAGGGAGCACCTTCCCCTTGCGATTTCGAACTTCATCTGAGAGAAGAATGTTGCATTTGCTTAGCAAAAGTACAAGAAACCCTGCAAAAAAGACGATTTTTCTTAGGTTGGTTTAGTTCTCCAAGGGGGAACTTTTTTCGCCTTGGTCCGATTTTATCCATTTCCGAACTTAACCTGCCTAGGAATATAATACATATTCTTGCCAAACGTCGGAAGTTTATCTCTTTTATTTTGGACTGTATCGTATCCTCTACAGACGGACAGACGGACGGACAGACGGACATTTTTGAATTTAGTCGAAGTGTGTAATTGGCCGTGGTTTAATAGGAAACATCACATTTAATGATTTATTTAAGCTAAGCAAAATTATAATACTTAAAAGTTATCAAAAACTTACAAAAATTCGATACTTTATTTATAAAAAAAAATTTAGGCGAAAATCTATTTTCATAAAAACTGTGATTAATTTTAAACCTGTAAAAACCTGCAAGAAATGTCTACATCACAACGTTCAGTAATAATTTACCTATAAGTTGTATGTAGTAATTCGACATGATATGCCTGGATTCGGTTTTGGCAAGCTGCGGAAGTTTCATAAGTCCTCAAAAATATTGTTATTATTGACCATATTTCAAAGTACAAAAAATGTAAGAAGAAGATCGATAATAAATTTCTTATTAATGTCCAGAATAAGTATAATTCTGTAGCTTTCTTGTACAGAAACCGTTTTGAATCCATTGATGTAACATGGATAATATGATGTTATTAGTTGGACACTTATATATATATATATATATATTTTTTTTTTAAATATTGGATACCAAAAATGTTATTTTATTCGCATATTTAACAAAGTTAAAAACCTAATTCGAAAAAATGGTTATAAGTTTGATCAGAACACACCCTTAGCTTGCCCCTAGCACTATTAATTCCCAATTTTAAGGACACTAATTTTTGGACTTTTGTCCAGCTAAATTTTGATTTGGAACCAATGTGCGTCGGGGTCGGAAAAGTTTTTTCATGAAAATGTATAAATTTTGGCGGTATTTATGTTAAGACAAAAACCAACGATATTGATATGAATACGAAATAATCTTTATTAAATTAAAGTCAGCACGTATTTTTGCTCCAGACGATATTCCCGTTAGTACGGGAGTTATGGAAATTTTCCCAAAGGTCCACAATGTTTCATAAGGGGACAAGGAAACTTTTAAACACTAAGATGACAGATAAATTCCAATTCTAACTTATCGAAATATCTGTCTACGACCCCATAAAGTATATATTATTGATCAGTGATAGATTCTAAGTCATTCTAGCGATGTCCGTCTGTCTGTTGAAATAGCGATCACGGCCAAAATATTACACAGATATGACTAAAACTAAACACATTTACTTGATATTTGCCTGAGAATATTTTTGGGCGAAATCGGTTCAGCGGTTTAAAAGTTATCAACGAAAATATAACGAAAATATACCTTGAAATTTTTTGTACATTCTACATAACCTAAAAATACAAAATGCTTAAATTTGGCTTCTAGTTTACTTATTTGAACAGAATTCGATGCCAAATGGTGTTTTAACAACAGAGAAAAAAAAAGAGATGCCAACTATTTGAGAGCAAAACGCGCACAAAAATTTTATAAACGGGTAAAAACGCGTAAATTGGTTTGAAAAAAAGGGTAAAAAAGCACTGGACAGTTTTTGTAAATAGATAAAAAAGTAAACAAATAATATTTTTATTCAAACAAAATTTTTGATAAGTTTGTTGGTTAAAATTTTGAGCAACCGATATAAATAGTTTTACAATTTTACATGGTTTGCATTTTCCGCTTCAAAAGACAAGTTTAGTCTTTGAACAGAACAGAATTCAAATATTAAGCCAAAATAAAAAAAAAACCTACAAAGAATGGCGTTTTTTTAGAAGTTGGTTTAGTTTTTCAAGGGAAAACATTTTCCCCTTAGTCCGATTTGCCCATTTTTTTCCGAAGTTAATACGACCAATGGTCATTGACCATAATAATATATTCGTTCCATATTTTAGTTTGAACTGCATACTGCTTTTCACAGACAGACAGACGGACATTCAAAAAATGTCTTTGAATCGATCATAAATCATAAATCAAATATACTTTGTAAAGTCTCCGACTAATACTTCGATACGTTACACTCGAAATATACTTTGTTTGGAGGCTATAAAAATTTATTTTAAAAAGCACTAAAAGCACCAACTGAAAATATATAAAGCACCAATTTAGTGCGTTTTTATAATTTCGCACTAGGCCAAAAATTTTCGCGTTTTGAAACATCAAAAAGCACTAGATCTAGCGCGAAAAGCACTAAGTTAGCATCCCTGTTTAACAAGAACACACATATTTTTTACTAAAAAATAAGCGAATATTTTTTCACTAAAATTTTTCCAATTTTTTTTTTTAAACAATTTTGTTTACATTGTGGAGGGTATAAAAACATTCGGCATGGCACTGCCGAATATAAAATTGTAAAATTTGGCTAAACTTTAAATTTTTCTAATAATTTTGTTCGATTTCGAAATTTTAATTTTTGATTTTTTTTTTTGTATAAATTACAGTTTCGTGAGTGTGAGTCAACGTGAATGACGCTTGTGCGTGGAAAATGCCGTCGTGAGCGTGAGTGAGTGTGAGTAAAAAGTCACTCACGCGCCCATCTCTGCTTTCTACCCTAAAACTTTAAATTTAAAAATTTCTCGTGGCTGTTATTTCTGCTGGAGGATCCTAACCATAAAATTTTGTGATTTTGGCATTGAAAAAAATATTTTTATTAAAAAAAAATTGACGAAAATAAATTTGTGACGAAAATAATAAAAAACAAGTAAAAAAGTTAAATTCGGCCTTGCCGAATGTAGTGATACCCTCCACAATTTCAAAAAGATTATTGCAAGAACTTTATTTAAAAGGAAATACTTTTGAAAATTTTTTTTTTTTTTTTTAAATTTCCGCAAAAAAAAAAATTGGTAAAACAAAAATCCGCGTTTTTTTTTTCTTTTTTTGTCCAAAAATATGTTTGTACTTGTTTAAATACCATTTGGTGTTTAATTATGTTCACATAAGTCAATAAGCAGCCGAATTAAAGCATTTTGTATTTTTAGGTTATGTTGAATGTACTAAAATTTTTGAGGTGTCCTTACATTTTCGTTCATAACTTTTGAACCGCTGAAACGATATCGCTCAAATGCAATACCAAACTTCTCGGGAGAACTTCCAATATATATGGGGGTTTTCGTGTCAACTGACACAACTTTTGAAACCGATATCTTCCGATCGGGATGAAATTTGCACCAAGGTTAGTCCTATTGGATAGTAGTTCAGACACAATTTTTCAGCGAGATCTGTCAAGGACTCTCTGAGTTAGATGGGGTCGAAATTTGACATTTTGGCCAAAGAGGTGTTTATTCTTATCCATGTAACTTCTTACCTATTGTTTTTAGCTAAATGTGTCCCAAAGAGTTTAGATAGCTATTTCTTCAGTCTTTCGAAAAAAAATATAAAAAAAATAAAAAAAAAAATTTTGATTTTTTTTCTTAAAAATCTAAAACTTTTTTGACTTTTTCCTCAAATTGGGCCCTTTTTTTTTTTTTTTTTTTGATTCAAAAGAAAGCTTAGGTCTTTTCCTTTAAGAGCTATGGGGTCGCTTAGTGGGATGCGAGTGGGATATCTATGAAAAAAATATTTTCTTAACTTTGGAACACAAAAAACGGTTCTTCAATTTGCACTATTAGGCGTGGGATAGCTAACCAGTTTTCGATTTCGATCCGCGATACCCTCTAATTTTTATAGGTTCGAAAAAGAAAGCACGAGCCAAAAAATAAGGGCGGTGGGGTTGGGCCATAAGGCTCCTCATCGGGGTCAAAATTGGGCGTAAAGAGGTTACAATCCTCAAAAAGCCCCACAACTGCCCTAGAACTGCCCACGGAGGGGTGCAATGTGAGACCGACCTCTATTAATTTTCTGCCCCCAACATTTTTCTTGAATATACCTAACCTCTATTTCCCCTTCCTAAGGGGGCTCCCATACAAAATGACATTTTTATAAAATTTGCTCCTACCGCTCTAACTGTCCATAGGGTGCCCCTAGAGAAGTAAAAATATGACCGACCCCCAATATTTTTTCATGTCCAACATTTTCTCAGAATATACTTACCCTTTATTTTCAACTCTTAAGGGGGTCCCCATACATTTATTTTTATTTTTTTTATTAGTTTTTAAAAATACATGTTTTTATAACTTATGGGAGCCCCTTAAGGAGTGGAGATAGGGTGTTATTATGTTCGGACAAAATGTTGGTAACTAAAAAATAATGGGGGTTGGTCATAATTTATGCCTCTCTAGGAGGCACGGTAGGGGCGGTAGTAGCTGGTTTAATAAAACAAATTTATAAAAAATAAAAGTAATGTATGGGGACCACCTTAAGGGTTAAAGATACATTGTAGGTGTGTTCGCAAAAAATGTTGGAATTAATAAAATAATGGGGGTCGGTCATACATTTGGCTCCACTTGGGGCACTTTAGGGTAAGTTAGAATGGTAGGATCAAATTTTTGAAAAATGTTTTGTATGGGAGCCCCCATAGGAAGTGGAAATAGGGGTAAGGTATTTTCAAGAAAAATGTTGGGGGCAGAAAATTATTGGAGGTTCGTCTCACATTGCACCCCTCCAGGGGCGTTTCTAGGGCAGTTTTGGGGCTTTTTGAGGATTTTACCTCTTTACGCCCAATTTTGACCCCCATGAGGGGCCATATGGCCCCACCCCACCGCCCTTATTTTTTGGCTCGTGTTTTCTTTTTCGAACCTATAAAAATTAGAGGGTATCGCGGATCGAAATCGAAAACTGGTTAGCTATCCCACGCCTAATAGTGCAAATTGAAGAACCGTTTTTTGTGTTCCAAAGTTAAAAAAATAATTTTTTCATAGATATCCCACTCGCATCCCACTAAGCGACCCCATAGCTCTTAAAGGAAAAGACCTAAGCTTTCTTTTGAATCAAAAAAAAAAAAAAAAAAAAAGGCCCAATTTGAGGAAAAAGTCAAAAAAGTTTTAGTTTTTTAGTAAAAAAAATCAAAAATTTTTTTTTTATTTTTTTTATAATTTTTTTTGGAAAGACTGACGAAATAGCTATCTAAACTCTTTGAGACACATTTTTCTAAAATCATTAGGTAAGAAGTTACATGGATGAGAATAAACACCTCTTTGGCCAAAATGTCAAATTTCGACCCCCTCTAACTCAGAGAGTCCTTGACCGATCTCGCTGAAAAATTGTGTCTGAACTACTATCCAATAGGACTAACCTTGGTGCAAATTTCATCCCGATCGGAAGACATCGGTTTCAAAAGTTGTGTCAGTTGACACGAAAACCCCCATATGTTTAATAACAGTCACCTCTGTTTTGTAGTTTGGACGTGATAACATTTTCCACAGACAGACAGACGGACATCGCTAGAATGTCTTAAAATCGATCGGGCATCATGAATATATATACTTTATGGGATCCCAGACCGACATTTCGATGAGTTACAAACGGAATGACAAACTTATATATACCCTCTATCACTAAGTGGAGGGTATAAAAAATAATTTGGATGAAAAAATGTTTAAAGAAAAAAAAGTTTCTGGAAAACAAAAAATTGATAAAAAATATTTATAACGGAGAAAAAGCCATTACAAGACTTATATAAGACAAACGAAATTGTTGCCATTTTATTGTACAGCACTATATAATTTTTTTTTTCGTTTAGTATACATTTAGACCAAAAAGAAAATAAAATGCATGCAAACACATGTGTGTGTATATTTGCAAGCACAATTACATGTTGAATAAATTTATGCAAGTGTGTTTTTGAAAAATATACAAGCAAATATACTAACAAGAACACACACATACTCTGTATATTCAAATATTAAAGGGAATGAGCTAACACTCAATCCCTCTAATAGCTAACAATATATTGAAATGTTAATTTTAATCACCCACTGTGTATAAAATTAGAAAAATCCAAAAGACTAGAAAAGAAAAGAAAGAAAAGAAAAGTAATGAAAAGAAAAGAAAAGAAAAGAAAAGAAAAGAAAAGAAAAGAAAAGAAAAGAAAAGAAAAGAAAAGAAAAGAAAAGAAAAGAAAAGAAAAGAAAAGAAAAGAAAAGAAAAGAAAAGAAAAGAAAAGAAAAGAAAAGAAAAGAAAAGAAAAGAAAAGAAAAGAAAAGAAAAGAAAAGAAAAGAAAAGAAAAGAAAAGAAAAGAAAAAGAGAAGAAAACTGCTATAGAGTAACCAAGTTGGTTGAATTGAGTAATAAATTTTTCACAATTTAGATTACAAAAAAACAAAAATGTTAAATAAACTTTGACCAGAAAAGAATATCTATATCTTTGGAAATTGTAGTTGCAGAAAATAATATGAAAAAATTATTCGAATTGCTAAAATCGACTTAAAAAAAAAAACGAAACCATCAATTTAAAAAAATCTAATAATCCAAAAGTAAAATTGTTTTTTTTACTCTGAATTAGTGCTCACGGTCAGTACCGTAGTACCGGTATTCCCGGTATACCGAGAACCGGGAATGCCGGTATTCCCGGGAATACCGAGAACCGGGAAATGGGGGCACTACTCAGAATTATTTAAAAGGGTGCTCTAAAAAAAATAGTTAATCGGATGGGGTTGTGTTCGAAAATTTGCTCTAAGGTGGCGATCGTTGGGCAAGTATTTCGAAGTGAAATTCGAAAATTTAAATATGACGATACGCTCTAGTGAGTGTAGAGAAAAAAATTTTAAGTCAACCGAAAAATGTTACATTTTTGACCTTACCCCTTCGAATTAGAAGAAAAATGGAATGTAGTTTTGCCCTACAAAAAATTATGTTGTCAAAATTTTGGACATCTGGTTATTTTTCTTTCCGAGATATATGGTCTTGAAAATTGTGAAAATCATATATATTTGGCAAAATATTTCTGATATAAATGGCGTTAGTACTAAGTTTTTAAATAACACTAATCTACAAACAACAATTTCAGTGTATTCATGTTATTGAATAATTTTGGGTGAATATGCAGATTTTGGTTTTAATTGAATATTTCAAACTTTTAAGTGTATATTTTTGCACATTTTGGCATAAATTAGCAAAAACACAAATTAAAAACTATTTTAAATTTTAAAAAATTCATTTTTAAAATTAGAAAAAAAAAATTTTATACCTTCCACTCTAGTGAAAGAGGTTATATGTATATTAGTTTGTCATTCCGATTGTAACACCTCGAAATATTGGTCTAGGACCCCATAAAGTATATTTATATATATATATTCATGATCCACGATCGATTTTAATACGATCTAGCGATGTCCGGCCGTCTGTCTGTTGAAAACACGCTAGCTTTTGAAAAACTTTACGGAGGCTCCTGAAGATTGGCACATATGTTTGGCATTTACCTGGTTAGATTAGTATTGCAATCCAGCGAAATCGGTACAGAGGTTCAAAAGTTATGAATATCAAAAGAGTGAATTTCGGCAAGGTTTTTTGGCGTACGGACATAGCGCCCAAGTGCATATCGCCCAATTTAAAAAAGTCATTCCACCCAAAAAAAATGTGTGTTAGTTGTTGTTGCAAAATATTTTGGACGATATGGCCATTGTTTTTGGGTATTTTAACAATTTTCTTTAAATTAATGTAAATTGTCAAAAATGTCATATTACCCAAATATCAAAATGTTGAATTTATAAAATGTCATAGAACCCAAAAAAAAAATAAAAAAATAATCATAAAACTCACCAATATTGTTTTTTTAACACAATATTTTAAAGTTTTTATGCGTAGCCGGCCTTCGGCCGGGCTTAGGGATTACAAAATCCATGCATTAAACCCACCCTCTCCGCAAAGTAAAGTTTTCTAGGTAGCAGGCCTTTACACTATCAAATTTGTTATGCATTAAAAAGGCCTGATAACCAAAATAGCTTTGGTTTGCAGAGAGGGTGGGTTTAATGCATGGAGTATGTAATCCTTAAGCCCGGCCGAAGGCCGGTTACGCAGAAAACCTTTACTACAAAAAAACAAATCATAGATGTCGTAACTTCGACATTTCGCCCAAAAAAAATATTTTGGATTTTTTGACAATTTTGTTTTGGGAGAAATAACATTTTTAGATCTATCATTTTGGGCTATATGTCGCATCTTGGGCGATATGACATTTACGGTTTTGGGCGATAAGACCTTGGGCGCTATGTCCGTACGCCAGGTTTTTTCGCAAATTTACGACGCAAACTTTGGAAGGACAATTCTGAGGGCGCTAAGGTTTGGCATATATATTATTCGTTTCCCTGGTTTGGTTAGGATTCAGCCAATTCCGTCTAGTGGTTGAAAAGTTGTCAGCAAAACCATGAATTTCAGATTGATTTCACTTTAAAATCACGTGTTGAAAAAAACTGAGCTTTAAAAAACAAAATCTTTAAAATCATTAGTAAGCCACAAAATTTCTTTTCAAAGTATTTTTGACATTCAAAAATATTTTTACATTAAAAAAAAAAATACACACAAAAACAATTAGTAATTTTTCTTTTTTTTTTACAAAAAAGGCAAAAAAGAATTTTTACTTAAAATAAAAAATTTTACTATCCTTTAAAAAGGGCATTGTGGAAGGTATTCATAGATTCGGTCAAGTCGAGTTTAACTTTTCTACTTGATTTATTTTTTTAATTGTTTTATAGATTGTCTTAATTTCTAAAAAATACTTGTTTACATAAAGTTTTAAATGTGAGTTAAAACGCCTCAATTCAACCTAAAAAAGTAGCATTTTTGACCTTACCTCTTTCGAATTTGATGAAACTTGGAATATAGTTGGACCCTTACAAAAAAATCATAGTGCCAAAATTTTGGACTTCTGGTAGTTTTTCTTCCCGAGATATGGGGTCTTGAAAATTGGCAAAATTGTATATATTTGACAAAAGTGTTCTGAGATAAATAAAGATAACTCGAAAAGTAATAATAATACAGGTCTCAGTCAGGTTGCCAATAATAGGTAATGAGACAGCCTTTAAAATGGCATACCCCAAGATTTTTTTTGAAAAAGGTCAAAGGTGATTGATAAGTTTAAATTTTCAGGATGGGGACTTCATTGGAACTTTTAATATTAATAGAAACATAGTGACAGGAGAGAAAAAGCGGTGTATTTCCTCTTAGAAAAAACATATTTTTTTGTCTTTGAGATTCTGGTACCAAGGTTTACTTTTCTGAATGCTTTTGACGTGCTGAGTCCATATATGACCTTTTAACTGGCCTATCGCTATTAGTTTTCGAGATATCTGCACATAAATGTGTGAAAATTGCTAAAATGTTAAAAAGCCTTTAAAAAGGCAATACCTTTTTAAAGGCAGTCTCACACTCAGAAAATTATGTAAGTTACTACATGTTAGTTGTTTGTATATTTTACAGTAGTTAGGTGTTTTCAACTACAAAGTCAGTTGTTTTTGTATGAAAAATATCAAACAACTATTTCTGTTAGTTATTTTAAGTCGTTTTTTTGAACAACTAACAAAAAAGTACTGTGATGTAGTAACAGTTATTTAAAATAGTTAATTTTTTTTTTTATCTCTGAAAAGTTTTCAAAGTTTTTTTCCAAAAAATAAAAATAAATTTTCGTTTTTTTATTTTTCACAACATTTTTAAAAAAAAAAAAAACTTGGAAAAAATTTGGTCTTCAATTTTTTTTCTGAAAAATTTTTTGAAAAAAAAAAATTATATAATGATTAGGATATTTTTACTACATTTTAGTTGTATTGACTACAAATGTAAGTAATTTTTACTGATTAATTCAGTTGTTTTTTGTCAGTAAAAATAACTAACATTGTTAGTTGATTTAACTGAAAAAGTAGTTGACCCCAAAACAACTGACAAAGTAGTTATTTTAACTGACATTTTCAGTTGATTTTACTAACATAATTTTTTGAGTGCATTACCCATTATTTGAAACCTTAATAACACCTATATTATTACTTTACGAGATATCTTTATTTATGTCAGAACACTTGTCAAATATATACGATTTTGTTAATTTTCAAGACCGCATACCTCGAATACTGGAATGACCAGAAGCCTGAAAAATTGAAAAAAAAAATCTCTTTTTTGTTAAAGTAAACCCCAGTACCTAATTTCATTAAATTTGGTGGGGGTGCGGTCAACTCGTTGGTTGAATTGAGGTGTTTTATCTTATGTTACTATTTAAACCGGCATTATTTTTTAGCGTTTTATGAAATTGTTCGTATGAAAACAAGATTTTCATTGCATATTTTTAGGTTTTTAGTGCATATTTTTAACTTTTAGCGCATATTTTAAGCGCTTTTTTTATTTTTAGTGCATGAAAATCTCTTCCCTAGTAACGAGACCTCTTTAAAATGGCATGCACCATAAAAAATTTCTTACTTGTTTCTACAAAAATTTTTACTAAAAATAAAAATTTTGTGTTCAAAATTTTGTTTTTTACTACCAATTTCAAATTGTTTTTCCACTCAAATCCATTTGTATTCAAAATTATTTTTATAGCAGAAGTCAAGTCAATCAACTTTCCCCTACGAACATACATTAAGTGCAATGTGTGCATTTTAGTTAAAAGCTACATAAAATGTTCCATTATTCCAAACAAATACACACAAAAACTTCAGCTTGTACCAACATAATGCTTCGTCTATGTTCAAAACTAAATATAAATAAGCAACTTTGTTGCATTATTAATAAGAAACACAGTGGTATTGAAAGATATTTTTTTCAGAAGTCAAAAAAGTTTTTCAAAAAGTAAAATTTTACTTGTTGCTTGCTTTCTGACCGTTTAGAATTTGAATGTCTTGTACAACTCCCACAAAAAGTTTTTGTATACAATTTGATTAGCAAATTCCGCACCACTGTGCACAGTCTACTATTTTATAATATTCATGCGTTTGTATACTTGTCTAGTAGTTTTATAAAAATTAGGTTATGTTATTTATGCAAGAATTTATGCTAGTGTTTGTATATATTTTTTTTATTTATGTTTTTTTTGTGAAGTTTTTAGAAATATTTTCCCAAGCTCAGAGAGAGGGATGAAAAAGTATTTATGCATGTACAAAATTGTTATGTTGTTGTATGTACTACAACTAAAAAAGAAATTAAAATTAATTTAAATAAAATAAAATGTTTGTAAAAAGTTTTTCTTACAAATAAAATTTAACCATCACATACACTACATCGTAGTAGTAGTAGGTACATCATCATATTTTCATAAACTATTCAACAAAGTACTTATATTTTCACAATTCATTAGCAAAACATTTATCATACATGAAAATATATACTAAAATATCAACTGATTTTCTGTATAGAAATGGAAAATTATACAATAGGTGAGAGTGAAACATTTAACTGGCGAAATGTTGTAAGTTTTGGAAGTTTTATTTTCCTCCAGAAAAAGTCCCAGAGTCTGAGTCTCAGAAATTTTCTACAGAAAAATTCTTACTTTCAAAGATATTTCAAATAGAAAAAAAAAATTAGAATCTAAGACATTTCCTCAGATTCTTGGACATTTTTCCTTAAAGTCTCAGATTCTGAGGTCAGAATCTGAGTAATTTTTTCTGTAGAAAAAGTCTTTGATTCTAGAACATTTTTAACATGATAATTTTTTTAGGCTGGTGTCTAATTTTAAAAAAGTTGCAGGACGCCACCTCAGTTTAACTATATAAGCTAACATTTAACGAAAAAGAAAATAAGAATTACTATTTTCATTTTCTTAAAACCAAAAATTTTATTAACTTGGGTTTGTAACTTGGATAATAATTCACCTCGTGGTGAATAACAAAAATATTCACCATCTGGTGAATAAAACATAACATAATTACTTTTCATCAATATTTTTTTTTTCATCAATATTCTTTTTTCATCAATATTTTTTTTTCATCAAAAAATTTTTTTTTTATCAATAATTTTTTTTTCATCAATATTTTTTTTTCATTTTTTTTTTATTTTTTCATAAATTTTTTTTTTTTATCAATAATATGTTTTCATTAAATACCTTTTTTGCATCAAAAACTTTTTGTTATCGACAAATATGACAAACAGATATATGGATATCACTAGAATGTCTTAGAAAGATGTATTTACAGGACACCACCTCAGTTTGACTATATAATCTACCCGAGTAAAAAAATTAATCTGGTCCTTTATGTAATTATATCTTAATTAATCTGGTAGCAGCTCTTAATTGATCTAATCTGATTTCAAAATTGGCTGTATCAGAAATTATCTAAAATTTTCTAATAATATCATATATGATATTGTTAGATTTAATTAGATCCGAATTTTGGTCTAATGTGGATTTGTAAAATTTTATCAAATTATATTAAAAAATATAAACTTTTTAAAAAAATTTGGACCATAAATTTTAAAACAAATATTTTTATGTAGTTATTGAATTCATTTAGGGTTTTTTCTTTTGGGTTATATTAAAATTAGAATTAGCAACAATCTTCCAAGTTTTGTTTTTTTAATCATTTTAACTTGGTAAAAATCTAAATTAATTTTTGCTAAAATTTTTATTATTTGTTTTTCTCTTCATCAATTTTATTTTTTTTTGTATAAAATTACATAAAATAATATCAAAATTAACTTAGAAAATTTTTGCTGTTTTTGCTGTAATATAATAATATTATTTAACATGGTATCATATATATTTATATGTGGAGTTGTATTTAATTTGTCCAATCTTGTATATTTATATACGGCATATATGTGTGACCACATATAATAATATATAACATTATCTGACACTATATTGGAAATTATTGAAATATTTTTTCCAATACATAATTTTATCTAGAAATGTATAGTGTCAGATATGAACATATACAAATCTATATTCCTATACAATATTGTATATGACTATATCATTTTTTTTTTACTCGGGTAACAACTAACAAAAAAGAAAGTTAGAATTACTGTTTTCATTTTCATAAAACCAAAAATTTCACTAACTTGGGTTTGTAACTTGGATAATAATTCACCTCGTGGTGAATAACAAAAATATTCACCAGGTGGTGAATAAAACATAACATAATTATTTGTCATCAATATTTTTTTTCATCAATATTTTTTTCATCAATATTTTTTTTTTTATCAATATTTTTTCATCGATATTTTTTTTTTCATCAATATTTTTTTTTCATCAATATATTTTTTTCATCAATATTTTTTTTATCAATATTTTTTTTTTTTTCATCAATATTTTTTTTTCATCAATATATTTTTTTCATTAATATTTTTTTTTTCATCAATATTTTTCTTTTCATCAATATTTTTTTTTCATCAATAATTTTTCATATTTTTTTTTTTTTTCATAAATTTTTTTTTTTTTCATAATTTTTTTTTTTTTTATCAATAATATGTTTTCATTAAAAACCTTTTTTTCATCAAAAACTTTTTGTTATCAACAAATAAGACAAACAGATAGATGGATATCACTAGAATGTCTTAGAAAGATTTATTTACAGGACGCCACCTCAGTTTGACTATATAAGCTAACGACTAACAAAAAAGAAAATTAGAATTACTGTTTTCATTTTCTTAAAACCAAAAATTTTACTAACTTGGGTTTGTGGATAATAATTCACCTCGTGGTGAATAACACAATTATTCACCAGCTGGTGAATAAAACACAACATAATTATTTGTCATCAATATTTTTTTTCATCAATATTTTTTTTTCATCAATATTTTTTTTTATTAAAATATTTTTCTTATCAATATTTTTTTTTTCATCAATATTTTTTTTTTTTTTATTAATATTTTTTTTTTTATCAAATTTATTTTTTTATCAATATTATGTTTTCATTAAAAACCTTTTTTCATCAAAAACGTTTTGTTATCAACAAATTAGACAAACAGATAGATGGATATCACTAGATGTCTTAGAAAGATTCATAGATCAATAATATATAAACATAATGGGGTCCTCGACCGATATTTAAATGCCTTTTGCATGGAATGACAAATTAATATACACTCAAAATATTTTGTAGGCAAAAACAAATGAAAAGCACACTTAAAACCCGTGAATAAACAATTGAAAACCATCCCAGTAATTATTCATTTGCTTTAACAATCATAAACATTTGTTTTTTACTGTTGACAAAATTTTCTAAAATAAATTACATTAAACATTAAAAAATTACGTTTTTTTCACTCTTTTTTACCAACAAATTTGAAAAAAATAACCTACGAAAACATTAAAAATTAATGATAGTTCTGTTATTTTTACCAACAAATTTCAAAAAAATAACCTACGAAAACAATAAAAATTAATGATTTCGTAGGTAATTTTTTACAATTTTTTATTGAAATATTTTTTTAAAAATTTTTAATAAAATTTTTGGGGAATCGATCCCGCAATCAACTACATTCTGGCCAGACACTCTACCCATCGTGCCAAAGTCACTTGATACAAACATGTTTTTATATTTCTATAAATAATTTTTTGATTTTTTTTCTACAAAAAAATAACTGACTTGTGTAGGTAAAAACTAATTATATTTCATTAAAAAATACCAACAATTTAAAAAAAATTACTTACACAAATCATTAAAAATCAAAAGAATAATCAGTAGGTTTTACTTACAGAACAAAAATAAATGACTTTAAAAATTAAATGTTAATGAAAGTCTTTATTTTTTAGTGTGTTATTTTTGAAACAAAGGACTGAAGTAGTCATTAATAAAACTGAACATCAAGCAAATGTTTTTTCTTTTAAAAACGACTAAACGGAAAACTTTTTAAATAAACTACAAACAATTAATGACATAATTTTTTTAGTGTAGCGTTATTTTTCCTAGAAAAATTTTGCTTTGGAAAGAACACCTATTTATACAGCAAAACATTATCATGATTCAATGGTTTGGGCACGAGTACAAACTTTGCAGACATTTTTTATATAAAAACTTACAAATTCTGAGACATTTTGTCTATCGAAAAAGTCTGCCATTTATTTCTTTAGGATTCCACGAATTTTTTTCCAAAAGAAAATTGTTCAGCTTTTTCTGTTAAAAAGTATGCAATTCTGAGACATATTTTTAACATAAATAATCTCAGATTTTAGATTTTAAATATTATCTTAGAATTTGAGCCATTTTTTTTTAAAGGAAAAGTCTAAGATTCTGAAACTTTTTTAAAAAGAAAAAATCTCAGATTTCTATACATTTTTCCCGGAGAAAAAAAGTCTAAGACTTTTTTCCCTATAGAAAAATTGCTGGATTATTCCCATAGAAAAATTGTTAAATTTTTTCTATATAAAATTGTCAGATTTTTCCTATAGAAAAATTCTCAGATTTTTCCTATAGATTATTCCTATAGAAAAATTGTTAGATTTTTCCAACTAAAAATTGTTAGATTTTTCCTATAGAAAAATTCACAGATTTTTCTTATAGAAAAATTCTAAGAAAAATTCGCAAATTATTCCTATAGAAAAATTCTCAAATATTTTTTATAAAAAATTAGCCAAATTTTTCGTTTAGATTTTATTTTTTTATTTTTTTTTTTAAGAAAAATTTTTATATTTCACGACTTTTTTTCATATTTAAAAATTCTTAAATCCCGAGACATTTTTTAAGAAAAATTTAAAACTTTTTGACATTTTTCACAGAAGAAATAAAAAATTTTCTCCAATAGAAAAATTCTCAGATTTTTCCTATAAAAAATTCTTAGTTTTTGCTTCTCTCTCTGTATTTTTCCTAAAGAAAATTTGTCAAATTTTTACAGTAGAAAAGTTCTCAAATTTTTTCATATAGAAAAATTTTAATATTCCGATACATTTCTCCTTTAGA
Organism: Pegoplata infirma; assembly: GCA_963921195.1. NCBI lineage: Eukaryota > Metazoa > Arthropoda > Insecta > Diptera > Anthomyiidae > Pegoplata > Pegoplata infirma. The sequence goes on along the minus strand of OY992540.1, from coordinate 45,173,158 downwards.
AAATTTTTCATAGAAAAAATCTCTCAGATTATTTCCTTTTCTTTTTCACTTTCCTTTTTTCCCTGTACCAATGATATCTAAATTTTAAGCCAGATAAGGCATAAAATGCCTTTGAAAACTTTGTTTAATTCTTTGTTATAACAATTTACAAATTCACAAATTCACTCCAATCTATTAAACTTACATTCATTCCTAACATACATCAATCATAATTCTGCTGCTCTTAACTATGTAGGTGGGTTATATACTCTTATTCAATAAAACTCTACTTGAAAACATACAAAAAATATGAAAGTATGAAAAGAAAACTAAAATATAATTTGAATCATTGAATAATAATATAGTTTTTATTGACATCTCATTACCAACATCAATTTGGAGGATTTATCAAAATGTTGTCAGGAAAAAAAGAAAAGAAAAATGTATGAAAATTATAAATGGGTGAATAAATGAATCAAAGGAAGGAAGTTCATAGAACAGTTCTACTAAATATGAAGTTGAATATAGTTCAAATGAATTTGAATGACTGGCAATAAAATACACTACTGCTCTATAATAATTTCAAAAGTTTTACATCTTTTCACTTGATTTTCTTTCATTTTGCGTATAATGATGACTATGACACTGTAGGTAATTTAGTCTTTTGTTATTTTGTGGTATTATACCTCAACACTTTTAGTTCATTTGGCCTCAATTCATAACCAACCATTAAATGTTGGTCATTGTTAAACTATATGAGTATTGTTCATTCGTTACACATCAATAGGTAGCAAAAGAGTCAGATACATATGTATCTACGTTAGACTGGCATTTTTTTGCAGGGAAAACAAATTTGTTCACCCAATTTTGAACATTCGGGTAAATTTTTAGTCTCATAGTCCTCAAAAGTATGTTGAACAAATTTGAGGCCAATAATATATTTTTAAAAATTTTTGAAATTTGTTTATAAAAATAGGTCTTGCAAAACATCTAAATTAGGGATAAAATTTTCATGCACTACAATATCAAAAATATGAGCTTAAAATATGAGTTAAAAAAATTCAAAATATGCACCAAAAACCTAAAAATATTCACTAATAAATAAAATGTGTTTAATAAAAAATGTTGTTTTCATTGGAAAACCTCTTAAAAAGCAAAAAATAACTCCGGGTTTAAATAGTAAGATTTAAAACTTTATAAAAGCAAGATTTTTTTTAGAAATTAATAAAAAAATTAAAAAAATAATTTTTCTTATTTTCAAAACAAATTTTTGAAATTAAAGAAAGTTTTAAAAACAAATAAATTTCAATGTGTGTTTTTTTTGGCTCATTTATGCCAAAATATGCAAAAATGTGCACTTCAAAGTTGGAAATATGCACAAAATATGCATTTAAAACCAAAATATGCAAAAATGTGCATTTTCACCAAAATATGCAAAAATATGTATTTTCACCAAAATATGCAAAAATAAATCGATGCCATTTTAACAAAAAATTTTTGATTTGAAAAAACCATGCATTTGCATGGAAATCAGTTCAACAACAAAAATCAGAATGGGATGAATCAGAATACAAGAAAAGTTTGTTTTTTTTTTGCTACCTCCCATTTGACAAAAATTCCCTGTTATTTTACAAGCTTTTTACCAATAATTTTGTAATTTAACAAGCTTTTTACCAAAAAAAATTGTAAATTTACAATTTTTTTGACTTACAAGAAGGTTTCGCGATTTTACTTGATTTTTTGCTACCTCCTATTTTACGAGAATTCTTAGTAAAAATTACGAACTTGTTTGTAATTTTACAATATTTTTGACAATAAAATTGAAAGTTTTAATTCGCCAAAAACTTTTTTGGCGAAATAAAACTTACAAGAAATTCTCGTAAATTTGCTAGATATTTTTTGTAAAAAATCTTGGAAATTTAAAAATTTAAAAAAAAAAATTTAAATTTTGATCGAAAACTATTTGTTAAAACAAGGATAACTTGCAAATATTTATTTGTAAAATGGGTCTACGAGACTTTTTCTAGTAATTTGACAAGGTTTTTTTTTTTTTTTGAGTATTCCAGTTATACACTCTAATCAAAATTTGTTGAAATTTACCCAATTTATAGTAGGAAATTAGACTTCTACTAAAATTGGGTAATTTTACTTTAAATGTGTAAATTGAATAAATTAATTACACTCAAAAAAAAAAAAATGTAATGTTAGCAAAAAAAGCTTGTAAACCTACAAGAAAATTTGCTGATTTTGAACCCACAATTTGTTTGCTAAAGTTAGCAAAAATGTTTTGCCAATAATTAGTTAACTAATTTTTTTTTTTTTTTGAACTTAGTTCATACACATCTGAGAACCCCATTGGGTTCGGACCCGATAGGTCCAGACCCCGATGGGCCTAGACCTAGTTAGGTTCCTTTACAATCGTCATAGTTTTTGATCCAAAATTTGTGTCCGTTTCGTTCTACCTTGCTTAGTTTTTGAGATACGTGATTATAGGGGACCACTGGGGTCTTGAGAATTACAAAACTCGATAACTTCAAAAATATTACTCGGAGAGCTTTTGACTATCTTGTTCTACGTGTTGAGAACTACAAAAATGCTTTTGGACTTTTTGTTGTGTCGGCAATATTTACCGAGATATGAGCATTTTAAAATTTTCGGGAATGCTAACTTTTTTGGATCCAAAGTTAGGGCCCATTAGGGTCCACACATGTGAAGAGGACCGGCAATACTATGGAGATTCTAAGAGCCAAAAATGGCCTCCATTTTGCTCTATCTGGCTTAGTTTCCGATATAGCGCCATTTTAAGTTTTCTGAAAATAAAAAAAAATTTACCATTTATTTTGCTAATATTAGCAAAAAATCTTGTAAAAATGTTGTCAACTCAATTTCAAATTTAGCAAAAGAAATTAGTACAAAGTTTGTTTAAAATTGCTAATGTGCTAAATGAAGTTTACAAGAATTTTTTGCTAGCAGCCAATCTCAACTAAAAATTTGCTAAAAGTTAGCTAACTAGCCTTAGCAAAAAAAAATTAGTAAATCTACTAACGTATTTTTTTGAGTGTACTTGTCAATTTTAATAAAAAAGACGAGAATAAATAAAAATAAAAAAAACACACGGCGCCACCCAGCATCAAACTCGCCACCTTCCGATTTGCAACTTCGATTTGCAACTTGGATAATAACTTACCTGCTGGTGAATAAAAGCGTTTTCCACCAGATGGTGAATAAAACGTAACATAATTATTTAACAACAAATTTTATTTTTTTATAAATTTTTTTTATTAAATTTTTTTCATAAATTTTTTTGTTTCATCAAGGTTTTTTTTATCATCCATTTTTTTTTCATCAAATTTTTTTTATAAATTTTTTAACAAATATTTTTCTTCAAAAAGTTTTTTTTCGTCAAATTTTTTTTTATCAAAAACTTTTTTTATATTTTTTTTTTTTCACACTAAAGTTTTTATTTATTTCGGTTTGAGTACATTTTAATTATTTTTGAGAAATAATAATTTTTGATGTACAATGAAAAAAACCTGAAAGCATTAATTGAAAGTACAGGCTAAGTGGAGATGTCGACTGTTTCGGAAGAAGCCACCCTTCCTTCATCAGCACTCTTCGATTGTCACTGTGTCAGATTAAAATCAACTATTTAAACGTGCATTTTGGTAGAAAAGATGACGGGAATCATATTACATTTCATTACCATATCGCTCATTTACTTGTATAGTGTCATAACTCAAAAAACTTGATTTTTGAGTTAATGATATAGAATTATTCGTTATATCATCCTTTATGCTGTGTCAAAAATTTGTATTAATATCTTTCAAATACACCACTTGAGAAGATAACATGCCATTATTACATTTTCTATATACCGGCCTTTTTCAATGGAAACCCAGTTTAAATTGTGAACTTTAAACGCGTTTTCTGCAAAACCAAATATTTTGTGTTATGACACTATACAAGTAAATGAGCAATATGTTATCGTTTAGCACGATTTAATACATAATATTTTTTACTTTTTCTAACACAGTTGTAATTTCTTACTCTTTAGTAGATTTTCCCATAGCTGCAATTTTTTTTCCATATTTTTTTTTCATCAAAATTTTTTTTTTCATGAATTTTCTTTTTTTCACCAAAATTTTTTTAATTCATCAAAAAATTTTTTTTATAAATTTTTTTTTTTTCACAAAAATTTGTTTTGCATTAAAATTTTATTTTTCATCAAAAAATTTTTCTATTAAATTTTTTTACTACTTTTTCACCAAGTCTAAAATTCTAACATAAAAATGTTCCATTTGTTTAACAAATGTACAAAAAAAGTGGGAGTGTTAAATTCTTCTGTGCCGAATCATTTTTACTCTCCAAAATGCAAAAGACTTGTAGCTGGATTGTCTTAAAAACGGATCAAAAGTATGCACTCAAAAAAAAAAAAATTGTAAAGTTAGCAAAAAATTTAGTTAAATTTAACTAAAAAAACACCTGATTTTGAACCTACTAAATTTCTAATTAATTTAACAAAAAATATTTAGTTAACTTTTCGTAGAATGAATGTAGCAAAAAAAAACGTAATTTTAACTAAAAATTCAGCTGAAAATTTCGTAACATTTTTTATTAGTTGAATTCAGCTATACTTTTTGTAAAAAATTTTAAGTTTGTTAAATATTGGTTTTAAACACAAACACTTCACTTTTTTTCTTATTTTTTTCACAGCATTAAGTTCAGCTTAAATAGGACTTCTGAGATTTGCATAGGAGGCTACACTAGAAATGTTTAAAATTTTTCACTTGACAAAAATGTTACAAAAAATCAGCAAATTAATTAGTAAAAATTCGTAAACTCAGTTTTAAAGTCAACAAAAAAAAAATTAATTCAAAATTTGTACAAAACTAGTATTTTCGTAAATTGAACTTAACTAAAAAAAGTAGTTAAAACGCTGATTTTAACTAAAAATTTGCTAAAAAGCCAGTAAACTCGAGTTAACAAAAAAAATTTTGTTAACTTTACAGTTTTATTTTTTTGATTGTATAAACTTATTGTGGTCCTCGACCGATATTTCAATCCGTTGTGCATGGAATGGCAATAATATTTTTTTTTTTTTTTAAACTTTGCAAGTACACCCAAATCTTCAGCAAAACATTATCAAGATTTATATTTTTGAACTAGAGTACAAAACTAGCAGGCATTTTTAATACTGAAGTTCAGCGAATCAAAATTGAACTAGTAATGAATTACTAGAAAATTTTAGTTCATTTTTGAATTTTTAAAAACCCAAAACTGTTTAATTTTATCCGATTGTCTTCAAATTTGTATCGAATAAGTTTAATGAGTAGTGGAACAAAAATATACCAAGAGACTGGGGATTCAAAAGTTGATAAAAAAAAGTGACACTCTAATGTACATACGCATTAGAGTGGTCGGAAAATATTGTATATGACAAATTTTCAATTATTTTAATTCGAAATATTTATTAATAATCAAATAGAGTTTATTGCAGTTTGAGGCCATTTTCATGATCCCAATTATGAATTAACATGAAAAGTACTTATGCTAACTTTACTTTCTTTATTAGAATATTCTCCCATTTAATACTCATCAAGTTTCTGCTTTAAAAAATTGGTAGTTTTAAGAAATGAAGTGACGATCGTTTCGGAGATTCTGCAATTTCCCCATTATCAGAATTTTTAAGAAATTTAGGTAATCCTCTTACAAATCCTGTGTACAAATATCAAATATCCACATTTCCGTTTATTGCAACCTAGTGAGAACGAAAAAAATACAATTAAAAGCAAGTTCGTTGATTTCTGCATGCTTGCCGTCGGCAAATGCTAAATGCAGATTTGATTTTTTCTTCTAATAGAAGACAAAACATCTCGTACTGAGAGTTATATATGAGAGTTGATAATTAAAATTTGTTATATTTTCGACCGTTAAAAAGTGCAAGGCCAGTTCGAGGCCATTTTAATGTTCCCTAATAAGAAATAACATAACATGAATCTGGTTAATCAGCTTACTCTAAAGTCACATACGTATGCTTGAATGTTAATACATAAATGTAGAAAATATGTATTTAAATACATTTAGACTAACAAAGGAGTACAAATACATTTATAAACAATGCAATATATAATGTAAATGTAGTAAAAGAATATATGTATGCATATTTGTTAAATTTATGGTCTTTTTATTTCAGATATTTCTTGTATAAAATTTGTATTTTTTAACTTTCTTTCAGCAAAAACTATTTTTATTAGATTTTTAGATCTTTTTCTATAAAAAGTAAAAGAAATTTTGTGTTTTTACTTACGTAGGGGTTTTAGTGTATAACCTTTTCAGTAAGTAAAGGGTCCGGACAAAATTTGGAATATGCTACAAGAAGATTTCCTCAGGACCTTAAACAATTACACTACTAAACATCGAAAATTCGACTGGGACGTTTAACACATGGGTACAATAGTACTGGTGGTCAAAAATCCGTTATCCAAACTTTTCCATCACATCAGGCTTTTAAGAAAATTAAGGTAAAAATTAAAAATCGTCGTTTTGGCCTTTTTTGGCATCTCATAGTGAATTAATTTGTGACCAGGAGAGCAATTGTGTTCATGCGCTACGAGTTGTCAAAAATTCCTAAAACGGCGATTTTTTTGAACTTTGACCTTAATTTGAACGAAAATCTAATTTGATGGAAAATTTTTTAGACCAGATTTGTGACCACTAGTGTTGTCTTTATTTGAAATTTTAATAGAAAAACAATTTGAGTGATCACTTGTTGAAATTTTTAAAAAAATTTGAGTAATTTTTTAATTGACGCAATTAAAAAGTCACTCAAAAATTGAGTATATAATTTAACACATATTGGTGTTTTGAATTCTCATTTAGTTTATAGTTTTTTGTATATGGTAGTTTGAATTCATCTTTTTAAATTTTCTTATTTGTTGAATATATTTGGTAAAGTTTAAAAATCATTTTTTTTATGAAAAAAATGTGAAACTTTTTTAAATTAAATTAAAAAAAAAAAAAAATAAATTAATAAATTTTGAGTAAATTTTTACTTGACACAATTAAAAATTTACTTAAAAAATAACATAAATTTTAGTAAAGATTTAATTGTGTCAATTAATTTTTAAATAATTTTTTATTAAAAATTTACTCAATACTATTAAATCGTTTACTGGTGCGAAATTGAGTATTTTTTTACTCAATAGTTTCAAAAATTTACTCAATTTTTTTTTCTATTTTTTTTCGTGATGACGAGTTCTTCGAGCTGTCGAGCTCCTCGAGAGGCTTGATTCTCGTGGGCTCTGCTATTTTCAGTATACTTAACTTTTTTGGTCTCATTTAAAATACACTCGATCACCATAATTATGTCAAACAGTGCTATCGTCATTGCCACTTTCTGTCTGTAAAGATTTCTGTTGAACCGTTTATGTTTCCACATTTGAACGTTTTAAGAACACTACCTTTTTTTGTATATTATTTTGTAAAAAAAATATTCTAAACTACAACATACTCGTTTTCTACTTTGGAAGTGCTATAGAGTTTGCAATGTGCATCAACATTATGTTGCTGTTATCACTTCCATTACACTGAACAAACTATCATTAAATTTATGCTTGTTATATATGAGCCAACCCCCAAAAATGAAATAAATACATATAAAAAAAATATGTACGTAAAAATAATGTATGTTGCAAAACTCAGAGATGTAGGGAATAATAAAACTAAAGGGAGCTTTCGCGAAAGAAAAAAAATCATAGTATGGATTGCATTTATCTTGCGGGTCAGGTTCACTATGCAGAGCAACCACAGAAAAATCTTCAGGAATATTCCCTCCACCGTCTGCTCATTTTTACACTCAAAAAAATACGTTAGTAAAAAAGTTTGTAAAATTGTTTGTATCCCAAATTTACAACTTTTTTACTAAATTGTACTAAAAAAATATTTTTTTGTAATTCGTTTTAGTAAACAAACTATTAACTTTTTACTGATTTTTTAATAATTTTTTCAGTTGATTTCTTAAAAATTTCGTATTAACTTTTCGGTTTTCTTTTCTAGAAAAGTAATGCACTAATGAAATACAAAAAGAAAATGTTATTAAAATATTTGGAAATTAAAAAGAGCATTTAAAAAAAATATACAGTTAGTTATTTTTTTATTTTAATGGTAAAACTGCGCTTTGATGAGTATGAATATGTTTATTATTTTCAATATTGAATTACACTTATTTGTCTGCTTCATTGTAACTACTTTGTTTTCTTTCAAATAAAAAAGTATATTAAAAAGGGAACAAAATGCAGTAAAGAGAAGATATGCAAAATTCAAAAAAACACCGACCTTTTTCAATTCTTTTTTCTTTCTTCTCCACTTGCGGTCCTTTTTTGTTTTACGCTATCTGCGAATTTTTTTTTTCTTGTGTACAGTGTACACAAAGGGTTGATTTCTTAATACTCAGAATAGTATTGGTAATTTTGTGTACTTTTCTTCATGCCTTTCTTTCTATTATTCAGTTGGAAAATAGCATTTCAATTGACAACGTCGCGGAGCGGAAGTAATAAAAAAATGTACAAACAAAAAAATATTACAACACAAAATACAGGTAACCAAATGTTAAAGTATTTTTTGTTTAAAATTAACTCTTTTTTTAGGACAATAAATAAAACAAAATAGAAAATGATGAAAGCAGGTAACAACTGTATATTTATGTGTTCCATTTAAATAATTTCAACATAATGTATTTTTTTATTCTAGAACACCAATTTGATCAACATGTCAATTTATTCAACACAATTTTCAAAGCATAAATTTATGTGGTATGTAATTTATATTTTGTATTAAAAAAAATGTATTCAATATTTTCTCTTACATATTTCAGATCAAAAATTCAAACAAAATCTGACTTGCATTGAAATAGTAATGGCGACAACAAGCGCAATACGCAGTTTACATATAGTAAAAAAAGACCAAAAATTTAAAATACACAATTTACAATTTTTTTACAAAAAAATTTAGTAATACTAATTTTTTTAGTTTTTTTTTTAAGATTACTAATTTTTGAAAACCAAAGTTTGTAATGGTAACTGAAAAAGTTATCGGGCACAAATTGAAAACTTTATTAGTAATGGTAACAGACTTTTTTGTAAGGAATACTAACAAATTTGTATGAGTGTAGAACGTCTGATATTTGGGTAAAGTTTTCGATACAACCTGTCATCGAATCATTAAAAATATCAACAATCTGCGGCAGAAATCAGCAGATTGATTTATAATTTAGCTTTTCTGAATTTTAATTGTGCTTTCTGAGCTTCTCTTTAAAAACATCAGTACACCACTTTTGCTGAATTCAAAGGATTTTTCATTCGGCTCTTTTTCAGCGTTCTTTAAGCAGACTTTTCTACTGTTTGGACAGACATTCTTATTAAAATACATATTTTAATATTTTTAAACCTCGTGTATGCTTAACTCCCCCCTTTTCTAATATATTTTAACCTCCAGTTTTTTTTTTTGCTATAGTCCAACATTTTTTGTTTATTTGTTCGTGCATAAAATATATGTCAGTAAATATTCCCCAACTACTAAAACATAAAAAAAAACATAATTTACATAAATTCATAAAAATATTGTATGTGTAGTTTTTATGCAGATAGTTTTATATAGAATTATTTTATTTTACTATAATGGAAGTTCATAGATTTTATTTTTATTACCAATAATATATCACATATAAAAAGTTATAACAAAAAAAATAAACTAAAATTTACATAATACATAGAGTGAATCATAAATATAGTTTTACTAACGTTCAATAACACGTTTATAAATTTAAATAATGTTTATGTGTATGTGTTTCACATTGAATCGAATTATATAAAATGAAATTTTTCATGCTAACAACATACTAACTAAACGTGATGGTAATGTTAAAGATGAAAATTAAATTTAAAGTCGAAACAATTTTGTGAAACAAACCGATAACTGGAAAATCATTTTACAAATATGTACTAGCAGACATTCCCGTAATGTTACGGGAAATTACCGTAAATTGATTTGTCAAAAAAAATTATGGGGAAAAATGTAAATTTACAATTTTTGTTTGTAAAAAATTAACTTCCAACCGCAAGATTTTTTTGTAAATCTAAAAAACATTTGGTAAATTTCCACAACAAATATGAAAATGTACACAACAAAATTGTAAAATTATAGAAAAAAATTGTTATTTTACAAAAATAAAGTGGAAAATAAAAAAAGTTGTAAATTTGCAAATTATTTGGTTAAACTTCTGTTTTACGGCTAGAAATGGTATATTTACAATTTAATATGGTAAATTTACAATTTTTATTATAAATATACTAATCTTTTTTTAATTATTTTACCGTTAAATTAGTAGAAAATCTCGTATATTTACAATAAAAATTGTAAATTTGCAAAAAAAAAAAAAAATTAAATTTACAAAACAAATTGTTGACTTACAAAAAAAATTGTAAATTTACAAAATAAAGTAGAAAATCAAAAAATAAAATTGTAAATTTACAAATTGTTTGGTTAAACTACTGTTTTTTAAGGCAAAAACTTGTATATTTACAATAAAAAGTGGTAAATTTACAATTTATATTGCAAATATAAAATTTTTTCAAATTTTTTGCTGTTAAAACAGTAGTTTTACCAAATAATTTGTAAATTTACAATATTATTTTTTTTATTTTCTACTTCATTTTTGTAAATAACTTTTTTCTGTAAGCATACAATTTTGTTTTGTTAATTTACAAAAAATTTGGTATATCTACTTGGTATTTGGTTTGTAAAAATGTCCAAAAAAATTTGGTAAAATTACCAAATAATAAAAACACCATTACCAAAAAATGGTGGAAAAATTATTTTTAAAATTTTTTTTAACAAAAACGATTTAAAAATCTTGACAACATTTTTTTTGTAATAAAACATTTTTTGGTAGAAAGATTAAATAACGTCAAATAAAATTTTGTTATACAGTTACAGTTTTCTAGCGTATAAAACCTTTATATTATATATATTTTTAATTTCACACAAAAAACTAATTTTCTATTTTCCAACCAAAATTCAGTTGTTGCAACAAAAACTCGGTTGATGCATTTGTATTATTAATGTAAAAACTAAATATCGGTAGTAACAACTAAATTTTGTCAATACAACTGTCTTTTAATTAAAACAACTAAAAAATTTGTCTGCCACAACAAAGTTTAGTAGCAGGAACCGAATTTTGAGTTGATACAACTAAAAAATTCAGTTGGAAATTTATTTTTCTCTGTGTTGTTAAATAATTAATTTTTTTTGTAAATTTACCTAAAAAATTTGGAAAATGAATTTACCAACATATAATAGTAAAGTTACAAAGCAAACTGTAGTTTTCGTTTTATTGAAAACACTAGAATTATTGTAAAAAGACAAAAATATTAGTAAAATAGAATTACAAGACCTTTTACTAGTAATTTTACAAAATTTTTTGTTCGAATGCAATGAGTTGTTAAGTTAGACCAAAAACTTGAAATTTAATTTTTTTACCTTGCAATCAGCGGAAAGATTTCAAGACACATGATTTGTTAATTTCAGACTAGTCACAGAAACTCTGCTAGATAACAAGTTTGAGTTATACACTCAAAAAAAAAAAGGTTGTAAAATTACAAGTAAAAGGTATTGTAATTCTATTTTACTAATATTTTTGTCTTTTTACAAAATTTGTTGTATATTTAATAAAACGAAAACTAGAGTTTGCTTTGTAATTTTACTCAAATTCTGATTATTTTTTATTAAAAAATAAAAATTGTTTTATTCGACCTTTAAAATATTATATTTTGAGGATGTTTATTCTGGCTCGAGGTCATTATTTTCTTTACTAATTAAAACCATGATATTCTCATAGCATAATTTTAAAGAAAATTATTTTTTTTTTGTTTTAAATTTATTTATGTTGGTCATTTTTGCAAGACTTAATCGACACGTGTTTCGGAATTTGTCAAGATTCCATTGTCAAGATTATTTAGCAAAAATAGAAACGATTTACTACAAAGTAGCAATCGAGTCTAATGACAAATCGTTTGTGCACAAACTAGAATATTAATACATATTCGTCTCTATTCACAATGAGAATTAGAAGACGAAGAAATTGTACCATACTAATAAGGCAACGATTGTCAATAACCAACAAAAATATTTAAAACAATTTTACATACGATAGTCCATTGGACTACAACAATATGTTTTTTGTGTTGTTGTTGTGAGTCCAACGCGCTAACCACTAAGCCACAGCAAATTCCAAGGTAATTTTACAAAACTTATTTTATTGGGAGAATTTATGTTGTTTTACAAAAAAATGTAATTATGCAATAATAGGACACGCAAAAATTTTCTAAGTTCAGATTTTTTTTTGAGTTTTGGAGTAAAAAATTTTGTTAAAAATCATTTTTTATAAATAAAACATTTCATGCAAAAATTTTTTTGAAAAGTCATGAAAACAAAAATTTTTCAAAATGCTTAAGCAAAAAATTTTATTTTTACACCATTTTTGATTGTTCTAGTTTTTTTTTTGTATTTTTACCATTTTTTTTTTTTTTTTTGTAATTTTACCATATTTTTTGGTATTTTTCTTTAAATCTGGCATCTAAAATGTCTATAGAAAGCTGCCAATTATGAAAAATTAAGTTCTTCTTATTTTAACAGGTACTTTAGCATCAAATCTACAATATCCAAACTTTTTTTTCTATTTGTTTTTAAATACTTGTGAAAATAATTAAAAATCGAAAAAAAAAGTATTTTTTAACTAATTTTTAATGAAAATATAAGAAATTTCTTGTGTAGCCTCCTTCGCAATTCTCATATGTTTTACTCAAGAAAAACTAAATGCCGAAAAAACAAATAAAACAAACAGAAAAGTTAAATTCGACTTTGCCGAATCTATAAATACCCTCCACAATGCCTTTTTTAAAGGATAGTACATTTTTAACGTGAAAAAAATTAACATTTAAAAAAAGAAAAAAAATACAATTTTTTTTTTTAGTGTAAAACTTTTCTCGAGTGTTTTTTTACTGTAAAAATATTTCTGAGTGAATGCACATACGTACGTACACAAAATATTGACATTTTTGTAAAAAAAATAAATTTTTTTTTTAGTGTAAAATTTTTTTTGAGTGTAAAATTTTTTTCGAGTGTAATTTTCAAGTTACCAATGCTATTAAAACTAAACAAGTTTAAAAAGTATTGCTTTAAAACTAAACAAGTTTGAAAATCATTGCTAAGTTACCACCAATGCTTTTTAAACTTGTTTACCACATGGCATTTAAGATGAACCCAATCTGAGATTCGAGGTTTTGCTTATAACTTTTGAACCACTGGACCGATTGAGCTCAAATTCAACACCAAACAGACCTGGGGAACGGCAAAGATACAGATGGTATATTTACAATAAAAATTGTAAATTTACCACTTTTTATTTTTATTTTTTGATTTTTTACTTTATATTGTAAATTTACAACTTTTTTTGTAAGTCTACAATTTGTTTTGTAAATTTTATTTTCTTTTTTTGCATATTTACAATTTTTATTGTAAATATACGAGTTTTTCAATATTTTTTCGGTAAAAACAGTGGTTTAACCAAATAATTTGTTAAACTTTCTATTTTTTTCATTTTCTATTTCTTTTTTGTAAAATAACAATCTTTTTCTATAAGTTTACAATTTTGTTTTGTAAATTTACCAAATTTTTTGTAAATTTCCAAAAAAATTTTCACCTCGAAGTTAATATTTTACAAAAAAAAAATTGTAAATTTACATTTTCTCCCCGTAACATTACGGATTCTTGCTAGTACATATTTTACAAAACCTGCCCCGTAAAATTACGGGGATTTTATGTCATTTTACATACTTCATTTTTTGAGTGTATGAGTAGTCTAATGATTTCAAAAATATAGTGATGATTAGGGATGAGATTTCCATGCAAATGCATGTTTTTTGTCGATAGTCTAAACACGATATCGACCAATTATCTTTCCGAATCAAGAAATTTGCGTTAAAATGGCATCGATTTGTTTTTGCATATTTTTGCATATTTTGGTAAAAATGCATATTTTTGCATATTTTGGTTTTAAATGCATATTCTGTGCATATTTCCAACTTTTAAGTGCATATTTTTGCATATTTTGGCATAAATTAGCAAAAACACAAATTGAAATTTATTTGTTTCAAAAACTGTTTTAAATTTTAAAAATTTATTTTGGAAATAAGAAAAAATATTTTTTTTTTCTTTTTTTTTTTTATAGATTGTCTTAAGTTCTGTAAAATCTTTCTTATATAAAGTTTATATAAAGTTTAAATGTACTATTTAAACCCGGCGTTAATTTGCTTTTTAAGAAGATTTTCCTATGAAAACAATATTTTTTTTGCGCCCATTTTATTTTTTAGTGCATATTTTTAGGTTTTTTAGTGCATATTTTGAGTTTTTTAGCGCATATTTTAAGCGCATATTTTCGATTTTTTAGTGCATGAAAATCTCATCCCTAGTGATGATCCTCATTTTTGCTATTTTTGTTCTGGCCCATCTAGTTAGGCCATAAAATGCAGTGAAAGTTTTTTAAGCAAAATTCATATATAAATTGATTTTAGGAAATTTAGAGTGATGATCTATACTTTTTTCCTATTTTTGGTTTAGCTCCTTTATATAAGGGATAATATGTCATTAATTTGTTTTAGACCTCTAAACAGTCTATGAAATGCTTTAAAAATTTTTTTCTCAAGATTGCAAATTTTGAATATTTTTTATTAACTCATAGAACGCATTTAAAGTTTTAAAAAACAAATCTTAAAAAAATGCCGGCAGTCTCTAACTTTTAAAATGGTTGCTCTTTTTCGTTTCTTTCCTATATCAATCAAACATTTAGTAAAAACGGCCGCCAGTTAGTCCATAATACAAAATTTCGATTTTGTTTTCAACAAACTTAGTCAAGTAATTTTATTTAAAAATTATTTTATCATGTTAACAAATAGTTTTTGTGTTTGTTGAATTTTTTTGTTGAAAAAAAAATAAGTTTTTTTACGTTGGTCAGATCAACAAATCGTGTTTGTTGAATTTCTTTGTTGAAAAAAAATTTAAGATTTTGCACGTTTGTCAATACAAATAATAATTTTAGAGAACTATTACAAACTCGTTTCTCAATGTTTTTAAATTTTTTTTCAACAACCAATATTTAAAAACGTTAGCTGATATCACAAATTTCCGTATGGGAGCACTTTCAGTGAAAAAGTTAATTGTATTCACAAAGATGGGGGTCAATATAACAATTCGTTTTTTTCTGTTTAGTAATCCACATCCGAAAAAAATCGTCCTAAGTCAAACCAGTAATCCAAGTTTAAATGAAATCTCAATATATATCAACCTTTATAATAATTTTACACAACAAATTTCCTAATTGTAAAAAATATAAATTGGATTTTTTTCACGACAACTTCGAATAATATTTAAGTTTAGTTTTAAAATTTAATTTTCAAACTAATTCATATCCACAACATTTAATTTATTTTTTTTTTTTAAATTGCTGTTATGCTTTATTTTGTTTTTCTAATTTAAAAAATATATATATCAACAACAAATACAAATGGCAAACAATGCAAATAAGCAATTTCCATAGTAATTTTCGTGTATACTACATTAGGGTGGTCATTATTATGGACTTTGGTAAATTTAATTGTTAAACACCCTTCTCCATCTATAGGGTTAAAACCTAGATGCTAAAAATTTTAGCCAATTTGACAACTTTAAGGTGAACCCGAAAAAAATACATGTATGATATTCTCATAGAATAATTTTTAAGGAAATTATTTTATTTATTTCAAAGACTCCTCACATAGACCGGATGGTCCATAGCGAAACCACAATAATTTCTCAGCGACGCTGATAGAACGCATTTGTCTTCATCGCGAATTGTACTATTTGCCTTAGGTCGACATTCGAAACCGTTTCCAAGCTCTCGAAGTCATGTTTGCATAAAATGTGCAGTCGGGTTCTGGCCAAAGCAGGACATTGGCAAAGAATATGTTCGACCGTTTCTTCAGTGTTAGGTTCATCGCACCTTCTACAGCTTGCATCAGAAATAAGTCCCATCTTCTTTCTATGATAACCTATTAGGCAGTGCCCGGTGATCACTCCAGTAAGTACACGGCAGTTCCATCTAGTGAGTGAGAGTAAGTATTCAGTTTTTCTTAGATTGTAGCATGCCCACAATCTTCTACTAATCGAACTTGTTGTTAGCTCTCTCCACTTTCTATTAGCCATTGCAGTGTTTTGAATGTCGCGTAACGATCTGAAGTGCTGGATTGGTGGATCAATATGCACAGAAATACCAATACCATCAGCACTAGGGTATTCAATTAATCGAGGTTCTGGTTTAATCGGTTAATCGAGCAAATAATTAATCGGGTTGAGATTTAATCGGTTAATAATCGGTTAAATTTTAATTATTCGGTTAACCGAATAATATCAATTTAAAATTTAAATTGAATATAAAACAACGAATTGTATATACTTTTAAGAATTTTATTAATGAGAAATCTATATCCGATATGGCGAAGCTTTAAATACCCGTTAGCCCAAATAAAGAATTTTTGTATGGCACCCTAAAAATTATCCCAATCCAAATTGGCCCCAATACAATGTGAAAAAATGTAAAAAAAAAGGAAAAATTGAGCCAAATTGCTGCCGGGCTTGGATGCACCCCTAAAAGAGTTTCGAATTCGGTACTAAAAATATCAACAAAAAAATTGTTTTCCAATTTTCAGTTGTGCTGAACTATTTACACCGTCCTACAAAAATGAAAAAAGTCGTTAATCACGAACTGGGTAATATACGTTTGAAACTAGAGACTAAATTTAGTAAAACTTTATTTACAGTTTTTCATTTCGTGGTCCTGTTTCCTTTTAAAACGGCTTTAAAGTTTTAGAGGATTAAATTTTATAAAATATTAGGGGAGATCCTCCTATTTCATTTGCCATCACTATTAAAATCTTGGTAATAAGATGTTAAAAGTAATCATTACTTCAGTCATTATTTATACTGAGGACCCATTATCACTCGAATTACTTTAATCTCAAAAGCAACTAGTGACTTATAACTTGTTATAAAAGTAATTATTGATAAGAGCAACTGCCTATTTGCAAGCAGAGAAAGTAACTACTTATTTATCGCTTACTTGTAAATAATTATTTTTGTCTCACGCCCTTGTTAAAATAATGGGTTATTCTCCGAAATGTAATTACTTACCAATATTTTTTCTGATTACTAAACCCATTACTTGATTTGCTGGGTTTCCTAGGACAAGTTCAAATATTAAAAAAAAATATTTTATAAAAATTTTTTAAATGTAATCCTTTAAAATTTTGGGAAACAGGTACTTCATTTGATCTCTACTTTCAGACATATATCATCCGGTTCATGTTTAATATTGGCTGTCGGACGGTGTTATACATTATAAAATAATTCGCGGTTTTATAGGGTCCCGAATATTGAAAAAAATCTGAGTTTATGCAGTATTGTCAATCGAAAATCTAAATATCTCAAGATGAGATGGATCAGTTCTAAGGTCAGATTCGGATTAGGCGCATGAAAAACTAATAGAAAAAATATATGTATACTGTTACCAATGTATATAAAATTGCCTAGGGTTACAAAGTTAGTTTTTTTTTAACGAAATATCATTTTAAGGAATCGATAAAATATATTCTTGACAAAATTTTTACATGTTGCTAAAAGAGAGTATGATAATTTTTTTTAGATCAAAACTTCTTTCAGCAGAACCGTAATTTTAATTTAAAAATGAAACACCAAAAAACAAAATAAAGCAAAACAATAGGTAAAAGTACTAAAAAAATAAATTTCGGTTAATCGGTTAACCGACACAATTTAATCGGTTTATTTGTTATTTGAAAATTGACAATTTTAAATTATTCGAACAGTTAATCGACCAAAATTAATCGGTTAACCGATTAACGGTTAATCGATTGAATACCCTAATCAGCACCTTGTTTCGCGAGCTCGTCCGCTCTCTCGTTTCCTTGAATACCTATGTGACCTGGTACCCATATTAGTTTCACCTTGTTCATACTCCCTAAACTTTGTAAGTTCTCGAAGCATTCGAAAACTACTTTCGACTTGATGTAAAAGCTTTTAAGAGCTTTTAGAGCAGCTTGGCTGTCAACATAAATGTTAAATTCTCTGTTTGTCTCATCACCGAACTGTAAAGCCGCCCTGCTTATGGCAACTATTTCGGCCTGGAAAATGCTAGAGTCCAATGGAAGGATAAAAGTCTTCTCTAAATCTCGCAAACTCGTTGAAAAACATGCACCGACTCCCATGGATTGTTTGGAGCCGTCTGTGAATATGTTAATAGCGTTAATCGGGGGGTTTTGCCAGTTTGACCAAAATTCTCGAGTCGGAAATTCTACGTCGTATTTCCGGTCGAAAATAAGTTTGGGCACTCTGTAATCGGTGGCAATATCATTTAAATTGTCCATGTTACTGTGTCCAAAATTGCGTTGCCTGAATAAATTTGACTCTTTGAGACGAAGGCAGGACTTATAAGCCTCCCCCTTTGCAAAGATGTCAATTGGTATCAGGTGCAGTAGCGTGTCAATAGATTCAGCTGATGTTGTTCTCAGAGCGCCTGTGATGCATAAACCCATGAGACGTTGAATTCTCTGAAATTCTAAGTGCGTCACATTACGCTCCAGTGCGTTATACCAGACCATAACACCATACAGTAAGATTGGTCTTACTACAGAAGTATAAATCCAGTAAGTGATCCTTGGTTCCAGTCCCCAAGTTGCGCCAAACATTTTTTTGCATGCGTAGAAGGCGTTGTATGCCTTCTTGACCCTTTCCTCGGTGTTCTGTTTCCATGACAGTTTACTGTCTTAAATAATTCCTAAAAATTTCGCTTGGTTTGATAAAGGAATTCTAACTCCGTTTATCTCGACATTAAACGTCTCTATTTTGTACCTGTTCGTAAAAAGTACCATTTCCGTTTTTTCCGGGTTAACGTTTAGGCCATTATTATTAGCCCATTTCTACATTTGCCTCAGTGACACTTCCAAAAGTTCTGATACTGTGTCCAAAAACTTTCCACACGACATAATGACAACGTCGTCTGCATAAGCTACCACTGTTGTCCCTTGCGATTTCAACTTCTTTAAAATGGGGTACACTACTAAAAGCCAGAGTAGGGGTGACAAAACACCACCCTGTGGCGTACCTTTTGACGCGTATCTTGTAACCTTTGCTGGTCCCCATTCTGCTGTCACCTCACGACATGATAGCAGTCGACCTATCCATTTTATGATACATGGGTTGATCAATGCCGTCTCCATTGCGTTAATTATTGCCTCCATACTGACATTGTTGAAGGCACCTTCAATGTCCAGAAAAGCAGCCAGTGTAAATTCTTTATCATGCAAAGATTTTTCTATAGTGTTAACTACAGAGTGAAGCGCAGTTTCTATAGATTTTCCCTGTTGATAGGCGTGTTGCGAATCAGAGAGGAAGTGAAAACCTAGATTTTCTCTTATGAAAAGGTCAAGAATTCTTTCTAGAGTTTTCAAAATAAAAGATGATAAACTAATCGGTCTGTAGTCTTTTGCCATTACGTGATTCAATTTTCCACTTTTAGGTATGAAAACCGCCTTAGATTTTCTCCATGATTGCGGAACGTACGTTAGTTGAAGACAAGCAATAAAAATGTCCATTAAGTGAGGGATGATCTCATTTGCAGTATGTTGCAACATTGCTGGTAAGATTCCATCCGGTCCAGGCGATTTGTAGGGTTTGAAGGAATCTATAGCCCATGCCAGACGTTCTCTCGAGAACAAGTTTAAAGGACAAGTTAACGGTCCTATAAGTTGATTTCCTGAAATCGATGTTTCCCTGCAACCTGGAAAGTGCGTCTTTAAGAGTACGTCAACAGTTTCCTCTGCACTTTCGGTCCATGTTCCATCACCTCTTTTTAGCAAAAGTGGGGGGATGGATTTCTTCGTTAAAATTTTTCTCAGTCTGGCAGCATCTGTAGTGTGTTCGATTTTACTACAGAACTCATTCCAGCTGCTCTTTTTCGATTTCCTAATTAGCTTTTTAAAACTCTTAAGTTCTCTCCTGTAAACTGCCCAGTTATCATCATTGTTGTCTTTCCTTGTGTTTTTAAAAAGTGTCTGGATATTTTTTCTGTGTTGCGAAAGCTCCTTTGACCACCATGGTGGTTGAATCCTTTTTTGTCGATACTTTACTGGACAGGCCTTCTCAAATGACTTGATTAGGATTGAAGTAAGGTTGTCATTTTTCCTATCGATATCGAGTTGATTAGTTAGTCGATTACGTTTCAGTTTTCCTAAATCCGAATTCGCATTCTCCCGAAACCTTGCCCAGTTAGCCCTTTCGGGATTTCTGAAAGGTTTATTTATACTTGCGACCCTAGTTAATATCCTGAAGCTAATGTATTTATGGTCGGAGAAGGAGGCCCTATTGAGAATTTCCCATTTAAGTACTTCTAGACCACTTTTATTTGAGAAAAGTGTTAAATCTAAAACGTTTCGACTATTAGGCCCTATGTATGTTCAAACAAACCTAGAGCTAGAATAAACCTACTCAAAAATATGAAATTTTAAACGTCGAATAAAACAATTTTTATTTTTAAATAAAATTTACTCCGAATTTTTAAAAATATTTAACAATTTTATATCAACAAGATATTTTAAATTCATTTTAACTAACCAATACAAATATTTTAATTAATTAATACAACAAAATTGCAAAACTATTTAACTTTTTGTGTGGGACATTTTTTGATAAAATTTGTTTTGGATCTGGGTTTATGGCATAAATGACCTTTTTAATTTTTTTTAAAGAAAATTCAACAATTTACAAAATAAAACACACCCTAGAATTTATTACTCCCACATGCAGTAACTGATACACACAAAGTTAACAAAACTAGTATGAGTTAAAAATAAAACTTTTTGTCAATAGTTTAGAAAAAACGAAGAGGAGCAACAAAAAAAAATTGCAAGTGCATTTAATAGCAGTAATAAATTTCAAAATCTGTTTCATAGTTAGTTTTCAAATATGTATTTTATATGCAATATCTGTGTGTATCTGCACATTCTTTACTGATTTTAGAAATTCATTACCATTTCCAAAAAGATTTTTTAAATGCTGCAGAGGTTGATAGAATATAATTTAAATGTGACAAAAAGTACACTCAAAATTATAACTCTGTAAAATACTCTGTAAAATGACTGTAATCTCAATTCAACAGATATTGGACAGAGTTTTCTGTCAAAATACAGATTTAAAGAAAATACTTTGTATTTTGTTGTGACAAAAAAACAAAGAGTCATCTGTTATATTACTTTTTACTTCGTAATCTTAATTTTACAGATAATTAACAGAGTTTTCTGCTAAAATACAGACCTAAGCAAAATACTTCGTATTTTTTTATAACCAAAAAAATTTTCTGTTTTGAGTAGTTTTTGTTACCAAACATCAAAATTTTATCTGTAAATTTTTTTTTTTGAGAAAAAGTTTAAATAGTAGCAAAAAAAGTTATCAAAAAAATTTTTTCAGAAATTTTATAAAAATTTTACAAAATAACATGCATTTAACTAAACTCTGTAAATTTACAGAGTTTTTTCTGTATTTTTTTTTTGCATCAAATGTATTTTACAAATATATGTAAATTTACATAGTTTTCTTTGCTAAATGGTGGTTTATTTAACCAATATTTTACTAGAAACTCTGTAAATTAACAGTTTTTTTTGTCCAAAGCATTTTACAGAGTTTAATAGTAAAATTACAGAGTTTTCTCTGTAAAAAAGCTTTCATATTTAACTAATATTTTACTACAAACTCTGTAAATTAACAGTTTTTTTCTGTCAAAATCATTTTACAGAGTTTTTTAGTAAAATTACCAAGAAATGTTGTTAGCTGGAAAAGTATGGTGTACTCTGTTAAATTAGCAGAGTTTTTCTGTAATTTAACAGAGTTATTATTTTGAGTGTAAGAAATATTTAAGAAAATAAAGAAAAAAAAAGGAAAATTCAGACACATTCGGAAAGTTCTGGAATATTACACAGAGTAGAGATGGGCGCGTGAGTGGATTTTGACTCACACTCACTCACGCTCACGCAAAAAATAATCGAATCACTCACTAATCACTCACGCAATTTTTTTTGTTACTCACGCTCACTCACTATTCACGTGAGTAATAAAAAAGTTACTCACGCTCACGCGTGACTCACGCAAGATTTAATCACACTCACGCTTGAGTCACGCAAAATCTACTCACGCAATAAAATTTCTTACCAAAAAAAGAAAAAAATTCCAAAAAAAAATTTTTTACAAAAAATTAAAAAAAAAATTGGGCAAATCAAAAAATCTAATCACGCAAACTCACGCAAAAATTAAATGACTCACTCACTAATCACTCACTCAGATTTTTTTTCAACTCACACTCACTCACAATCACGTGATTGAAATGAAAATCACTCACACTCACGCATGATTCACGCGTGATTCACGTGAATCACGCAAATCACGTGACCAGCGCCCATCTCTAACACAGAGTTCATGAAAATTAACCCTCTAGTACATAATGCAGTTTTTTGCAAATCTTTACTTTTTTGTTGTAACTTTTGATTGGCATCAGTAACAAACACGAGAGTTGTCGATTTTGAAAGCTAACATTGCACAGATTTATGTTGTGCTCTTCTTTATTACATTATTTTGTTTAAAAATTCACTTCACAACAAAAGAAAGTACGCATGTAAGGAAGAAGAGCGCAATATAAACCCTGCTGCTTAAAACCGGCCTTATGCATTAGAGGGTTAAGATCAAATCAGACACAAAATTTAAAAATTTTTGAAAATCTTATGTTTTATTTTTTAAATTAATAAAAATTATTTATTATTTTAATACAAAAAATTAAGTTCGGAAAATTTCGAAAGAATCCCAGTCGGCAAAAAAAATCACACCTGACATATTGCTGACTCTCCCTTTATAAAATTGCTGACATCTTCATACAATTTTTCAAAATGTCATCAATGACATGTCAGCAGTTGGTCAGCACATGTTTAAACGAATTGTTAGTGGCCACCGATACTGGTGGACACTGCTGACATGTCATTGATGACATTTTGAAAAATTGTATGAAAATGTCAGCGATTTCATAAAGGGAGAGTCAGCTGTATGTCAGGTGTGGTTTTATTTTGCCAACTGGGATATTAAAATAAATGAAAAAGCTGAAACTTTTGCAAATAATAAAAATATCCAAAAATTAACAAATATATATATGTGAAGGGCTTACTGCAAAAACATGATAAGCAACATTTTGTTTTTTGGTGTTTTTCGCCTTCGACTGATGTTCCATTGAAAGATTTTTTTTTTGAAGTCTTGCCTAAACCCTTTGTACAAGTATCTTGAGATTGAAGTTCTTCAATAGTTCGATTTTCTACATTATTTCAAAAGTTTTAAGGCAAAAACCACCATAAAATGAAACGTTGCTTATCGAGTTTTTACAATAAGCCCTTCATATATATAAAATTCTACAAAGCTAAGAAAAAATTAGAATATTTAAAAAAATATAAAAATATCTCAAATTAGAAATATGTAGTAATAAATTAGAAAAAAATTAGGAAAGTTTTGAAAACTATTCTATGCAGCACAAGCGAAATTTGTAAAAATAGTTGGAAATGGTGAAATATCTAAATAATAGTATGTTTTTGTATGTGGTCTGTATATGATCATTGAAAAATGTTATAAATTAAACTGTTGACAGCAAAATGCTATTGATATTTTCTAACAAAATTGAAGGTCATTTTGTTATAAATGAAACAATTTTTCATTATTCGTTTTGCACAGATTTTTTTTTTAACTTATATATTTACCCCCAATTTCTGTAATACGAACGGCATTCGTTCGTGACGAATTTGTGTGTATTTTGTTATTGTAACAAAAACAAAATACATGCAAATTCGTCAGAGACGAGTGGCGTTCGTATTACAGAAACTGGGGGTTAAAGTTTGGGAATTCCATGTACAATCACACACTTTCAGACACGACTCCCTTATATCTCACAAAGTTTTTATATGTTTTAGTAAAAATTAAATGCAACTTGCACACCAAATTTCAGCATTTTACACTGAAAAAATGACATAAAATTAAGGAAAAAATTTCTTTGAAAATTTATAATGAATTTTCCTTAAATTTAACTTAAAACCGATAAATTTTCTTAACTATGAGAAAAAAAGTTTAGTTCATTTACTTATAATTAGTTCATAGTTTTCTTTAAATGCAATTTTTTTTATATTAGGAAAAAAATTCTTACTGCCAAAGAAATTTTCCACAAATCTAAGAGAAACGCATCTTTATTTTAAGGCATTTTTTTTAACAACAATTTAGTTCAAGTTTAGTTAAAATTTAATAAAAAACAAGTAAGAGTGTTAAATTTGGTTGTGCCGAATCTTTTATACCCTCCAACATGCAAAAAAAATAAAAAAAAAATAAAAAAAAATACAGAGGCGTCTTCTTTTTTTTTGGGGGGGGGGGGGTAGTGGTAATTGGAGGGACATTTCCTCTCGAATACGTATTAAACAAAATAATTCTTATGCTTTTTGCACTAAATAAATACAAATTTATCATTATTTAAAAAAAAAAATTATTCCAGGCCCATAAAAGGGGGCGGACCGAAAAACAATATTTTATAATTCTGTGGGTCCAAATACAGGACTTCTTGTAGAATAAAAATGTTGCATTTGTTAAACAAAAACAAAAAAATCATGTAAAAATATAGCATTTTTCAGGGGTTGGTTTAGTTCGTCAAGAGGGATCTTTTTTCCCCCTGGTACGATTTTGCTCATTTACGATCTTTACCTGCCTAGGAAAATAAGACATATTCGTGTCAAATGTTGGGAGAGTATCTCTTTTATTTTGGACTGCATCGTGTTATCTACAGACAGACAGACAGACGGACAGGCGGACAGACGGACAGACGGACAGACGGACAGACGGACAGACGGACAGACGGGCAGACGGACAGACGGACAGATGGACAGACGGACAGACAGACGAACAGACGGACGGATGGACAGACAGACGGATTGACGGACGGACATTGCTAGAATGTCTTAGAATCGATCACTGATCAATGAAATATATAGTTTATGGAGTCCTAGTCCTTTCTCTTCTTAAAATTGAGGAAGTGTACTTCTTTGAATTTAGTTAATAACATTTAAGAATTTAGTAAATAACTTCTTAGAATTTAGTTAAAAATTCAAAATGGCGATATCTCAAAAACTAAGCGAGATAGAGCGAAACGGATGAAAATTTCAAGAGAAAGACAACAAAGAAAAAAATTTGAATAGCCTAGCTCTGCATATCTGTCGGGGTCTCAAGACCCTAATTTCGGTTCTAAAATAAATACTGCCTACACGAGAAACAGTCACACGTCATTTTTGTAGCTCTTGACTACAATGCCCTACGAAAGCCCTACGACTAATAGTTTTTGAGTAAATCCGTTTTTAAGATTCTTAAGCCCCTATCAGGCCCCTTATTACAGTATCTCAAGAACTAAGCAAGGTAGAGTGAAACGGACAAAATTTTTGGGTCAAAATTTGTGCTGACCCTTAAAGAACCTAACGGGGTCTCGAATTAACAGGGTCTGGACTAGGGTATTCAATTAATCGAGGTTCTGGTTTAATCGGTTAATCGAGCAAATAATTAATCGGGGTTGAGATTTAATCGGTTAATAATCGGTTAAATTTGAATTATTCGGTTAACCGAATAATATCAATTTAAAATTTAAATTGAATATAAAACCACGAATTGTACATATATACTTTTAAGAATTTTATTAATAAGAAATCTATATCCAATATGGCGAAGCTGTAAATACCCGTTAGCCCAAATAAAGAATTTTGGTATGGCACCCTAAAAATTATCCCAATCCAAATTGGCCCCAATTCAATGTGAAAAAATGTCAATGAAAAAAATGTAAAAAAAAATAAAGCAATTTTTATAAAAAGGATTGAGCCAAATTGCTGCCGGGCTTAGATGAACCCCTAAAAAAGTTTCGAATTCGGTACTAAAAATATGAACAAAAAAATGGTTTGGTTTCCAAATTTGTTTTCTTTTATTTCTCAGGGCCGAAATTCCAATAATTTCATCGGTCGATATCTCCGTAATGAAAAAGATATCTAAAGGATTCCAAAAATAGCAGAATTTTCAAATGTGTTGAACTATTTACACCGTCCGACAAAAATGGAAAAAGTCGTTAAAACACGAACTTAGTAATATACGTTTGAAACTAGACTCAAAATTTTGTAAAACTTTATTTACAGTTCTTCATTTCGTGATCCTGTTTCCTTTTAAAACGACTTCAAAGTTTAAGAGGATTAAATTTTATAAAATATTAGGGGAGATCCTCCTCTTTCATTTTCCATCACCAGGACAAGTACAAATATTAAAAAAAAATATTTTATAAAATTTTTTAAAATGTAATTCTTTAAAATTTTGGGAAACAGGATTACGAAATGAAAAACTGTAAATGCAGTTTTACTTCATTTTATCTCTACTTTCAGACATATGTATATCATCCGGTTCATGTTTAATATTGGCTGTCGGACGGTGTTATACATTATAAAATAATTCGCGGTTTTAAAGGGTCCCAAACATTAAAAAAATCTGAGTTTAAGCAGTATTTTCAATTGAAAATCTAAATATCTCAAGATGAGATGAATCAGTTCTAAGGTCAGATTCGGATTAGGCGCATTAAAAACTTATAGAAAAATATATGTATACTGTTAGCAATGTATAAAAAATTTACTAGGGTTAGTTTGTTTGTTTTTTTTTTAGATCTAAACTTCTTTCAGCAGAACAGTAATTTAAATTAAAAATGAAATATCATAAAACAAAATAAAGCAAAAAAAAAATAGGTAAAAGTACTAGAAAAAGAAATTTCGGTTAATCGGTTAACCGACACAAACTAATCGGTTTATTTGGTATTTGAAAATTGACAATTTTAAATTATTCGAACAGTTAATCGACCAAAATTAATCGGTTAACCGATTAACGGTTAATCGATTGAATACCCTAGTCTGGACCCATGGGATCCGAACCCATGGGTCCAGGGCCTGGACCCAATTAAGTTCTAAAATGTGAATGAACTAAAGCGTAATATAATGTTTTCCATTTTCTAGTTAAAATTGGCTTAAAATTAAATAACTTTGTTTTCCTTATTTTTGGGAAAAGTATGAACTAAAACCAAGAAAAAAATCTTTGGAGCCAAATCATTCCCACTTTTTCTCAAAATTTAGTTAATTTTCTTAGTTTTTTACCAATAAAATTGTAATTTTTACTAGTAAAATAGGAGGTAGCAAAAAATTACTTACCAGGCTTTTTTTGTAATTTTAGAAGAATTTTTTTTTTTTAGTGTATGTAAAAAAAAAAAAAATGTATGTATGTAAAATAAAGCACAATCAAAACGTTTTTCGAATACGGTAGCAAGACGTTCGAAAAAACGTTAAGAGAGTTATGTTTTGTTTACAGTGCTCTAAGGAAGGGCCTCATCCTGAAATTAAACAAGGTAATCCCTTGTAGCAGAATTTGCAATATAATACTGGCGATGCTCAGTGACCGGCATTTCAATGTTTATTTGAACGATTCACACAGTAAAACGAGAAAGCTCAACAATGGTCTGCCACAGGGTTCAGTTCTGGCCCCGGCACTCTTTAATCTATACATTCATGACCTACCTGCCACCATCTCCCGAAAATTCAATTACGCAGACGATATGGCCTTCGCATTCCAACACGATAAATTTGGCACGCTTGAAGAAGTGCTAGAACATGACCTACATAAAATATCATCCTTTTGCAGCAATTGGAGATTAAAACCCAGTCCAGCCAAAACAGAGGTATGCTGTTTCCACCTTACCCACATAGAGGCAAACAGGAAACTAACAATTCGTTTTAACGGTACCACGCTCACACATAACTTTTCACCAAAATATCTGGGTATAACTCTAGACAGAACGTTATCATTTAAATTTCACCTCGACAAATCTGCACAGAAAATAAAGACAAGAAACAACATCATCCAAAAACTCGCAGGAACAAGTTGGGGTGCATCTGCTAGCTGTCTTCGAACGTCTGCTCTTGCTCTAGTTTATTCAACCGCCGAATACGGTGCCCCAATCTGGCTGAATAGTCACCATGTGAAGCGCATCGATACCCAGCAGAATACCACAATGAGAATAATTTCGGGGACCCTAAAGGCTACTCCCACTGAGTGGCTTCCAATGCTAACAAATCTCCAACCTCCTCATCTTAGAAGACGACAAGCCCTCCTTCGGGAGTATTCTAAAATCAGCACAAATGCCAACATACCGCTGAACTCGGAACTTTATAATCGCTATGAGTCAAGGTTAAAATCGAGACATCCTCCTTTACTGCTAGCTAAACAACTACAAGAGCAAAACTTTAATATCCAAACCGCATGGACAACTCAGTGGAATAACTCAGGACGAAGTAGTCCCTTATTCAATACTGACGAACGAAGCACTGAGTTTGAACTACCCCGTAAAGCTTGGTGTAACTTAAACCGCCTCCGCACATCCACTGCAAGAACAATGGAATCCCTAACGAAGTGGGGACTTGCAAATGACGCCAGCTGTATTTGTGGCCATCCATCTCAATCGGTAGACCATATAATATACAACTGCCCAGTGCTATCCTTCCCAGGCGAAATCGACGAAATTAAAAATATCTCACCTGAAGCAATATCCTGGCTGAAGTCATTAAACTTGTGACAACTATTTATTTTAAAAATTGCTTAAAAAAAAAAAAAAAAAAAATTATATATAAATAAATAATGTATCCTTTCTTTGTATTTTGGAATCCATACGCTAAATAAATAAATAAACAAGTAGAAAAGTTAAATTCGACTTTGCCGAATCTATGAATACCCTCCACAATGCATTTTTTTTAAAGGGTAGTAAATTTTTTAACGTGAAAAAATTAACAATTTTGATTAGAAATATTATATTTTGAGTAAAAAAATCTTTTTTTGTCATTTAAAAAAAAAAAAAAAAATTACTAATTTTTTTTTTTGAGTGTAAAATTTTTTTCTGAGTGAATGCACGTACGTATGTACACAAAATATTGTCATTTTTGAAAAAAAAAAAAAAAAAAATATTTTTTTTTTGTGTAAATTTTTTTTTTGAGTGTAAAATTTTTTTTAATGTAAAATTTTTTTTGAGTGTAAAATTTTTTTCGTGTGTAATTTTTAAGTTACCAATGCTTTTAAAACTGAAAAAGTTTAAAAAGCATTGCTTTAAAATTAAACAAGTTTGAAAAGCATTGTTTAGTTTCCACCAATGCTTTTTAAACTTGTTAAAACACGTGGCATTTTAGATGAAACTAATCTGAAATTCAGGGTTTTGCTTATAACTTTTGAACCACTGGACCGATTGAGCTGAAATTTAAAACCAAACAGACCCGGGGAACGGCAAAGATACATGTCAAGCTTCAGTAGTCTCATTATTGTCTTTCGGAAGTTATCGTGTTTTTTATCTCGTAAATTCGCGAAACACCCTTGCCGAAATTTACTCTTTTGCTCATAACTTTTGAACCACTGGACCGATTTGGCTGGATTGCAATACCAACCTGACCAGGTAAATGACAAACATATATGCCAAACTTCAGTAGCCTCTGTAAAGTCTTTCAAAAGTTAGCGTGTTTTCTACGGACGGACAGACAGACAGACAGACGGACGGACGGACGGACGGACGGACGGACGGACATCGCTAGATCGACTTAAAATCGATCGAGGATCATAAATATATATACTTTATGGGGTCCTAGACCAATATTTCGAGGTGTTACAAACGGAATGACAAACTTATATATACCCTCTATCACTAGAGTGGAGGGTATAATAAATAATTTAATGACAAAGTTTTGTTTCTAAACTAAAAAAAACCTTGTAAAATGAATTAAATAAAATTGTAAATTTACATTTTTTTTGGCGCAATAAAACTTACAAGGAATTCTTATGAATTTACTAAATTTTTTTTTTGTAAAAAAAATCTTGGAAATTTATAAAATTACAAAAAAAAGAATTTAAAATTACAAAAAAACATATAAAGTTCGAACAAAATTTTGTTGTTTAAAAACAAGGAAAACTTTCAAATATTGGTAAAATGGGCTTATGAGACTATTTCTCGTAATTTGACAAGGTTTTTTTTGTGTGTACAATCTCAAAAAAAAAAATCTAAACAAATTACATAACAAAAAAAATTAAATAAAAACAATTGTAATAAAAAATTAATGTCATTTGAAATATATACAACACATTCATGCATATTAATTTAACAAAGAAACAACCACTACAAGTGCAATTAAAAATGCAGCACACAAAGACAAAAGAAAAACTCATACACACAAAGAACTACTCTCAGTTAAAACTAGAACTTCCGTTTGCCTATTTTCGTTTTTTTTTTAGATATTTTGCAAAGACTTTTTTTAGGGTAAATGCATGTAATACAAGGCCATCTCATATAATTTTAAAACAATGACTACTAATGCTGTATAGAGAAAACAAAAAACGTTTAAAAATAGAAAGAAAAAACAAAAACTCAGCTCAATGTTAAGCGAAATATAACTGTAACATTTGACCAGCCACACTATTATGCTGAAGAAGTGCTAGTGCTTTTATCTGGTTTTTTAAGTTCCTAAAATTAGAAAAACAAAAACGAACCACAATTGCTACAAAAACAAAAAAAAAAAACTTTTTGTTAAAAAAAACAAAATTGCATAAAAACATTAAAGCGGATGTGCATCTTTTCCGTTTAAAGGAAACAAAACTGGGTCAACAACTAGCATGTTGTTTGTTCTTAAAGACAAGCTACGAGAATATATATTTTTTTTATTTTTACTATAATGTATAGTACATAAACAAATAACCCAGCAATAAATGTTGCACAGTGGTAGATTTAACAAATTTTTTAAAATTTTTGCTGCCACGCCCACAATAAAGCTGGTGTAAAAATTCTCGCGTGGTGTAAGCTACTTATATGATAGAGCATCCACGCCTGCTTTTTTAGGCCCATCGAAAACAAAACGCACGCCCCAATTCGGTGGCGTGTCCAAATCGGTCAAAATTTAAAATTTCACTTATTTTAATGGCTCTATTTCGGAAATATAGAAGATAACCATACCTTCTAAGCAGTTTTTTCCCCTCTACTAATACATTGTCCACATATCATTTGGAAATCGGGAAAAAAATGGCAAGAAAGGGCTCTGCTGCCTCCCCTGTTTAACCGCTGGGCTCCAACTTCCAAACTTAAGCTCAAAACTACGTTAGCTACACTCAAAAATTATGTCATTAACTGTTTGTTGTTTATTTAAAAAGTTTTACGTTTTGTTGTTTTTAAAAGAAAAAACATTTATTCAGTGATCAGTTTTTTTAAATGACTATTTTTGTTCTTTGTTTCAAAAATAACAACATAAAAAATAAAGACTTTCATTAGCATTCAATTTTTTATGTAATTTATTTTCGTTCTGTAAGTAAAAACAAGTGATTCTTCTTTAGTTTTTAATGATTTGTGTACGTTATTTTTTTTTAAATTGTTGGTATTTTTTTTAAAGATAATTCATTATTTTTCAGCGATATCCGTCCGTCTGTATATTCGTCCACGCAAATGGAACACGATCACAATTATCAATTGATTTGCTTAAAATTTCAAACTTAACTGTTTATGTTCTTGACATGAAAATATAACAGAGTTTATAGATATTTATAGTGTTTCATTTAATAAAAATCTATTCCCTACAAATCCATAAAAACAAAATGGTTGCTGTGCAACATTAAATTCATTTCCGAGGAAAGGGAAACACTTTATATTTTCAAAGCTGTACAGAAAATCTAAGTTTTTTTTTTTCGTTGCTTTGAGCTTAGCTACAGTACCTGCCTTGCGAACTACATGTAGGGACTGGTATATAGCATCTAGGGTAGTTTCTGAGGAATCGATCAGGTACGCCTTATCTTCCTTTGATAACTATAAATCCCCTGGACCAGATGGTATATATCCTATGATGTTGAAGAGTGGTGGAGATACCCTAGTGAAGGTACTTAAAAATATCTTCAGAGCCAGCCTGGCTTATGGGTATGTTCCATCATCTTGGTGCGATGTCAAGGTTGTTTTTATTCCCAAACCTGGGAAGGAGGACTACACCTTGGCAAAAAGTTTTAGACCAATCAGTTTATCATCCTTTCTACTGAAAAGTCTTGAGCGAATGGTTGAGAAATTCATTAGGTCAGTAGCATTAATCGAATGCCCCCTAAATAGTCAGCAACACGCGTATCAGAGTGGTAGATCTTGTGAGTCGGCACTTCACGATCTTGTGGTCAATATTGAGAAGGGCATTGACAAGCAAGACTACACTCAAAGAATTATGTAGGTAAATTCCAGTGAATATTCACTTAAAACTAATGAACTTTTATTTAAAAACCATTCCAGTGTTTTTTCTTTTAAAATAAAAACACAATACAGTCAATTTTAAATGTTAATTTAATGACTAACCAAAACATTAAAAAAACTAGTGAATATTCAGTTATTTTGTATTGAAAAACAGTAAAACTATAGAAGAAATTTTTTACTGCCGAAATTAAATGTAACAGAAAATTCGTTTTTAATACAGTAAATTTTTTTTTTTAAACTACAGAAACAGTAAAAAAATTAAATCCTTTATAAAATAAGTGAATTTTCTTTTAAAATGACTTTACTGATTACTTTTTAAAATAACCTACAAACAGTTAATGACATAATTTTCTTAGTGTATACTCTGGGTGTTTTTGTTGATATTGAGGGCGCTTTTGATAATGCTACTTTCGACTCTATGAAAACTTCGGCTGAATTGCATGGCGTGGATCCAGTTCTAGTCAAGTGGATTCATTTTATGCTCTCTCGGAGATTGTTGACGGCTGAAGATGAGTGGGGCACAAAAGTAACGGTTGAGGTTAGTAGAGGTTGCCCCCAAGGGGGTGTTCTCTCTCCTTTGCTGTGGTGTTTTGTGGTAAACTCACTCTTGGTTGAAATACAAGCTCTAGGTGTACACATACAGGCATACGCTGACGATGTGTGCGCATTAGTATCCGGAAAGTCACTTAACTTGGTATGCAAGAAAATGCAGACCGTTATTGACTTGATGGACAACTGGTGCAATCGACATGGATTGTCTGTCAATCCAAATAAGACAACACTCGTGTTGTTCACGCGAAGAACCAAACATAAGGGTCTTCGGCTTCCTACGTTGAAGGGCATAACTCTTCAACTGTCCACAGAAGTTAAGTATTTAGGGGTTACCCTAGATAGTAAACTAATGTGGACAAAACATATTGAACAAAAAGTTTCACGGGCACTT
Organism: Pegoplata infirma; assembly: GCA_963921195.1. Lineage (NCBI taxonomy): Eukaryota > Metazoa > Arthropoda > Insecta > Diptera > Anthomyiidae > Pegoplata > Pegoplata infirma. The sequence continues at coordinate 45,139,703 of OY992540.1, read as the reverse complement.
CGGATTTTCTGGCAGTGTCGGCGTGCTTTTGGGAAGACATGGGGTCTAAGACCCGCTAATGTACATTGGATGTACATAGCTGTAATTAGACCTATTGTGACGTATGCGGCGGTAGTCTGGTGGCCGAGAACGATGGTGAAAACTATTCGATCAAAGCTAAACGGACTGCAAAGAGCGGCTGCCTTGGGAATTACTGGTGCCATGAGCACCACCCCAGGCGCAGCTCTGGACGCTATGTTAGATATGCTTCCCTTGGACTTACATATTCAAGGAGAAGCCATGAAATCTTTGTGCCGGCTCCGCAAAAGCGGAACATGGCATGGGGAGTACAATGCGGGACATGGTCGTCTGTTCAATAGGCTATCGGAACTTTGTCCGATGTTTTCTATGCCTTTGGACAATATAACCTCCTGCATCGAGTTTGGTAGGAAGTTTACTGTAATATTTCCGAGTAGGGAAGACTGGGGAAACCCAGCAGACCTACTGGAAAATTACACGGATACTTTCTACACGGATGGATCCAGTACCTTAAATGGCTCTGGGTCTGGCTGGTATTTGGACGATGCGACCAAATGCTATATTGCTATGGGAAAAATGGCTACAGTATTTCAGACTGAAATATTTGGTATTTTGGACGTAGCGACCTGGATAATTGGGAACAGATGGAGTAATAGGAGAATCAGTATTTGCAGTGACAGCCAGGCTGCACTCATTGCACTTGAATCTCCAGTCACTTCATCCAAAATTGTCCAGGAATGTAGACGCAGACTCAATGAGGTCTCATGTGGGAATAGCGTCAGTCTTCTGTGGGTTCCGGGTCATAGGGGAATACGGGGAAACGAGATTGCTGACTCTTTGGCAAATCTTGGCTCTGATACAATTCCTTACAATCCGGAACCTCAAATTGGTATTGGCTTGACATGGCTGATGCGTTGGATCAACTCTCATATGAAAGCAACTTTCATGGAAAGATGGTCAAATGAGTTGGCATGCAAGAATACCAAACGTTTTGTAATTAAGCCAGACAAGAAAGTGGCTAACTATCTACTCAGTCTCAGTAGAATAGACTGTCGCAGACTTACTGGCTTAATTACGGGACACAATGCCTGTGCTCGTCATATGACGAGATTAGGTGTCTTATCAGACCCATTATGCGTGGCTTGTCTTGAGGATGATGACACAACTGAACATTATGTATGTTGTTGTCCAGCGTTCTCAAGGGCTAGACTGCGGATATTGGGTTCTGATATTCTGTCTATGGACACGGTCCATGGACTTCCCTTGTCTGATTTTCTCAAGTTTGTGAAAGCAACTGAGAAATTCTGAGCAAGCACTTTTCTTCCTTTTTCTTCTCAACCTTTTATCACCCTTACTTAATCTTTCTTTTCTGGGTACGGTACAATGGACTATTTTAAGTCTGAGCGCCATGGACTTGCCTAAAGATTTACCCATTTTTAGGCTTGTACAACCCACCCTCAACTCAACTCAACCTGCCTTGCGAACTTTACCTGCTAGACGGACGGACCTGGCAAGAAAATCTTAAAATCGATCTAGAATCTTTGGCATACCCCATTTTTGGATGCATAACATACGTTATAACAAAATAAGTATACCCCACAGAGGAAGAATTATTGTTTATAATGAACCAATGATTTTTTTCATTAAATCAATGATTTTTTTAAAATGGTTATGATTTTTTTAATGAAATTTATGAAAAATTTCATTTTAAAATTAAAAATTTCATTTTAAATTTAAAAAATTCATTTAAAATTAAATAAATTTTATGAATTGAAACTTTTTCATTAAATATATGAAAATGTTCAATATTCCAATCTAATATTTCATAAAAAATTCATTAATTCTATGAAAAAAATCATTTGCTTACTCTTTTCATAGATTGTATGAACATTTTCGTAGCTACAATGAACAAAATTCTTTCAGTTCATACTGTGTGTGCTTGGAGGTAATAAGACTTGGGCAATTACACAAAAAAAACCTGTAAAGTTAGCAAAAAAAGCTTGTAAACCTACAAGAAAATTTGCTGATTTTGAACCCACAATTTTTTTGGTAAAGTTAGCAAAAACGTTTTGCTAAAAATTAGTTAACTGAAATTATTTTTATTTCAACCTAGCTCATACACATTTGAGGACCCCATTGGGTTCGGACCCGATAGGTCCAGACCCCGATGGGCCTAGACCTAGTTGGGTTCCTTAAAAATCTTCATAGTTTTGATCCAAAATTTATGTCCGTTTCGCTCTACCTTGCTTAGTTTTTGAGATACGTGATTATAGGGGACCACTGGGGTCTTGAGAATTAAAAAACTCGATAACTTCAAAAATATTACTCGGAGAGCTTTTGACTATTTTGCGGTCATGTTCTACGTGTTGAGAGCTACAAAAACGCTTTTGGACTTTTTGTTGTGTCGGCAATATTTACCGAGATATGAGCATTTTAAAATTTTCGGGAATGCTAACTTTTTTGGATCCAAAGTTAGGGCCCATTAGGGTCCACATTAGAGGTGTCCTTAAAAACGAAAATCACCTTTTTATACCTGGTAGGGTCCTATATTGTTCTTTAGTATCTAAAAATGAGTGAGCCAAAATTTGGGGACAATCGGCTAAAAATAACTCGTGCCGAAAATGGATTGAATTTTTGGGACATTCTTATAAGAACGAAAAACTCGTTTTTTCTAGTTTTTGGAAAAACATTGGTATTTGATATTTTTTGTTAAATTTTTTGTGAAATAATATGAAAATGGTACTAAATTACCTTTTCAAAACGACTAATAAAATCAAAATCGGATGAAAAATAAACATTTTACGCATACATGCCCCAGACCATTGTATGGTTTTTAGAGCCAGAATTTCTAAATTTTCAAAATTTTTAGGCAAAAAAATAGTAAAAATTTAATTTTACTTTATGATCAAATTGAAAACATGTTTAAGATTAAAAATAGCAGATATGGTAGTCAAGCTTTTTTTTTATTTGACGCGGGTAGTGATAAAATTTCCGCGGATTCCAAATAAAATGCGTTTTTCTACAATAATTAAGCAAATTTTTGAAAATTTGTGCTCTATTGTGCGAATCGAAGTGTAAAACGTAAATTCTGTAACTTTTGAGAAATCGGATATATGCAGATATTTTGTATTATAGAAATGTATAACGTCTCAAATTTGTCATTTCACCTCGACGAAAAGGGGTTAAAGATGCCCGAATTCTCAAAAAATTTACAGAATTTATGTATTTCACTTCGTATAATACAATACAGAAAATTGTTTCCCATATTTGCTAAATTATTTTAGAAAAACTCATTTTCTTTGGAATCCGCGGAAATTATATCACTACCCACGCCAAATAAAAAAAAAGTTAGACTACCATATCTGTTAGTTTTTATCTATAACATGTATTTAATATAATTATAAAGTAAAATTTAATTTTTTTTATTTTTTTGCCTAAAAATTTTGAAAATTTTAAAATTTTGGCTTTAAAAACCATGCAATGGTCTGGGGCATGTATGCGTAAAATGCTTATTTTTCATCCGATTTGAATTTCTTTAAGCTTTTTGGAAAGGTAATTTATTACCATTTTCATATTACTTAACAAAAAAATTAACAAAAAATAGCATATACCAATATTTTTCAAAAAACTAGAAAAAACGTGTTTTTTCATCAGATAAGAGTGTCCCAAAACTTCAATCCATTTTCGGCACGAGTTATTTTTATCCGATTGTCTCCAAATTTTGGCTCACTCATTTTTAGATACAAAACTACAATTTAGGACCCTACCACGTATTAAAAAGTGATTTTGAAAAATTACCTTAGTCGTTAGGACACCTTTAGTCCACATATGTGAAGAGGACCGGCGATACTATGGGGATTCTAAGAACCAAAAATGGCCTCCATTTTGCTATATCTGGCTTAATTTCCGAGATAGCGCCATTTTAAGTTTTCTGAAAATAAAAAAAAATTTACCATTTATTTTGCTAATATTAGCAAAAAATCTTGTAAAAATGTAGTCAACTCAATTTCAAATTTAGCAAAAGAAATTAGTTCAAAGTTTGTTTAAAATTGCTAATGCGCTAAATGAAGTTTACAAGAATTTTTTGCTAACATGCTAATCTCAACTAAAAATTTGCTAAAAGTTAGCTAACTAGCGTTAGCAAAAAAAAATTAGTAAATCTACTAACGTATTTTTTTGAGTGTAAGTAAAAACAAGTGATTCTTCTTTAGTTTTTAATGATTTGTGTACGTTATTTTTTTTTTTAAATTGTTGGTATTTTTTTAAAGATAATTCATTATTTTTCAGCGATATCCGTCCGTCTGTATATCCGTCCACGCAAATGGAACACGATCACAATTATCAATTGATTTGCCTAAAATTTCAAACTTAACTGTTTATGTTCTTGACATGAAAATATAACAGAGTTTATAGATATTTATAGTGTTTCATGAAATCATTTAATAAAAATCTATTCCCTACAAATCCATAAAAACAAAATGGTTGCTGTGCAACATTAAATTCATTTCCGAGGAAAGGGAAACACTTTATATTTTCAAAGCTGTACAGAAAATCTAAGTTTTTTTTTCGTTGCTTTGAGCTTAGCTACAGTACCTGCCTTACGAACTTAACCTGCGAGAAGGACGGACCTGGCAAGAAAATCTTGAAATCAATCTAAAATCAATCTAAAATCTTTAGCAGGTCCTACCCCATATTTGAATGGGTAACATACGTTTTAACAAAATAAGTATACCCCACACAAAAGAATTATTTTTCATAATGAGCCAATGAAATTTTTCATTAGGTCAAAGATTTTTTCATAATGGATATGATTTTTTAAATATTTTTTATGAAATTTATGAACAATTTTATTGCATTTAGGAAAATTATCATTAATTTTATGAATTGTTTTTCTTATGAAACTTTTGCATTAAATTTATGTAAATTTTCAATATTGCAATGAAATGTTTCAACAAAAATTCATTAATTCTATGAACAAAATCATTGGCTTACTTTTAATGAATATTTTATAGATTGTATGAACATTTTCATAGCTACAATGAGCAAAATTTTTTCAGTACATACTGTGTGATGTTGGAGGTAATCAGAATTGGACAATTATAAAGAATTTTGAAAAAGCTTTTATTTGTCACAGGCTTTTATAGAATTTTCTTACAAGAATTTCTTTAAAACTACTTGTTTTCTTTTACGTATTTTTCATGTATTTTTTCGTGTCCATGCTAATAGGGGCAGCTACTGTTTATTTGTGTAGGATGTTGACTGCTGCTTAGCTCTGGTTGTAAAGCTTTTGTTACTTGGAAATACAGTTTGTTTCTAATTTTAGCAATTTCTATGAATTATTGTTGTTTTGTTGCTTATCATTTTTCAAACAAGCAATTGAAAAGATGGAGACTCTGTGGTGTTCTGGCTGGCTGTAGTGTAGTTTTAATTTTACTACTTGTAGTTCTACCATTGAGTTTTTTTTTTGCAAATTAAGTCTCACTTAACTGTAAAAAAGAAAGGGATACAATTGCAACAAATTCCTATGAATAACGGTGGGGTATTCTTTAAGGTTAATAAGAGTAAGTTAAGTTCCCTTATGAGAAATTTTGCATAAAAAATATTGCAGTTACATTTTTATTATTCAAATATTTGTTTTAAACTTTCTTAGGTAATATTCTATGAATTTCATCTTGTGATAAAATTTTTTTAAATTAATTTCTCTTTATACTGAATTGCTAAGTCTTGCTTAGTTTTTGTTATTTTCAGTTTGGAATTATTATTATTCACCAGGATACAAGAAAAAACAAGTAAGAAAATTATAGTCGGTCAAGACCGACCATAAAATACCCTACACCAGAGTTTCCCGGAAAATGGGTCCCAAGTTCAAACATGGACTGATTAGATCTATATTTTGTCAAATCTTTAATAAGTGTAAAAAGCACTCACTAATCAAATTTGAGTGGAATAGGCTTCTTTTTGTTGACAATAAATCACTTCAACTGAATATCGGGCGAAATTTCCACATGGGACCTAAGTCCAAAAATGGTCCGATGATAATCAGATTTGATAAGGTTATTAAAGTACGCGTTTAACATACACAAACAGAATTTTAATTAAATATTTTCTATTTTCATGAGATTTGAGAGATTTATGTGAAAATCGGGAAGGTGGTTTGTATGGGGGCTACAATAAGAACTGGTTCGATTTCTTTAAAATTTGGAATGGTGATTTGTGTTGATAAAACATGATTACCTGCCAAATTTCGAATAGATACCTGTTAAAATGCGTCTATTAGAGTCGTTTGAGCCAAAACTAAAGAGGACCTTTGTATGGGGGCTAGGTCTAAATATGGACCGATTTTTTCCAATTTCAATAGGCTTCGTCCTTGGGCCAAAAGAGGCTTAAGTTTCAAATTTCAAGTCAATTGATTAAGAATTGCGACCTGTATCGTGTTTACACCGTTTACATGGACAGACGGACGGACAGACGGACGGACGGACATCGCTAAATCGACTCAAAAAGTGATTCTAAGTCGATCGGTATACTTAAATGTGGGTCTAGGACCAATATTTCGGGTAGTTACAAACATCAGCACAAACTCATTATACCCTGTACCACAGTGTGGTGTAGGGTATAAATATATGTTGTAAATATACTATGCAAACAAAATAATTTTAGAGCATTCCACCGTATACACTTATTATGGCGTTTCACCAAAAACTTTTTTTTTATATTTTTGTAACCCTTGAAGCGGAATGAGAACTCTTATGGCCTTAAAGTTTTTTGAGATTTTTTTTTAAGATTTTTGATAGGTCGGGAAGAACTCGCTCAAATTGATTTAAAAACAAGTAGAAAAGTTAAATTCGACTTTGCCGAATCTATGAATACCCTCCACAATGCATTTTTTTAAAGGGTAGTACATTTTTTAACGTGAAAAAATTAACAATTTTGATTAAAAAGTGTAAAATTTTTTTCGAGTGTAAGTTTTTTTTTACTTTAAAAATATTTCTGAGTGAATGCACGTACGTATGTACACAAAATATTGTCATTTTTGTAAAAAAACAAAAAAAAAACTAATTTTTTTTGGTGTAAATTTTTTTTGAGTGTAATTTTTTTTTTGAGTGTACAATTTTTTTTTAGTGTAAAATTTTTTTCGAGTGTAATTTTTAAGCTGCCAATGCTTTTAAAACTAAATAAGTTTAAAAAGCATTGCTTTAAAATTAAACGAGTTTGAAAAGCCTTGTTTAGTTACCACCAATGCTTTTAAAACTTGTTAAAACACGTGGTATTTTAGATGAAACTAATCTGAAATTCAGGGTTTTGCTTATAACTTTTGAACCACTGGACCGATTGAGCTGAAATTTAATACCAAACAGACCCGGGGAACGACAAAGATACATGCAAAGCTTCAGTAGTCTCATTATTGTCTTTCGAAAGTTATCGTGTTTTTTAGCTCGTAAATTCGCGAAACACCCTTGCCGAAATTTACTCTTTTGCTCATAACTTTTGAACCACTGGACCGATTTGGCTGGATTGCAATACCAACCTGACCAGGTGAATGACAAACATATATGCCAAACTTCAGTAGCCTCTGTAAAGTCTTTTAAAAGTTAGCGTGTTTTCTACGGACGGACAGACAGACAGACAGACAGACGGACGGACGGACGGACATCGCTAGATCGACTTAAAATCGATCGAGGATCATAAATATATATACTTTATGGGGTCCTAGACCAATATTTCGATGTGTTACAAACGGAATGACAAACTTATATATACCCTCTATCACTAGAGTGGAGGGTATAAAAAATGAGATTGTGAAACACATATTTTTTACTTTTTTTGTTGGTGTCCTTTTTTCATAAAAGCGGCTAAATCACTTCTGAATATCGCTAGTTCTAAAAAAAAATCCCCGATAAAAATAAAAAGTTCAAGATCACAAAAATTACTTTAAATGTAAAAATTCACAATATTGCGAGTTCAAACCTCAATAACTCGAGAAATATCAAATATATGAAGGTGATTTTGAGTCCGTTAGACATGTCTTTAAAACACCTTAGATTGCATTTTCAAACCCAAACTGACAATTGTCACTTTAAAAAAATAAAAATAAAAAAAAAACATATAAAATAAATTTCCTCCCGAAATGTATGTTTAAAAATTCATTCTTACGCTTTTTGCACTAAAGAAATAAAAGTTTATCATTATTTAAACAATTTTGTTTAATCCACGCCCACAAAAGCGGGGCGGACCGAAAAAACGAAATTTTATAATCTTTTGGGTCCAAATGCAGGACTTTGAACTTCTTCTAGCATAAAAATGTAGCATTTGTTAAACAAAAACACAAAAAATAAACATCAAAAATGGTATTTTTCAGAGGTTGGTTTAGTTTTTCAAGGGGGAACTTTTTTCCCCTGGTCCGAATTTGCTCATTTACGAACCTAACCTGCCTAGGAACATAAGACATACTCGTGCCAAATTTTGGGAGTTTAGCTCTTTTATTTTGGACTGCATTGGACGGACAGACGGCCGGACAGACGGACGGACAGACAGACGGCCGGACAGACGGACGAATGGTCTAGCACTGATCATAAATATATGTGCTTTATGGGGTCCTAGACCGATATTTTGGTGCGTTACACACGGAATGACAAAGTGAGTATACCCCCATACTGTAGTTGGAGGGTATAAAAACGTTGTTTTCTGATTTTTTGAACTCTTGAAGCGGTTTATATTTTTTTATACTCTCCACTCTAGTGATAGAGGGTATGTATAAGTTTGGCATTCCGTTAACCTCGATAACTGGTCTATGAACCCATAAAGTATATATATTCATGATCCGCGATCGATTTTAAGACGATCTAGAGATGTCCGTCCGTCTGTCCGTCTGTGTCTGTTGAAAACACGCTACCTTTTGAAAGACTTTACGGAGGCTCCTGAAGTTTGGCATATATGTTGGGCATTTACCTAGTCAGGCTGGTATTGCAATCCATCGAAATCTGTCCAGTGGTTTAAAAGTTATGAGCAAAAGACTGAATTTCGGCAAGGGTTTTTCGTGAATTTATGAGATAAAAAGCACGCTAACTTGTGAAAGGCAATTCTGAGGTTGCTGAAGCTATGCTTATATATTTGTCGTTGCCCTGGCCTGGTTCGTTTTAAATTTCAGTGAAATCGGTCGAGTGGTTCAAAAGTTATTAGCAAAACCATCAATTTCAGATTAGTTTCACCTTAAATTCACATGTTGAAAACCCGTTAAACATGTTTTATAAACATTGGTAAGTCACAAAAATGTTTTACAACGTATTTTTGTTACTCAAAAATATTTAAAAAAAAAAAACACGCTCGAAAAAAATTTTACACTCAAAAAAAATTTAGTAAACTATTTTTTTTTTTTTTAATTACTTAAAAAAAAGTTTTTTTTTGCACAAAATAAAATATTTCTAATCAAAAATGTTATTATTTTTCACGTTAGAAAATTTACTATCACTTTAAAAGGGCATTGTGGAGGGTATTCATAGATTCGGCAAAGTAGAATTAAACTTTTCTACTTGTGTGTAATAAAATTAAACTTAAAAGACAACTTTCTGATTTTGAAATTCGAAAAATCTTAGTTTTCTCTACCCTAATATTCAGTAGCTTCGTGGAAATATGTATAAGAGCAGCATAAAAGTAGTTATTGCAGCAGTAGTGTACTTTACTATATAAAATATACAATGGTTTTTACAACTGTTGTTATGAAACAGATGATAACCTTATTTAAGAAATTAACCTGTAATATTTTAAGTGTATGAAAAGAATTTTTTCATAGTAGAATATGAAGTTGAAAAAAATTTAATGAATTTGCCAAGAAATGCATTATAGTTAAAAGCTATTTTCATAAATAAACGAGTAGTTAGTCATAGCAACAGATACAATTAAGAAGTAAAAAAAATAAAATAAATAATAATTTAATTTGTTTGTAATTTTAGCATGGGTATTTTAAAAAGTTTTCACTAGTAAAAAAGCTAAGGTAAGATTTTTTTAATTTTATTAAATTCGTAACTAAAAAGACTTTCGAATTGGAAATTTTTAATTGATTTTCTTTAAGAATCTGAGAAAATTTCTGTAAAAAATTTGAAATATGTATGTAAGAAATTTATTTTTTGTTTCTTTAACTTTTTAATTTTATTATAGTAGTAATTAAATATAAAAAAAATATTTTTTTTATAAATTTTGTTGTGATAATCATCAAGATGACAATTAAAATTTGTTTACTTGCTTAGAATTTCTTTTGTGATTTAAACATTGTCATTTAAAGTAAAATTTTATGTTTTGTTGTTTTTTTTTCTCGAAATCATAATCACATTTAGAAATCTAAACACAATTTTGTTTAAGTATTCCAAAACATATCCTCTCTGTTATAACATTATAAGTCAGCCCATAGATAAACATTTCTATTGATTTTTGATTTCCAAAACATTTATATGGAAATTTATATTTTATGCGATGTGCATTAAAATTTTATTACTTATTTTTATTCTGATCAACAAATTTTTGTAAAAATGTATAAAAATAAAAGTTAAAGGCCATAGTCGGCGATGTCAAATATTTTAACACCCTTTAAAAAAAAATAACAAGTAATAAAGTAAAATGCAGATTTTTGCTAAAATTTCTTATTCGACTTTTTTTTGATAAATATTCTCAATTTTTTGGAGATCTGGCGTTTGTTATAGAAATTAATTTTAAAATTTTGCGATTTTGGTACACAGTGGTTTATCAGGGGTTTTTATACCAAAATCGCGTTGAATTATGTTTTAACACATAACATTCTTAGCACTTTAAAAATTTTAAGACGAGTTTGGTAAAAACAAAATTATATTCCTAATATTTAATGAAATAATGAAATAATGTTTATTTCAGTTCGAGGCCAATTTCCCCATTATGAATTAACATAACAAGTACTTATGTTAACTCTACTTTCTTTATTAGGATATTCTTCATTAAATACTCGATAGAGTTTCTTGCTTTCAAAAAATTTGGCAATTTTCAGGAATGAATTGACGATCGTTTCGGGGGATTCCCAGTTCCCCCATCATCAGAATTCTTTAGAAAATTAGGTAATACTGTTAGTGTACAAACATCAAATATTCATATTCGTATTTATTTCAACCTAATGAGAAAGAAATAAAGAAGAACAATGATTTCAAAATTTGACCAGTATACCAAACCAAATACAATTGAAAGCATGTTGATCTGCAAGTTTACCTTCGGTAAATGTGCTTTGCAGTTTTTTGTTTTTGCTTCAAATAGAAGACAAAAACTCTCTCGTTTGTTTAATTTTTATTAATAATAAATATTAGTTATTTATTCGATCTTTAATTGTGCAATGAAATAATGTTTATTTCAGTTCGAGGCCAATTTCCCCATTATGAATTAACATAACAAGTTCTTATGTTAACTCTACTTTCTTTATTAGGATATTCTCCCATTAAATACTTGATAGAGTTTCTTGCTTTCAAAAAATTTTTGCAATTTTCAGGAATGAATTGACGATCGTTTCGGGGGATTTTTAGTTCCCCAATCATCAGAACTATTAATAAAAATAAAACAAACCTAATATTTAATTGGGATGGCGAGTTTGAGATGTCGCTTTAGATCTGAACGGAGTTAAAACTACAAATTCTGGCTTTAAGATTTGCTTTATTTTTAAGTTTAACTTACTAATATTGGTCAATTAAACTCATTTATAGAAACGTAAACAAAAAACAGCTGATTGGCATGTTTTAGTATTCGGTTGGAAAAAATTTGTAGTGATGGCGACTTTTCTAATTTAAAATTCGATATTTAGTACAGCAATATCACGCCAATTGACATTTTCTAAACTTGATCACAAACACAGAATGTTTAGTTAAACTTGGTTTTAATAAAGTTTAACTAAACTACCATTCAAAGAAAGTTTAAGCGACATGATAAAAATGCCTCCGAATTTTTGAACTCTTATCCAAAAAATTAAATTATGATGTTTTGCAAAAGATATGGCTGCCAAAGCAAAATTTTTTAAAACAAACATTTTATTGATCCATGATGGTTCTACGACATTCTGGCGTTATCCATCCATCTGTCTATGGAAAGCAAGATGATCAAATTTTTAGATAAATTTGATCTTTCTTTCGCACTTTTCTCAATTTAAACCATATATAAAAAATTTAAATCTTCCATCGTATACCTTTTTGCACCATTTTAAAAATTTTTGGCAAATTTGAAATTGCAATATCTTGAAAACCGCTCTACCGATTTAAAAAAAATTAATATTCATATTAAGCATGCTTAAATTAATAACAACACCACAGAAAGAATTGAAAACGAATTTCAATAATTTTTAACATGATAATGATTTTAGGCTGGTGTCTAATTTTAAAAAAGTTGCAGGACGCCACCTCAGTTTCACTATAAAAGCTTGTAACTTGGGTTTATAACTTGGATAGTAATTCACGTCGTGGGGAATAAATCAAATATTCACCAGCTGGTGAATAAAACGTAACATAATTATTTTGCATCAATATTTTTTTTTCATCAATATTTTTTTTTCCTCAATATTTTTTTTTTCATCAATATTTTTTCCCCTCAATATTTCTTTTTTCATCAATATTTTTTTTTTCATCAATATTTTTTTTTCATAATTTTTTTTATTAGAATTTTTTTTTCATCAATATTTCTTTTTCATCACTATTTTTTTTTTTCATCAATATTTTTTTTTTCATCACTATTTTTTTTTTTCATAAATTTTTTTTAATGACTATATAAGCTAACAATTAACGAAAAAGAAAATTAGAATTACTATTTTCATTTTCTTAAAACCAAAAATTTTAGTAACTTGGTTTTGTAACTTGGATAATAATTCACTTCGTGGTGAATAAGACCGTTTTTTTACCAGCTGGTGAATAAAAAGCCACATAATTATTTTTCAACAAAAAACATTTTTTTCTTTTTTTAATTTTTTTTTCATACATTTTTTTTTTTCCATTAAATTTATTTTTTCATCAAATTTTTTTTTCATCAAATTTTTTTTTCATCAAATTTTTTTTTCGTCAAATTTTTTTTTATTAATTTTTTTTTATCAATTTTTCATCAAATTTTTTTTTATCATCAAAATTTTTTTTCAATCAATTTTTTTTTTTGTTTTTTCATCAAATTTTTTTATTCCATCCATTTTTTTTTATCAAATTTTTTTTTTCATCAAATTTTTTTTTTCATAATTTTTTTTTCATAAATTTTTTTTCATCAAATTTTTTATTATCAATTTTCGTCTCACCAAAAACAATTTTTTTTCATCATTTTTTTTACATCAAAAAATTTTTCATTTCATCAAAAAAAATCATCTAAAAGTTTTTTTCATAAAATTTTTTTTTCTCCAAAAATTTTGGGTTCATTAAATTTTTTTTTGCTTTTTCACCAAGTCTAAGCTTTTCACTTAAAAATTTTCCATTTGTTTATCAAATGTACATAAAACAAGTGAGAGTGTTATATTCTTTGGTGCCGAATCTTTTATACTCTCCAAATTGTAAAAACACTTTTTTGCACTTATTTTTGCACTAACTTACGAAATGTACAGCTCTTTTGATTTTTTCATGGGGTCCTCGACTGATATTTCAATTCGGTTTGAATGGAATAGCAAAGTAATATAAAATTATTTTTTCTAAAAAAACATTATCATGATTTAATGTTTTGGGCAAGAGTACAAAACTCGCAGGTATTTTTTTGTAATTCCTGAACGTACACAGAAAAAAACGAATTGTTATATTGACCCCCATATTTTTTAATACAATTAATTTTTTCACTGAAAGTGCTCCTATACGGAAATTTGTAACACCAACAAACGTTTGTAAATTTTGATTGTTGAAAAAAGAATTTTTTGGTTTTCAACAAACACAAACACAATTTGTTGATCTAACAAAAGTAAAAAAATCTTAATTTTTTTCAACAAACAAGTTCAACAAACACAAACACAATTTGTTGATCTGACAAATGAATTTGTTTTTCAACAAAGAAATTTAATAAACGCAAACGGTTTTTGTCGACATGATAAAAGAATTTTGAAATAAAATTACTTGACTGAGTTTGTTGAAAATAAAATCGAAATTTTGTATTATGGACTAACAGGCGTCCATTTTTTATTAAATGTTTGGTTGATATCATGTTTGGTTGATTTACAATTGAAGTTTGTTGATTTATATTTGGCTATTTTATTTTCCGGCATTTTTTAAAAATTTCAAATTACGATATATCGAAAAATGTTCGACCGATTTAAATATTTTTTTGATATTCATATCCACAGCTTCAAAACAAATAAATAAAATAAGGCGTCGAAAACGTGTCGAAAACCGATTTTTTTATTTTATTTTATAATTTTCAAAAATCAAAATTTATCCAAAATTTAATCCGATTGGCCCCCCAGCAAAATTTTCGGTTGCAAAGAACCGATTGTGGAACAACTTATACTTCCCTAGAACCTGTTCTAATTCTTGTGCAACACCGATTCTTTTTACAAAGGGATTGTCCCAAAAGCAACAGGTGTTTGTAAGCAAAATTAGAACATATTTTTGTTCTTCGGAATCGGTTCTAGAAGTAAAATTTGGAACTGAAATGAGAATTATAGAAATATTTTTAATTGCATTAATTTATTAAACAAAGATAAATACAATCATATCTGACATAAAGTATTCACAGTTCTTAACACACATACATCCTTTTGCGCCTCCAAAATTGCATTTTGGGCCTTACAATAATGACATGCCAGAACATGGATTTTCTGCAAACTAAAATAAAAAACATAATATTATCAGTATTTGACCCGACCCATATAATGAAAATTTAACTTACTCACCTTTTTATTAGCAATTTTCACGATTATATCCTGATATTTTAAGAGAATTTCATGTTTTTTCTTGGTTAAGAAAAAAAAAAATGATTTTATTTTTTAATTTTTTTGACACATAATTTTTTTTCAATTCCTGAGAACCAAAATCTAATGAAACTTTGATTTCAGAGAACTTGTTTCACAACAATTTTCACTTAACTTGTTCCGAATAATTAAAGTGTAATAGTGTATGATTACCGAAGAACCTGTTCTAGAACAAGTGTTGTCAGAATCGGTTCTGAAAAATTTTCCTTGGCCCTAATTTCTACCACAGAAGTTTTAGGCCAAGGAAATGTAAAATGTTTCCATACGTTCAAAACCGGAGGAAAACCTTTTTTTCCATACAAAAAATGTTACAATGTTTCTAATATTTCAAACATAACGATAAATTTATAGATACCATCTATTATTTAGTAGAGAGTTAAAAAATAATACATAAATGTATAAAATTCTATTTTCGTTTTGTGTTGTGCAATGCTATGCCAAACGTGGTCAACTAAACATTTATTTTGATTTTTCATGCGTAAGAATGAAGATTTTTTTTTATTTTTAAACAAAAATATTAGGGTATTGCAAATGAAAATCATAATTCGGATTAAGATCTCTTAGAAGTTCTTTGTAGTCCTTGAATCGATATTATTCCAATACAAAGCAGAATTTAAAAACTCATTTTCCCCCGATTTTAATAAAGTTCATTTTACAAAAATTGTGGTGTAATTTCGACCCGAGTTGTAAGAAATTCTTACAATGTAAAACCCCTATTGTCAAATAAAACTTTTGAAACTTTTTTTTTTACAAATATTGAACAATTTAAACTAGTTTGAATATTTGTTTTGTATCTTAACACAAAAGAAAAATGAAAAAAGTACTTTAGAAAAATTGTATTTTTATTGTTATGACCAGTTTTAAATAAATATAAAAAAAAATGTTTTCATTTCTATTATTTTTTTTTTCTAACCTTTAAAAAGGCACATGAATTTTATTTGAAAATCACTATGTAAATAAAAAGGTTATGCCACCTACCACTTGTTAAAAACTTTTTACTGCAAACAAAAAAATATGTGAAAACAAATCCATAGAATAATAATGATTTCCGAAATCAAAAATATAAAAAAAAAAAAATAAGAAAAAAATTGGTTCACCAATAACACACGTATTATTGACATTTATTTTAGATTATTTTTAGTTAGAAAGCAATTCAGAATTTAATTTCAACATTTAAACGAACCATTTTAATGACGATTATTTTATGTTAACGATTATTTGCATCTAATGATGCCATTTATTCAAGGTATAATGTAGTTGCATATTAATCGTTCTTAATGATTTTCAAATCTACACATGTGCTTAATTTGCAGTAGTTTTGAATTCTAATTTGTGCATTAGAGTGGTCCGAAAATTTTTATATACTTTTTTTGAAAAAAAAAAAAAAAATATTTTCTTTGGTATGATTAAAAAAAATATTTGCGTTATTCAGAGGGGTTAGGTCAGGTCCAGCGTTGCCAATTTAGATTTTTCCCGCCAGATTAAGATCAAAGTTTTGTGTTTTTTTAGAAAATGTTCACCAAAAACTCTTAACTTATGGAAGGGACATGGGTTAAGGTGTTCTGACTAGGCTCTACTAGGCAATATGTTTAAATTAAATTTTGTCTTAAGATTTATAGGTACAGATACAGCTCTTGTGTTTGGAGATGGTACTCAAATAACATATTAAAAAACAAAACATACACATAAAGAAACAAATTGTTATATTGACCCCCATATTTGTGAATACAACTAATTTTTTCACTAAAACTGCTCCTACGGAAATTTGTAATATCAACAAACGTTTGTAAATTTTGATTGTTGAAAAAAGAATTTTGTTTTTTTCAACAAAGATATTCAACAAACGCAAACACAATTTGTTGATCTGATAAAAGAAAAAAATCTTAATTTTTTTCAACAAACCCAAACACAATTTGTTGATTTGACAAATGATTTTTTTCTTCAACAAAGAAATTTAACAAACACAGACACTTTTTATTGACATGATAAAAAAATGTTGGAATAACATTACTTGACTGAGTTTGTTGAAAACAAAATCGAAGTTATGTATTATGGCCCATTAGGCGGCCGTTTTTACTAAATGTTTGGTTGATATCACGTTTGGCTGATTTACAAATGATGTTTATACCCTACACCACTCTGTGGTACAGGGTATAATGAGTTTGTGCTGATTTTTGTAACTATCCGAAATATTGGTCCTAGACAGACTTACCTTCAAGTATACCGATCGACTCATAATTACTTTTTGAGTCGATTAAGCGATGTCCATCTGTAAGTCCGTCCGTCTGTCCGTCTGTCCATCTATCGGTTTAAGCACGATACAGGTCGCAACTTTCAATCACTTGACTTGAAATTTGAAACTTAAGCATCTTTTGGCCCAAGGAAGAAGCCTATTGAAATTGGATAAAATCGATACATGTTAAGACCTAGCCCCCATACAAACGACCCCTTGGGATTCGGCTTAAATGACTCCAAAAACAGTATTATTATACACTCACTGTTTGTAGTTTATTTAAAAAATTTTACATTTAGTCGTTTTTAAAAGAAAACACATTTATTTGATGTTCAGTTTTTATTAATGACTACTTCTGTTACTTGTTTCAAAAATAACACACTTAAATATAAAGACTTTCATTAACATTTAATTTTTAAAGTCATTTATTTTTGTTCTCTTACAATTAGTAAAAACTACTGATTATTCTCTAAATTTTTAATGATTTTTGTAAGTAATTTTTTTTTAAATTGTTGGTGTTTTTTAATGAAATATCATTAGTTTTTTTTTTGGAGAAAAGAAATTCAAAAAATTATTTATAGAAATATAAAAACATGTTTGTATCAAGTGACTTTGGCACGATGGGTAAAGTGTCTGGCCAGAATGTAGTTGATTGCGGGATCGATTCCCCAAAATTTTATTAAAAATTAAAAAAAAAAAATATTTCAATAGAAAATTGTAAAAAAATAACCTACGACATCAATAATTTTTAATGTTTTGGTAGGTTATTTTTTTGAAATTTGTTGGTAAAAAAAACTGAACTATCATTAATTTTTAATGTTTTCGTAGGTAATTTTTTTCGAATTTGTTGGTAAAAAAGAATGAAGAAACCGTAATTTTTTAATGTTTAATGTTATTTATTTTAGAAAATTTTGTCAACAGTAAAAAATAAATGTTGATGGTTGTTAAAACTAATAAATAATTACTGGGATGGTTTTCAATTGTTTATTCACTAGTTTTAAGTGTGTTTTTCATTTGTTTTTGCCTACAAAATATTTTGAGTGTAGATTTTTTCATATAACTGAAAATGTTTGTATTTGCGCCAGATTTTTCTGCTGATTTGACAGAGGATTTTTTTGAGTTCAGGGAATCTGAGACCGGAATTAAATCAATAGTAATGATTTTTTAGCCTCTTGTTATTTTTGAATGTTTGATATTTTTAAAAATGTCTCCTCAAGAAATTTTCAGGTCCTAAAGAATTTTTCGGACAGCAAAAGACCCGAATTCTGAAACATTTTTCAATAGAAAATATATAAGATTTCAGATATGTATGTTTATTCAAAAAATCTTTCTGATTTAGAAATTTCTCTGAGTCATTTGTCATTTGAAAGAGAAACTTTATAATTCTAACTCATTATACAAAAATTCTAAGGTTCTGATTCATTTTGCTACAGAAAAGCTTTTACAGTTTATAAAATTCTTGGTATAGACATTTTTTTAGATTCTAATTTACTTTCATATAGAAAATTCTCATATACTTTAGCAATTTTCCTACAAAAATGTTCTTTTATTTAGAAAAATTCTCACATTTAGTGACATTTTCCCTTTAGAAAACTCCTTTTTTTCTATTCTATTTTTATACAGAAAAAGTCCCAAAAGGTATACCGAAACGTACTTTCTACACAAAAATGTTCAAGTTTTGAAAAACTATTCTATTAAAAATACCTGATATTAGAAAAATTAAAGATGTTAATGCTTTTTAAAATTTTTTTAGGCAATTTCCTAGATTCTAAGAAATGTTTCTATAGAAAAAATATAGCTTTCTGAGACTTAATATTTTATAATACCATATTTTCCTTTGAAAAGTCTGAGAATGCAAGAAATTTCTCCTCCAAAAAAGGTAGAATACTGAAACATTTTTTCTAGAGAATAATGAAATTTTTTCTATCGAAAAGTCTTAGGTTTTTTTTTTTATAGGATTCTAAAACATTTTTCCTATAGAATGGTCCAGCTTTCCCTATTTAAAAGTCCAAGATTCTGAGATATCTTTTAAACAAAAATAGTCTCGATTATCTCAGAATCTGAGACATTTTTCCTAAAAAAGTCTTAGATTCTGATACATTTTTAAATGAAATCAAGTAGAAAAGTATAATTCGCCTTGGCCGAATCTAAGAATACCCTCCACAGAGCCCTTTTTAAGTGATAGTAAATTTTCTAACATGCAAAAATAAAATTTTTGATTAGAAATATTTTATTTTGTGTAAAACAACTTTTTTTTTTTTGTAATTTTTGAAAAAAAAAAAATAAATAATTTACTCATTTTTTTTATACCCTCCACTCTAGTGATAGAGGGTATATATAAGTTTGTCATTCCGTTTGTAACACCTCGAAATATTGGTCTAGGACCCCATAAAGTATATATATTCATGATCCTCGATCGATTTTAAAACGATCTAGAGCGATATCCGTCCGTCCGTCCGTCTGTCCATCTGTCTGTCTGTTGAAAACACGCTAACTTTTGAAAGACTATACGGAGGCTCCTGAAGTTCGGCATATATGTTGGGCATTTACCTGGTCAGGTTGGTATAGCAATCCAGCGAAATCGGTCCAGTGGTTCAAAAGTTATGAGCTAATGATTGAATTTCGGCAAGGGTTTTTCATGAATTTACGAGATAAAAATCAAGCTAACTTTCAAAAGGCAGTTCTGAGGATGCTGAAGCCCGGCATATATTTTTGTCGTTCCCCTGGTCTAGCTCATTTCGAATTTCAGCGAAATCGGTGCAGTGGTTCAAAAGTTATTAGCAAAACCGTGAATTTCAGATTAGCTTCACCTTAAATTCACGTGTTGAAAACCCGTTAAACATGTTTTAAGAACATTGTAGTCACAAAAATATTTTACAACGTATTTTTGTCACTCAAAAATATTTTTACACTAAAAAAAAAATACACGCGAAAAAAAATTTTACACTCAAAAATTTTTTTTTTTTCAAAAATTAGTTTAAACAAGTAGAAAAGTTAAATTCGACTTGGCCGAATCTAGGAATACCCTCCACAATGTCCATTTTAAGTGATAATAAATTTTCTTACGTGAAAAAAATAACAGTTTTGATTAGAAATATTTTATTTTGTGTAAAATATATTTTTTTTAGCAATTTTTGAAAAAAAAAAATTAAATTTACTATTTTTTTTTTTTTTTTGAGTGTAAAATTTTTTTTGAGTGTATAATTTTTTTCGAGTGTATTTTTTTTTTTTTTGTTTTGGTATAAAAATATAAAAAAAAACAAGTAGAAAAGTTAAATTCGACTTGGCCGAATCTATGAATACCCTCCACAATGCCCATTTTAAGTAATAATAAATTTTCTAACGTGAAAAAATAACAGTTTTGATTAGAAGTATTTTATTTTGTTTAAAAAATTTTTTTTTTAGTAATTTTTGAAAAAAAAAAAATTTACTAATTTTTTTTTTTGAGTATAAAATTTTTTTTGAGTGTAAAATTTTTTTCGAGTGTACTTTTTTTTTTGTTTTAGTATAAAAATATTTTTGAGTGACAAAAATACGTTGTAAAATATTTTTGTGACTTACCAATGTTTTTAAAACAGGTTTTACAGGTTTTCAACACGTGAATTTTAGGTGAAGCTAATCTTAAATTCACGGTTTTGCTAATAACTTTTGAACCACTGGACCGATTTGGCTGAAATTCAATACGAACCAGGCTGGAGGAACGTAATATATATATGCCAAGCTTCAGCATCCTCAGAATTGCTTTTCGAAAGTTATAGTGCTTTTTATCTTAAAAATTCACAAAAAACCCTTGCCGAAATTCAGTCTTTTGCTCATAACTTTTGAACCACTGGACCGATTTCACTGGATTGCAACACCAACCTGACCAGGTAAATGCCCAACATATGTGCCAAACTTCAGGAGCCTCCGTTAAGTCTTTCAAAAGTTAGCGTGTTTTCAACAGACAGACAGTCAGACAGACGGACAGACGGACGGACGGACGGACATCGCTAGATCGTCTTAAAATCGATCAAGGATCATGAATATATATTCTTTATGGGGTCCTTAACCAATATTTTGAGGTGTTACAAACGGAATGACAAACTTATATATACCCTCTGTCACTAGAGTGGAGGGTATAAAAAAGTGTTTTTACACAAAATAAAATATTTCTAATCAAAAATTTTATTTTTTCACGTTAGAAAATTTACTATCACTTAAAAAGGGCATTGGTATTGGTTGGGAGTGTATTCATAGATTCGGCCAAGTCGAATTTATCTTTTCAACTTGTTTGAGTTCAAATTTTTTTTGAGTGTAAAATTTTTTTTCGAGTGTGTTTCTTTTTTTATTAGTGTCAAAATATTTTAAGTGGCAAAAATACGTTGTTAAATATTTTTGTGACGTACCAATGTTTTTAAGACATGTTTAACGGGTTTTCAACTCATGAATTTAAGGTGAAACTTATCTGAAATTCACGGTTTTGCTAATAACTTTTGAACCACTGGACCGATTTGGTCCTGAAATTCAAAATATACTAGGCCAGTGGAACAATAAATATATATGACAAGCTTTAGTATCCTCAGAATAGCCTTTTGAAAATTATCGTGTGTTTTATCTCGTAAATTCAAGAAAAAACCCCTGCCGAAATTCACTCTTTTGCTCATAACTTTTGAACCACTGGACCGATTTCGCTGTATTGCAATACCAACTTGACCAGGTAAATGCCCAACATATATGCTAAACTTAAGGAGCCTTTGTAAAGTCTTATAAAAGTTAGCGTGTTTTCAACAGACGGACGGACATCGCTAGATCGTCTTAAAATCGATCGAGGATCATGAATATATACACTTTATGGGGTCTTAGACCAATATTTTGAGGTGTTACAAACGGAATGACAAACCTATATATACCCTCTATCACTAGAGTGGAGGGTATACAAAAAATAAAAAAAATACTTGTTCATTGGATCAAAAAAATTTTAAGTAAAAATTTTCCTTGGGCAAAGTGAAGGATTTTTAGCTCAATACTGTGGAGGTGAGAGATATTACAAAAATTATATATCACAAGGTATATAAGCAGGGGGTTAAAATTACAAAAAAAAAAATTTCTGGGCACTCTAACTCACATTTAACATCCAACTCATAACAAACCATATTTTTCCAGCATATATAATCAATGTGATATAATTTATACGGTTTTTTATGTAATTTGTAATTCCAATTAAAACGATTGAAATTTTTGTATGGAAATGTATGCATTTTATGTAAACATGAAGGAACCAACTAATTCAAATACATACAAATTGCAGCAAGATAAACATATACGAAAAAATTTTTGAATTTTTAATAACCAAAATTGTAGTCAACAGAGTTTTGATAAAAGTCAATGGTGTACAGGATAACAATTACACTGGACAACAAGGAGTTACAAATTCAAATAAATTAATTAATTGAAACAAAATTTTTCATGGAAATAGTTTACATCATGTGTATTTTGGTTTTTTAATCCCATTTTGAATCGAATTTTAAATTTTTACCGCAAGCAAAGCTTCACTCAGAAAGTTATGTAAGTTACTATATATTAGTTGTTTGTATGTTTTACAGTAGTTAGTATGAAAAATACCAAAAAAACCATTTCTGTTAGTTATTTTAAGTCGTTTTTTTGAACAAATAACAAAAAAGTACTGTAATGTAGTAACATTTTGTATGGATGAATCATCATTCCAAATTTCAAAGCAATCGGATCAGTCCTTCTGATAGTCCCAATACAAGCCACCCTCCCAATATTCACATAATTCCCTCAAAATTCATAAAAATGAAAATATTTGATAAAAAATTTATTTTTAGGTGTTAAATGTGTACTTTAGTTACCTAATCAAATTGGAATATAAATGGACCATTTTTGGACTAAGTCCTCTCATAAAAATTTCGACCGATATTCAGTTAAGTCGGTATATTGACAAAAAAAATAAACCAATTCCACTAAAATTTGATCTGTGTCTGTTTTCTACACTAAATACAGATCTAACAAAAGATAGATCCAATCGGTCCATGTTTGGACTTGGGACCCATTTTCCGGAAAACACTGGTGTAGGGTATCATATGATCGGGCTTGACCGACAATAACTTTCTTACTTGTTTTTAATTTTATTTGTTAAATTTTCCAAGCCCCAAAACTTTGATCGCCGGGTGGCACGGGTTAATTTATGTCGATTGGCCAAAAATGTTTACCACATAAGTTATGGGCCTAGGAGAATACAAATTTTGGCCGGACATATAAAATCGGAAGAAAACATTTTTTGAAATACAAAAAATTCCAGTCTAGTGTTTATAATATTGATATATGCTAAATAAATTTTGAAATAGCAGTAGAGTTAGATAAGCATTCTGAAATATTAGAAAATCATAAAAAAATTATACAATACACACTCACACAAATGCACAAGCATACATTTACATCAATTTCAACATTCATTTCAGATGTGTATTGGAATATCGATTTGATTAAACACCTCGTACGTGTGTGTAGAAGAGTGGTTTGGAAATACAGATTTGTAAAAAAATGTTAAAACCATAAAAATAATAAGATGTTACGTAATGTGTTACCCTGTTATGAAAATCCACAAAAAAAATTATAATAATAGTTCACCAACGTCAAATAAATGTAAAGAAAAATTTAGCACTACAAAAACCCTTGAAGGTTTTGTCATGGAAAATGTCAAGTTTCATTTGCTTTTGGTTTTATCCCATCCCGATTTTGGAGTGTTGCACTGTGTAATTAATTCAAGTAGAAAACACTTTTTAGTGATTGCGATTTTTTTTTCTATATAAAAATGAAAATTCTGTTTTAGTTTTTAAATTAACAAAAATTATTTATTATTCGACCTTTAAAATTCTATTTTGTTAAAGATTTTTCTAGCTCAAGGTCAGATATTGTCAAAGTAACAATTTTCAAGAAAAAATTTACAAAGTTGTTTCTTTAAAATTGATTGGTTTGGTCATTTCGAGTAGGTAGCAAATTTACAATCTTATATTTGAATCTAATTAGTCGTAATTAGAATTTATGTACTTAATACACAGCATAATACTGCTCTAAATTTCCAACGAAATGTTCGACCAAACCATCTCCATAAAAATTCATACATACCTTCTTACATAAAGTCTATGCTAAAGACTATCATATAGTACATTAGGGCAAAGCTTCTCACTAACTTATGCTTTGCGACCCATTTTCAATATTTAAAATTTTTCGAGACCCCCCAATGTAAAAAAAAAAAATATTAACAAGTTTTTTCAAATACAGTTTTTTCAAATACATGGAGTAATGGAAAAATTTTGAAACCAAATTCAGAAGCAGCATTGAAAGATTAATCGAAACCGTGTGGTCAGATCCCAGACGCATACAAAAAATTTCAAGTAAAAAACTTCTAAGAAATAAAAAAGCTCAATTTTTGCGAACTTTAACCCCAATTTTCTCAAAAACTTGGAAACCAGGTCCCGAACTACCGCATTTTATATTGAAACTTACTATCTTCATCGATTTTTTATTTCCGAAAATAAAGAAAAACACCAGTTAAACCTGATCAGAATTGAAGAAATATTAACCAAGAAAGCATTTAAGGTCCAATTTGGAGTAATGATAGTTCTTTTTTCAATGTTTGGTATCGATCACTAATTTAGATCCGTTATTCGGATCCGCACAGAAAAAACAGCCTGTTTTTTTGTTGTTTTGTCCAATAAAAATATTTTTTACAACATAAAAGAAACAAAAATTGGTCAATATGAAAGGTGACTATGTGAGAAACGAACTACTTTCAATTTTTTTAATTTTGGTTCAAAATTACGCCCTCTATTGGAAAAAAATAAAAAATAAAATAAAAAATCAATTACTTAATACACCGATTCAATTACTTTAGTATATGAATTTCCTGCGAGCACGAAAATAGTAATATTGATTACTTGAGTAATTGGTCCAATTACTAAAGTAATTGGCTTAATTATTTTAGTTATTGAACCAATTACTTGAGTAATCTATATTACAATTTTCGTGCTCGGAGGAAATTCAAATACTAAAGTAATTGAATCGGTGTATTTAGTAATTGATTTTTTTAATTTTTTTTTATTTTTTTTTTTCAATAAAGGGCGCAATTTTGAACCAAAATGAAAAAAATTGAAAGTAGTTCGTTTCTCACATAATCACCTTTAATATTGACCAATTTTTTTTCTTTTATGTTGTAAAATATTTTTTATTGGACAAAACAACAAAAAACAGGCTGTTTTTTCTGAGCAGTTTTGGAATCAGCATTAAAAAGTAAATCGAAAAAAGTGGTCAGATCCCAGACGCATCCGAAAATATCACAAACAAAGCTCTTTAAAATGCACAAGAATACGTTTTTGTGAACTTTGCCTTTAATTTTCTCAAAACCTAACGTACTAGAAATATTTAAAGCCCAGATTCATAATCAGCATCGAAAAGTTTAAATAAAACAAACTGTCAGATCCCAGACTCAGCCAAAACACTTCACAAATAAGTGTTGTTCATCCCGAGAAATTAACAACTTCAAAGTGATTACGGAGGGACTTTAATTGGAAAAAATATTTTTCTTTTATAAAAGTATTTGTATATTTTTATAACACAACAATTAAAAAAATGTGTTTTAAATATACCAATATTTAAGGTTTTAACAAATTTGTTCGCGACCCCCCAGAAACTCGAACCTAGGGGGTCGCTGCACACCGTTTGAGACCCATTGCCATGGACGTATACAGGGGGTCGGCACAGGGAGCACGTGCCCCCCCCCCCTTTTCGATTTGAAAAAGTTTAAAATTTAATAAAAAATTAAAAAAAAATTTAAAAAATAAAAAAAAAGTAATTTCAATCGAAATATCAGTAAAATATGTTTAAAAACACACGCTAATGGTTTTCTCTAATAAATATTATGTATCAGGATCATGAAAACAAATTTCTATAAATAATTTTGAAACTACAAGATTTAATACACTTTTTCTATATTAAAATCTGAAATATTATTTTTATAGGTAATTCTTAGATTCTGAAAAGTTTTTTCTATAGAAACATTTTTAGATTCTACATTTTTTCATATGGATCTCACTTATAACTCTTACGTGAAACATTTTTTTAAATCTTCAAACTTGAATGTTTCAAAAATGGAACGCGAAAACTTACAAATACATAGCAGTAGATCCAAAAAAATGCGCGTTAGATATATCGAATATCGGAAAAAATGCTATACGCTTGAAAAGTTTGGTAAGATGATTTGGAATAAGAAGTGAAACTCTATTTAGTTCATATATTTTCATTTTGGGAACATTTTTCTTATTTTTTGCAATTCAATGGATTTTTTCTAAAAGTGGTTAATCGAAGATTTTGATATTTATCGCAAATACCAATTCCAATGTAAAATTTTTAATGTTGACACTTTTGGGTACCATATTGTTTCCAAGAGAACCGTTTCTTAAAAAAATCCTTAATACATCAAGTATTTAGTTTTTCAAATCAAAATTTGTAGATTCAAACATTTTGCCCGTACAAAGATTTTGAGATTTCTAGACATTAAAAAAAAAAATCTGTATTCTAAGACATTTTTTTATATTAATAAAGATAAAATCCTGATTGAGGGGAGGGGGGGGGGGGGGGGGGTAGGCCTAGTTAAAAATATATACACATATAAAAATGCGATAAAAAAAAAGTTTGGAAGTTGTGCCCCCCCCTTTTCAAATTTCTGGATACGTCGCTGCCCATTGCAAAATTTCAACTTTGGATTTTTAAGCTTGTCTAAAATTAGTGTCAAAATCTGCAAAAATGGAGTTTTGTCCCTATTTAAGACCAAAATTACGATGTCACCAAAAAATAAATCAAAAAACCAAGAAAGCCTATTTTAAAGAGCGACAAAAAATCTTTAATTTTTAGAGTAAGCACCCAACCGGCCTCAATTCTTTTCAAAGTCCATTTCGGAATTGAAAAATTTGTCCGATCGAAATGTTTTTTTTTGCCGTTAATAAGATAATAAAGCTCACTAATATTCAAAAATAAAAAAATAAAAAAAAAATAAATTTTTGCTTGTATGGAATTTTTTTTTACCTTGTGAACTTCGACCTCAAAGGGGCACTAGTTAAAGTCATCCGATTTGGCTCAAATTTGTTCTACATCAGTTAAAGACCGTGTGGCACAATATTCCGACTCGACGATATTCAATTAAAAAAAATAAAATAGCTCTCTTACGCTAGTAAGATATTCACTGCTTTTTTTCTTCCTCATATTCATAATTTGAGTAGAGGATGAGGCGTGCTATCCTTTTTTTAAATACTGTTTTCATTTTTAAATTAATAAAAAATATTAATTATCCAATCTTTAAAATTCTATTTTGAGAAAGATTATTCTAGCTCAAGATCATATTTCTATTACTGCAATTTTAAAACTGGCAAACATGAATTTATCAGCCCACTCTAATGAGTTTCTTTTTTAGATTTATGTTTATGTATACATTTTTAAACTCATTCGTCTCTTTTGCTGAAAACACATACCGTAACAGTTTGAACATGTAACATATACATAAAACAAGGAAACAAAAACCGTCATAACTTATCTGTAACAAATCAAAATATCAAAATATACCAATATATATTTATTTGAATCTCTTGGTGCTACACACACACACATATGAGATATTCCACACCAAATGTCCAGCGAAAAAAACATGTGTACCGTAAATATATGAAACTAAGAAAATTGCGTTTTTGGTTTTTCAATTTTTCAAAAACTGTGCTTTGGAGGCGTGGTCAAATATTGCAAAAATGGTTAAATTTGGTTCGAGTTGCCTTGTTTAAATATTTATCAAACTAAAACGGAATGCACCACAATCTCAAAAATTTACATTTTTGTATGATTTTGTATGAGCTGTCGATTAATTTTTTTTATTTGGAAAATGTTCAGAACCCGTCCTGAAATTTTCGATTTTTTAAAAAAGTCAAATTATCAAAAATCCGGCCACTTTTTTTTAATATTTTTTTTTAAGTTTTGATGTTTGTCTATCCACACAAAAAAATTCAAAATTTTTCTTTTTTGTTGAGAGAATCGCATTAGAAGTTTATAACAATTTAGTAATTTGCTTATATTTTCTTGTTTCAATATAGCGTATGAGTCACATTTATGCAAATATTAAATACTCATTCGCTACGTCGAAACAAGAAAATACAAGCAAGTCACAAAATTGTTATGAAATTTAATATTCAAATGCGATTTTCTCGAAAAAAAAAAACGAAAAACACATGTCTGATTTTTTTGCGTGGATAGACAAACGTCTAAACATAAAACAAAATGTGACCGAATTTTTGATAAATTTACTTTTTTAAAAGATGGAAAATTTCAAAACGGGTTCTGAAACGGGGTCTGTAAATTTTTGAGATTGTGGTGCATTCTGTTTTAATTTTAATAACTATTTAAACAAGGCAACTCGATACAAATTTTACAATTTTTCCAATATTTGACCACGCCTCCTAAGCCTAGTTTTTGAAAAATTGAAAAACCAAAAACGCAATTTTCTAAGGTCCATACAACCTATCCAGAAATTCACTGGACACATGTTTTTCTGCTGCGGGATATTTTGTGTGGAATGCCTCATATACAGTTTGGTGTACAATAATACAATTTTATATGTATGTATGCATGCATACATTTAAAAAATATATATTTCAAGGTAAAGCGAAATTTTTATTCATTTCCTTTACATTCTTAATATGTCAGTTGTATTTCTGTACGATATTGTTGAGTGGTTCTTATCACACGCTTTATTGCGTTTTTTTCGTTAATTACTCTGAAATATATCAGTCATTCATTTTATATTTATTACATTTACATAAAATAGTAGGTTGGTATTCATTTTTGAGAAGAAATTACACAGTGATACAAAATCGAACTTTCCGAATCGGAATGGAATGAAATCAAGAGCAAATGAAAGTGGACATTTTATATAGCAAAACCTTTAAGGTTTTTTTTTTGGTTCAGCGCTACATTTTTTTAACACGCATTTAAAGTTGGTGATTTTAAAGCACTTAAAATTTTTGTGTAGTAAACGTGTCCTGGTAGTGCCCTTATTGGACATGTAGGGTCCAGCGTACAAACTTAAGCTCGAAATTACTTTAGCTATAACCGATATGAATTTCGCTGCAATCGGTCTTATATCTTTTTACTGAATGGCCAAATTATTAAAATAAACCACTGTACACCGTTGCATATGATTGTTTTTTAAAGGCAATTACAATATTAATCATACGGCACTTGTACAATTTCCAAGCATTAAAAAAAGGTTCACTAACTTTAAATGCGTGTAAAAAAATCTAACGCTGAACTAAAAAAAACCTTGAGGGTTTTGTGATAGAATATGTTAACTTTTATTTAATTTTGGTTTCATCCCATTCCAATTTTGATTTCTTTAAGTTCCTTTGATATTCGATTTTTTTGGTATATAGTTCATCATCTGAAACTTAAGGATTAAACAGTCTGTCACTCATTGTGTTGATCTACAAAAACAACTTTCTCTTTTGTCTTTCTTTTAGTAAGTTCTGCGTGGTTTATTGTTCACATTTCAAAATTTTACTCATATTATTTGAAATTCAAATTCTTATAAAATCCGGTATTAAATGATCCTTGAATTTTAAGAAAAAACTTTTCCCTATTATAAATGTTCATTGAAACACCTACAGCAAGGAGTTTAAAGCTACATTGCGAAGGTGAACACAACAAAATAAATGGAATAAGATATTCACATTGTTTTTTGATATTTTTTTGTTTTAAGAATTTAACCATCACAGAGTCAAGGTTTTTTTTTTCAAACAACAAAAAATTTAAATAAAACTATCACATTTTCTTCCGTAATACAAACTTTTAAGACAAATGAAAAATGTGAATATAGTATTATCAGCCTTACCACAAAAAAAAATAATTTAAAATGAGCTTTAAATTTTATTTCCATACAAATTGTTTTAATTTTTAAAATCGACAAGAAATATATAGAAAATTTTAAATTTAAAATAAAACTTTTGTTAAAACACTTATGATGTTGACTTTTTTAGAATCTTTTTCTTTTTTTTTGTAGGGGTTTTATACAAACAATTTCAAAATTTCAAATTTGCTTGAAGTAATTTTCAAATTTTTGTAGAAAAACCCTACAAAAAGACAAGGAAAATAATCTAAAAAAGTTAACATCATAAGGTTATAAAAACAGACTTTGTATTTTTCTATGGTACGGGCCTATATTTGTTCTTTTTTTTTTTTTTAATTTAAAACAACAAATATGATGAGTATAAATGGAATAAATATTTGAAAGAGTAGGGCAAAACGACTTCTAAATAAAATTGCTAACAATGTTTTAATTAAAAAAATACAAGGGAAACGTATTTTTCTAACATGAATGGGCCCAGTTTTGTTTACTGGTATCTACACCATTTACAGATGTAATTCGAAAAAGATCAATTGTAATTCGAAGATTCTATTTGTAATTCGAAGATTCCATTTGTAATTCGAAGATTCCATTTGTAATTCGAAGATTCCATTTGTAATTCGAATACTCCAATTGTAATTCGAAGATTCCATTTGTAATTCGAAGATTCCAATTGTAATTCGAAAAAGATCAATTGTAATTCGAAAAAGATCAATTGTAATTCGTAATAGATCAATTGTAATTCGTAAAAGATCAATTGTAATTCGAAAAAGATCAATTGTAATTCGAAAAAGATCAATTGTAATTCGTAAAAGATCAATTGTAATTCGTAAAAGATCAATTGTAATTCGAAGATTGATCGCTGGGTTATCTCATTGCGAGCGGTTGTGTTTCTTATATCGGCTTAACAAAATATTCTTTTATATCGAAAAAATCGTGTAAAAAACATTTAAAAAAATACAAAAATTACATATTTAAAAACTGTGAAAAAAAACCTTTTTATTAAAGTGAAAAGATAAAAATTTCGTTATTAATAAAGTGCTTTTTTATTAAAAACTATTTTACTCCTTTTTTTTTTTTCTACACATAAAATATTCTAAATTATTATAATACACAAAAATATTAAAATAATAAAGAAAACGAAAACAAATAAATAAAAAAACAACAAATATGAGCCTTCTGTGTAACGAGTGCAACTCAAACATAACAACAACTAAATATGTAAAGTGTTTCAAGTGCAAATCAAATTACCACTTTACCCCCTGCTGTTCGTTGTCTGAAAAAACGCACTACAATATGGGCACAAAAAAACAAGATTGGCGGTGTCACAAGTGTAAGGGAAGTGGTGTGTTTGAATCAAACACAAACGGTACAACAAGTGTGTTTGATTTTATATCCCAGCAAAAAAAGCAGAGGCAAGATGACGATGATAATGATAGCAATTGCTCAAGTAAAAAATTTAAAGATTCCCATTCTGAAAATTCAATTAATTCAAATTTAATATCGGTGCAATCAGAATTAAAAGAACTTAAATTATCCATTGAACTTTTAAACAATACGGTAAATCTTAATAATGAAAAAAATTCGAATGTTATTGTGGAGTTGAAAGACGCGATAAAAGCCATGGCGTCATCTATTACCACTTTAGCGACGCAAGTTAGTGATTTGTACGAACGTGACAAAAAACAAGATCAAAAAATAAATCAACTAGATATGTCCGTCAATAAAATTGATCAATCATTGTTAAAAAACAACATTGAAATTAAAAACGTAACAAATTCAAATCTAAGTGCAAATGATATAATAAAATCTATTGCTGAGTCACTTGAGGTGGAAATCAATCCTTTTGATATCAACAACTCCTATCGATTTCAGAAAATGGGAAATAAAGGAACCACTGACTTTACCATAGTTGAATTCACAACACTCAACAAAAAAAGAGAGCTCATGAGCAAAATAAAACGTCATCGAATCGAAGCAAACTTAATAAATCAAGACAGCAATGATACAAACAATAAATTCATATACATAAACGATCAACTAACAGCATATAATCGCCGATTGTTATGGTCCGCTAAAACTAAGGCTAAAGATAGTAACTGGAAGCACGTATGGATCCAAAATGGCACAGTATGCGTTAGAAAAAATGATAATACCCCAAAAATAATGATAAATAGCACTGCCGATATTGAAATAATAAATAATGAATTCTAAAACAATTTATAAATTTTGTTTCTCGTAAAAAAAAAAAAAAAAAAAGTTAATTTCAAATCAAAACAAATGTATAAAAAATAAAAAATTAAAATGAATCCAACAACATTAAACTATGATCATTTTAGTCAAATCGAAAATAAACACTTAAGTTATCCCTTTTCGTTAATCTTCATGAACATTCGCTCACTAAGAAAACATTTCCAACCTTTTTTAACAACAATAAATAATATAATAGAAAAAATACAAATAATAGTTCTCGTCGAAACAAATATTACAAATGAAGAAATTTCATTTTATAACAAATATGGTTTTAACTCTACATTTTTAAACAGGGTAAAGGAAAAAGGTGGGGGTATTGTGGTGTATACAAAAGAAAATATAAAATGCACGCAAATAAAAATAAACACGGTATTCTTTGAACTTATACAATTAGAAATTGAAATAAACAAACAACCTCTTTCCCTCCTAGCAATATACCGTCAACCTAAACTAAACAAAAACAGGTTTATAATAGAATTAGAAGAAGTGATCAAACAAATTCGAATCAAACAAGACATAGTTATCGTGGGTGACATGAACATTGATATTTTATGCGAAAATAATACGGTCACGAATTATATTGATATGTGTCAGTCAAACGGGTTGCAAATAATGATAAACGAACCAACGCGAATCGATGTTAAAAACAACACACAAACATGCATTGATCACTGTCTTGTTAAAAACACACAAACTCAAGCTAATGCTCATGCCGCCGTAATTAAAACAACCATATCAGATCATTTTTCTATATTATGTTATATCGAACATGTTGTATCAAACGATCAAACAAACCATCAGAGATCGCTAAACCGTTTAAGTGAAGAGACACATATAAGTACTTTTAAAGTAAATAAATTTATAAATGAAACCAATTGGAATAATTTAATAAATCCAAATAATATAAATAATTTCTACAACAATATAAATAAAAAGTTTAATGAAATTTATGAAAAATCTAAAGTTTTAAAAAAATCAATTAAAAAAAGATCTACAAATCCGTGGATAAGTGATGATCTAGTGCAATGCTGCGAATATAGGGATAAACTTTTTAAAAAGTGGAAAAATAATAAAAGAAATCCAAATTATGAAAATGAATATAAACAATATAGAAACAAACTAAATAAAACAATTTTATATGCAAAAAACAATTACTACCGTCAAAAATTTGTCGAAAATCGTAATAACCCGCGTGTTACTTGGCAACTCATAAATGAGATAAAAGGTAAAACAGTCAAAAATATTGATGAACAAATTTTAAAAAACTTTTCAAATCAAAATCTCGAAAACACTTTACAACATTTTGCCTTAAATTTTAATGAAAACGTTAAAAAAATAATTCACAACTGTGATATCGTAACAAGTGATATATTTCATGAGACATCGTTACAAAATTCCATGTTTATTGAAAATACTACGGAAGAAGAAATCTTCAACATATTAATAAAACTCAACGTAAGAAAAGGTGCAGGCTATGATGGTATTAGACCCAAAGACATTAAAAACAATGCTACAATATTTACACCAATTATAACCACTTTGATAAATCAAAGTATTTCTTTGGCAATAATTCCAAAACTTTTAAAAACATCCATAATTAGACCCATTTACAAAAGCGGAAAGAAAGATGATTGTAATAACTATAGACCCATATCCATACTTCCGGTCATTGAAAAGGTATTAGAGGAAATAATTGTCAAAAGACTGAATTCTTTTTTAAATAAAAACAACGTAATAAATAAAAATCAATATGGCTTTCAAAAAGAAAAAAACATAAACCAACTACTGGGTAGATTTGCAAATACTATTAATACTGCAATTAGTAATGTAGAGCACTGTCTGGTATTATTTATAGACTTTAGTAAAGCCTTCGACACTCTATCTCATTCAAAACTTTTAAAAATTCTGGAAAGAAATGGTATACGAGGGCATGTTCTATCATGGTTCAATGATTATATTAATCTCAGAACGTACAGAGTTAAAATTAGTAATAAAATCAGTGAGGAAATAGAAACAAACCACGGAGTACCACAAGGATCAAAACTTGGCCCACTTTTATATCTGATTTACGCAAACGATATGCTAAATAATCTAAGCAATTGTCAAACTTACGCCTATGCTGACGATACAGCAATCATCGTTACAAACAAAAACATTGAAAATGCAACCAAATCGATGCAACAACAACTTGATACAGTATGTAAATGGTGTCATGATAATGGTTTAGTTATAAACGCCTCCAAAACAAAAATCATGCATATCAGGCAACCAAATATGAAAAAATCCAATGTAAAACTAAAATACCACGATGTAGAGTGCATACATAATAAAACAAATAATATAAATGATAACTGCAGCACTATGATTGAGTTAGTAAACCGTTACGAATACTTAGGGGTACATATAGATGATACTTTTAAATGGAAAGTACACATTAATGAACTTCAAAAGAAGTTACGTAAAGCCGCATTCTCTTTATACCACCTTAGCTATTCAACACCGTATTTTGTACTACGGCAAGCGTACTTTGCATTAGCGGAATCGTATATAAGACATGGTATATCTGCTTGGGGCAACTCTTCCCATTGTAAAAGATTACAGCAGACACAAAACCGTGTCCTAAGAATACTATGGATGAAGCATACGTATAATAACAACAACAATGTATCCAACAACAACAATTTATTCATCAGCAACAACATTAGCAACAATACACCACTACAAATAAACAACAACATAACAAACTATGATCTTACATATATAAGCAACAACAACACAACTTCAAATAGCAGCAATGGTACCATTGACAACAACAATATACAGTCAAATATCAACAACATCACCATAATAAATAACAACAATCAGCAATTATTTACCAACAATCTACCAAGAAATAACACAACAAACGAATCCAACAACAACAGCTCAACAAACAACTATCTACAACCGATTACCAATAATTCATCAGAAAACAGCACAACAACAATCCAAACCAACAACAACAGCATAGTAAACAATCATAACACAAGCAACAACAACCAATCAAAAAATCTACCTCGTGAGCTAAAAATACTCAACATCAAAAACATATACCGTCTAACAATTCTTACTGAACTAAATGAGCCCGAACATCTACACCATTTACAGATGTAATTCGAAAAAGATCAATTGTAATTCGAAGATTATACTTGTAATTCGAAGATTATACTTGTAATTCGAAGATTCCATTTGTAATTCGAAAATTCCATTTGTAATTCGAAGATTATACTTGTAATTCGAAGATTCTATTTGTAATTCGAAGATTCCATTTGTAATTCGAAGATTCCAATTGTAATTCGAAAAATATGAACTGAATTTCCATTGATATTTTTCGAATTACAATTGGAATCTTCGAATTACAAATGGAATCTTCGAATTACAAATAGAATCTTCGAATTACAAGTATAATCTTCGAATTACAAATGGAATTTTCGAATTACAAATGGAATCTTCGAATTACAAATGGAATCTTCGAATTACAAGTATAATCTTCGAATTACAATTGATCTTTTTCGAATTACATCTGTAAATGGTGTAGAGAGAATTGATCATCAATACAACACCAGACTTCGCTCGGCTGGTAAATTTAAGGTCACAACAACTAAAAACAGCTATGGAGATCGAACACTGAAAGTCATCTTACCTACACTCTACAATGAACTGCCAAATAACTTAATAAATACTACAAATGCGGAAAAAATTAAAAAAATTTATAAGAATTTTCTATTAAACTCGCAATGAAATTTAATGAAATTTAGTAAACTTAAACATTTTGAAATTTTAAATAAGTAAAACATTTTTGAATAACATTTACCTGCAGACAAGCCAAAGGGCTTAGCAGGTTTTTAGCATTAAGAATGTACTACATTATATTTAAATAAAAAAATTTAAAATAAAAAAAAAAAAAAAAAATTGTAATTCGTAAAAGATCAATTGTAATTCGAAAAAGATCAATTGTAATTCGAAGATTCCAATTGTAATTCGAAAAAGATCAATTGTAATTCGAAAAAGATCAATTGTAATTCGAAAAAGATCAATTGTAATTCGTAAAAGATCAATTGTAATTCGTAAAAGATCAATTGTAATTCGAAAAAGATCAATTGTAATTCGTAAAAGATCAATTGTAATTCGAAAAAGATCAATTGTAATTCGAAAAAGATCAATTGTAATTCGTAAAAGATCAATTGTAATTCGAAAAAGATCATTTGTAATTCGAAAAAGATCAATTGTAATTCGAAAAAGATCAATTGTAATTCGTAAAAGATCAATTGTAATTCGTAAAAGATCAATTGTAATTCGAAAAAGATCAATTGTAATTCGAAAAAGATCAATTGTAATTCGAAAAAGATCAATTGTAATTCGAAAAAGATCAATTGTAATTCGTAAAAGATCAATTGTAATTCGAAAAAGATCAATTGTAATTCGAAAAAGATCAATTGTAATTCGTGAAAGATCAATTGTAATTCGTAAAAGATCAATTGTAATTCGAAGATTCCATTTGTAATTCGAAGATTCCATTTGTAATTCGAAGATTCCAATTGTAATTCGAAAACAACGAGTATAAAATCGTTTCTTACGCCTTTAAAAACATTGTTTTTTTGTTGATTTACTCGTTGGTTTTCGAATTACATTTGGAATCTTCGAATTACAAATGGAATCTTCGAATTACAAATGGAATCTTCGAATTACAATTGATCTTTTACGAATTACAATTGATCTTTTACGAATTACAATTGATCTTTTTCGAATTACAATTGATCTTTTTCGAATTACAATTGATCTTTTACGAATTACAATTGATCTTTTTCGAATTACAATTGATCTTTTTCGAATTACAATTGATCTTTTTCGAATTACAATTGATCTTTTTCGAATTACAATTGATCTTTTACGAATTACAATTGATCTTTTACGAATTACAATTGATCTTTTTCGAATTACAATTGATCTTTTTCGAATTACAATTGATCTTTTCCGAATTACAATTGATCTTTTACGAATTACAAATGATCTTTTTCGAATTACAATTGATCTTTTTCGAATTACAATTGATCTTTTACGAATTACAATTGATCTTTTTCGAATTACAATTGATCTTTTACGAATTACAATTGATCTTTTACGAATTACAATTGATCTTTTTCGAATTACAATTGATCTTTTTCGAATTACAATTGATCTTTTACGAATTACAATTGGAATCTTCGAATTACAATTGATCTTTTTCGAATTACAATTGATCTTTTACGAATTACAATTGGAATCTTCGAATTACAATTGATCTTTTACGAATTACAATTGATCTTTTACGAATTACAATTGATATTTTTCGAATTACAATTGATCTTTTACGAATTACAATTGATCTTTTACGAATTACAATTGATCTTTTACGAATTACAATTGATCTTTTACGAATTACAATTGATCTTTTTCGAATTACAATTGGAATCTTCGAATTACAAATGGAATCTTCGAATTACAATTGGAGTATTCGAATTACAAATGGAATCTTCGAATTACAAATGGAATCTTCGAATTACAAATGGAATCTTCGAATTACAAATAGAATCTTCGAATTACAATTGATCTTTTTCGAATTACATCTGTAAATGGTGTAGATACTAAAAATTCAAAATTTGGAGACAATCGTATAAGGAGAACAGGTGCCGAAAATTGGTTAAAAATATTATAATGGAAAAAAATAATTATTTTTATTGGCTTTTAGAAAAAAAGTGAATTTTCACTCAAGTTAACTTACACTCATCCCAAAAAAAAAAATCTTAATTTACTCAATCGTTTTTATACCCTCCACTTAGTGATAGAGGGTATATATAAGTTTGTCATTCCGTTTGTAACTCATCGAAATATCGGTCTAGGACCCCATAAAGTATGTATATTCATGATGCCCGATCGATTTTAAGACATTCTAGCGATGTCCGTCTGTCCGTCTGTCCGTCTGTCTGTCTGTCTGTCTGTCTGTCTGTCTGTCTGTCTGTCTGTCTGTCTGTCTGTCTGTCTGTCTGTCTGTCTGTCTGTCTGTCTGTCTGTCTGTCTGTCTGTCTGTCTGTCTGTCTGTCTGTCTGTCTGTCTGTCTGTCTGTCTGTCTGTCTGTCTGTCTGTCTGTCTGTCTGTCTGTCTGTCTGTCTGTCTGTCTGTCTGTCTGTCTGTCTGTCTGTCTGTCTGTCTGTCTGTCTGTCTGTCTGTCTGTCTGTCTGTCTGTCTGTCTGTCTGTCTGTCTGTCTGTCTGTCTGTCTGTCTGTCTGTCTGTCTGTCTGTCTGTCTGTCTGTCTGTCTGTCTGTCTGTCTGTCTGTCTGTCTGTCTGTCTGTCTGTCTGTCTGTCTGTCTGTCTGTCTGTCTGTCTGTCTGTCTGTCTGTCTGTCTGTCTGTCTGTCTGTCTGTCTGTCTGTCTGTCTGTCTGTCTGTCTGTCTGTCTGTCTGTCTGTCTGTCTGTCTGTCTGTCTGTCTGTCTGTCTGTCTGTCTGTCTGTCTGTCTGTCTGTCTGTCTGTCTGTCTGTCTGTCTGTCTGTCTGTCTGTCTGTCTGTCTGTCTGTCTGTCTGTCTGTCTGTCTGTCTGTCTGTCTGTCTGTCTGTCTGTCTGTCTGTCTGTCTGTCTGTCTGTCTGTCTGTCTGTCTGTCTGTCTGTCTGTCTGTCTGTCTGTCTGTCTGTCTGTCTGTCTGTCTGTCTGTCTGTCTGTCTGTCTGTCTGTCTGTCTGTCTGTCTGTCTGTCTGTCTGTCTGTCTGTCTGTCTGTCTGTCTGTCTGTCTGTCTGTCTGTCTGTCTGTCTGTCTGTCTGTCTGTCTGTCTGTCTGTCTGTCTGTCTGTCTGTCTGTCTGTCTGTCTGTCTGTCTGTCTGTCTGTCTGTCTGTCTGTCTGTCTGTCTGTCTGTCTGTCTGTCTGTCTGTCTGTCTGTCTGTCTGTCTGTCTGTCTGTCTGTCTGTCTGTCTGTCTGTCTGTCTGTCTGTCTGTCTGTCTGTCTGTCTGTCTGTCTGTCTGTCTGTCTGTCTGTCTGTCTGTCTGTCTGTCTGTCTGTCTGTCTGTCTGTCTGTCTGTCTGTCTGTCTGTCTGTCTGTCTGTCTGTCTGTCTGTCTGTCTGTCTGTCTGTCTGTCTGTCTGTCTGTCTGTCTGTCTGTCTGTCTGTCTGTCTGTCTGTCTGTCTGTCTGTCTGTCTGTCTGTCTGTCTGTCTGTCTGTCTGTCTGTCTGTCTGTCTGTCTGTCTGTCTGTCTGTCTGTCTGTCTGTCTGTCTGTCTGTCTGTCTGTCTGTCTGTCTGTCTGTCTGTCTGTCTGTCTGTCTGTCTGTCTGTCTGTCTGTCTGTCTGTCTGTCTGTCTGTCTGTCTGTCTGTCTGTCTGTCTGTCTGTCTGTCTGTCTGTCTGTCTGTCTGTCTGTCTGTCTGTCTGTCTGTCTGTCTGTCTGTCTGTCTGTCTGTCTGTCTGTCTGTCTGTCTGTCTGTCTGTCTGTCTGTCTGTCTGTCTGTCTGTCTGTCTGTCTGTCTGTCTGTCTGTCTGTCTGTCTGTCTGTCTGTCTGTCTGTCTGTCTGTCTGTCTGTCTGTCTGTCTGTCTGTCTGTCTGTCTGTCTGTCTGTCTGTCTGTCTGTCTGTCTGTCTGTCTGTCTGTCTGTCTGTCTGTCTGTCTGTCTGTCTGTCTGTCTGTCTGTCTGTCTGTCTGTCTGTCTGTCTGTCTGTCTGTCTGTCTGTCTGTCTGTCTGTCTGTCTGTCTGTCTGTCTGTCTGTCTGTCTGTCTGTCTGTCTGTCTGTCTGTCTGTCTGTCTGTCTGTCTGTCTGTCTGTCTGTCTGTCTGTCTGTCTGTCTGTCTGTCTGTCTGTCTGTCTGTCTGTCTGTCTGTCTGTCTGTCTGTCTGTCTGTCTGTCTGTCTGTCTGTCTGTCTGTCTGTCTGTCTGTCTGTCTGTCTGTCTGTCTGTCTGTCTGTCTGTCTGTCTGTCTGTCTGTCTGTCTGTCTGTCTGTCTGTCTGTCTGTCTGTCTGTCTGTCTGTCTGTCTGTCTGTCTGTCTGTCTGTCTGTCTGTCTGTCTGTCTGTCTGTCTGTCTGTCTGTCTGTCTGTCTGTCTGTCTGTCTGTCTGTCTGTCTGTCTGTCTGTCTGTCTGTCTGTCTGTCTGTCTGTCTGTCTGTCTGTCTGTCTGTCTGTCTGTCTGTCTGTCTGTCTGTCTGTCTGTCTGTCTGTCTGTCTGTCTGTCTGTCTGTCTGTCTGTCTGTCTGTCTGTCTGTCTGTCTGTCTGTCTGTCTGTCTGTCTGTCTGTCTGTCTGTCTGTCTGTCTGTCTGTCTGTCTGTCTGTCTGTCTGTCTGTCTGTCTGTCTGTCTGTCTGTCTGTCTGTCTGTCTGTCTGTCTGTCTGTCTGTCTGTCTGTCTGTCTGTCTGTCTGTCTGTCTGTCTGTCTGTCTGTCTGTCTGTCTGTCTGTCTGTCTGTCTGTCTGTCTGTCTGTCTGTCTGTCTGTCTGTCTGTCTGTCTGTCTGTCTGTCTGTCTGTCTGTCTGTCTGTCTGTCTGTCTGTCTGTCTGTCTGTCTGTCTGTCTGTCTGTCTGTCTGTCTGTCTGTCTGTCTGTCTGTCTGTCTGTCTGTCTGTCTGTCTGTCTGTCTGTCTGTCTGTCTGTCTGTCTGTCTGTCTGTCTGTCTGTCTGTCTGTCTGTCTGTCTGTCTGTCTGTCTGTCTGTCTGTCTGTCTGTCTGTCTGTCTGTCTGTCTGTCTGTCTGTCTGTCTGTCTGTCTGTCTGTCTGTCTGTCTGTCTGTCTGTCTGTCTGTCTGTCTGTCTGTCTGTCTGTCTGTCTGTCTGTCTGTCTGTCTGTCTGTCTGTCTGTCTGTCTGTCTGTCTGTCTGTCTGTCTGTCTGTCTGTCTGTCTGTCTGTCTGTCTGTCTGTCTGTCTGTCTGTCTGTCTGTCTGTCTGTCTGTCTGTCTGTCTGTCTGTCTGTCTGTCTGTCTGTCTGTCTGTCTGTCTGTCTGTCTGTCTGTCTGTCTGTCTGTCTGTCTGTCTGTCTGTCTGTCTGTCTGTCTGTCTGTCTGTCTGTCTGTCTGTCTGTCTGTCTGTCTGTCTGTCTGTCTGTCTGTCTGTCTGTCTGTCTGTCTGTCTGTCTGTCTGTCTGTCTGTCTGTCTGTCTGTCTGTCTGTCTGTCTGTCTGTCTGTCTGTCTGTCTGTCTGTCTGTCTGTCTGTCTGTCTGTCTGTCTGTCTGTCTGTCTGTCTGTCTGTCTGTCTGTCTGTCTGTCTGTCTGTCTGTCTGTCTGTCTGTCTGTCTGTCTGTCTGTCTGTCTGTCTGTCTGTCTGTCTGTCTGTCTGTCTGTCTGTCTGTCTGTCTGTCTGTCTGTCTGTCTGTCTGTCTGTCTGTCTGTCTGTCTGTCTGTCTGTCTGTCTGTCTGTCTGTCTGTCTGTCTGTCTGTCTGTCTGTCTGTCTGTCTGTCTGTCTGTCTGTCTGTCTGTCTGTCTGTCTGTCTGTCTGTCTGTCTGTCTGTCTGTCTGTCTGTCTGTCTGTCTGTCTGTCTGTCTGTCTGTCTGTCTGTCTGTCTGTCTGTCTGTCTGTCTGTCTGTCTGTCTGTCTGTCTGTCTGTCTGTCTGTCTGTCTGTCTGTCTGTCTGTCTGTCTGTCTGTCTGTCTGTCTGTCTGTCTGTCTGTCTGTCTGTCTGTCTGTCTGTCTGTCTGTCTGTCTGTCTGTCTGTCTGTCTGTCTGTCTGTCTGTCTGTCTGTCTGTCTGTCTGTCTGTCTGTCTGTCTGTCTGTCTGTCTGTCTGTCTGTCTGTCTGTCTGTCTGTCTGTCTGTCTGTCTGTCTGTCTGTCTGTCTGTCTGTCTGTCTGTCTGTCTGTCTGTCTGTCTG
The DNA here is from genome assembly GCA_963921195.1 of Pegoplata infirma. Classification (NCBI taxonomy): domain Eukaryota; kingdom Metazoa; phylum Arthropoda; class Insecta; order Diptera; family Anthomyiidae; genus Pegoplata; species Pegoplata infirma. The sequence continues at coordinate 45,097,478 of OY992540.1, read as the reverse complement.
TCTGTCTGTCTGTCTGTCTGTCTGTCTGTCTGTCTGTCTGTCTGTCTGTCTGTCTGTCTGTCTGTCTGTCTGTCTGTCTGTCTGTCTGTCTGTCTGTCTGTCTGTCTGTCTGTCTGTCTGTCTGTCTGTCTGTCTGTCTGTCTGTCTGTCTGTCTGTCTGTCTGTCTGTCTGTCTGTCTGTCTGTCTGTCTGTCTGTCTGTCTGTCTGTCTGTCTGTCTGTCTGTCTGTCTGTCTGTCTGTCTGTCTGTCTGTCTGTCTGTCTGTCTGTCTGTCTGTCTGTCTGTCTGTCTGTCTGTCTGTCTGTCTGTCTGTCTGTCTGTCTGTCTGTCTGTCTGTCTGTCTGTCTGTCTGTCTGTCTGTCTGTCTGTCTGTCTGTCTGTCTGTCTGTCTGTCTGTCTGTCTGTCTGTCTGTCTGTCTGTCTGTCTGTCTGTCTGTCTGTCTGTCTGTCTGTCTGTCTGTCTGTCTGTCTGTCTGTCTGTCTGTCTGTCTGTCTGTCTGTCTGTCTGTCTGTCTGTCTGTCTGTCTGTCTGTCTGTCTGTCTGTCTGTCTGTCTGTCTGTCTGTCTGTCTGTCTGTCTGTCTGTCTGTCTGTCTGTCTGTCTGTCTGTCTGTCTGTCTGTCTGTCTGTCTGTCTGTCTGTCTGTCTGTCTGTCTGTCTGTCTGTCTGTCTGTCTGTCTGTCTGTCTGTCTGTCTGTCTGTCTGTCTGTCTGTCTGTCTGTCTGTCTGTCTGTCTGTCTGTCTGTCTGTCTGTCTGTCTGTCTGTCTGTCTGTCTGTCTGTCTGTCTGTCTGTCTGTCTGTCTGTCTGTCTGTCTGTCTGTCTGTCTGTCTGTCTGTCTGTCTGTCTGTCTGTCTGTCTGTCTGTCTGTCTGTCTGTCTGTCTGTCTGTCTGTCTGTCTGTCTGTCTGTCTGTCTGTCTGTCTGTCTGTCTGTCTGTCTGTCTGTCTGTCTGTCTGTCTGTCTGTCTGTCTGTCTGTCTGTCTGTCTGTCTGTCTGTCTGTCTGTCTGTCTGTCTGTCTGTCTGTCTGTCTGTCTGTCTGTCTGTCTGTCTGTCTGTCTGTCTGTCTGTCTGTCTGTCTGTCTGTCTGTCTGTCTGTCTGTCTGTCTGTCTGTCTGTCTGTCTGTCTGTCTGTCTGTCTGTCTGTCTGTCTGTCTGTCTGTCTGTCTGTCTGTCTGTCTGTCTGTCTGTCTGTCTGTCTGTCTGTCTGTCTGTCTGTCTGTCTGTCTGTCTGTCTGTCTGTCTGTCTGTCTGTCTGTCTGTCTGTCTGTCTGTCTGTCTGTCTGTCTGTCTGTCTGTCTGTCTGTCTGTCTGTCTGTCTGTCTGTCTGTCTGTCTGTCTGTCTGTCTGTCTGTCTGTCTGTCTGTCTGTCTGTCTGTCTGTCTGTCTGTCTGTCTGTCTGTCTGTCTGTCTGTCTGTCTGTCTGTCTGTCTGTCTGTCTGTCTGTCTGTCTGTCTGTCTGTCTGTCTGTCTGTCTGTCTGTCTGTCTGTCTGTCTGTCTGTCTGTCTGTCTGTCTGTCTGTCTGTCTGTCTGTCTGTCTGTCTGTCTGTCTGTCTGTCTGTCTGTCTGTCTGTCTGTCTGTCTGTCTGTCTGTCTGTCTGTCTGTCTGTCTGTCTGTCTGTCTGTCTGTCTGTCTGTCTGTCTGTCTGTCTGTCTGTCTGTCTGTCTGTCTGTCTGTCTGTCTGTCTGTCTGTCTGTCTGTCTGTCTGTCTGTCTGTCTGTCTGTCTGTCTGTCTGTCTGTCTGTCTGTCTGTCTGTCTGTCTGTCTGTCTGTCTGTCTGTCTGTCTGTCTGTCTGTCTGTCTGTCTGTCTGTCTGTCTGTCTGTCTGTCTGTCTGTCTGTCTGTCTGTCTGTCTGTCTGTCTGTCTGTCTGTCTGTCTGTCTGTCTGTCTGTCTGTCTGTCTGTCTGTCTGTCTGTCTGTCTGTCTGTCTGTCTGTCTGTCTGTCTGTCTGTCTGTCTGTCTGTCTGTCTGTCTGTCTGTCTGTCTGTCTGTCTGTCTGTCTGTCTGTCTGTCTGTCTGTCTGTCTGTCTGTCTGTCTGTCTGTCTGTCTGTCTGTCTGTCTGTCTGTCTGTCTGTCTGTCTGTCTGTCTGTCTGTCTGTCTGTCTGTCTGTCTGTCTGTCTGTCTGTCTGTCTGTCTGTCTGTCTGTCTGTCTGTCTGTCTGTCTGTCTGTCTGTCTGTCTGTCTGTCTGTCTGTCTGTCTGTCTGTCTGTCTGTCTGTCTGTCTGTCTGTCTGTCTGTCTGTCTGTCTGTCTGTCTGTCTGTCTGTCTGTCTGTCTGTCTGTCTGTCTGTCTGTCTGTCTGTCTGTCTGTCTGTCTGTCTGTCTGTCTGTCTGTCTGTCTGTCTGTCTGTCTGTCTGTCTGTCTGTCTGTCTGTCTGTCTGTCTGTCTGTCTGTCTGTCTGTCTGTCTGTCTGTCTGTCTGTCTGTCTGTCTGTCTGTCTGTCTGTCTGTCTGTCTGTCTGTCTGTCTGTCTGTCTGTCTGTCTGTCTGTCTGTCTGTCTGTCTGTCTGTCTGTCTGTCTGTCTGTCTGTCTGTCTGTCTGTCTGTCTGTCTGTCTGTCTGTCTGTCTGTCTGTCTGTCTGTCTGTCTGTCTGTCTGTCTGTCTGTCTGTCTGTCTGTCTGTCTGTCTGTCTGTCTGTCTGTCTGTCTGTCTGTCTGTCTGTCTGTCTGTCTGTCTGTCTGTCTGTCTGTCTGTCTGTCTGTCTGTCTGTCTGTCTGTCTGTCTGTCTGTCTGTCTGTGGAAAATGCTGTCGCGGACAAAATATTGCACAGAGATGACTGAAACTTAACATATATATTGAAAGTTCTCCCGAGAAATTTGGTATTGCATTTGAGCGGTATCGGTTCAGCGGTTCAAAAGTTATGAACGCAAATGTAAGCACACCTCAAAAATTTCAGTACATTTAACATAACCTAAAAATAAAAAATGCTTTAATTCGGCTTCTGGTTGACATATGTGAACATAATTGAACAACAAATGGTATTTAAACAAGTACGAACATATTTTTTGACAAAAAAAGAAAAAAATCGCGGATTTTTTTTTTTTTAACAAAATTTTTTTTCGCGGAAATTTTTTAAAATTTTTTTTTTGAAGTAATTTCCTTTTAAATAAAGTTGTTTGCAATAATATTTTTGAAATTGTGGAGGGTATTACTACATTCGGCAAGGCCGAATTTAACTTTTTTACTTGTTTTACTTACGCTTACTTACTATTTACGTGAGTAAACCAAACACTCCACTCTCGTGGTACTTACGCTCACGCGTTACTCACGCTAAACATTTTAAACACAAAAAAAAAATTGATTTATTTAATTGTAAACTTAACAAATACAATTACATAATTTTTACTTATGCAAAAAAAGGCACTACGAATCACTCACGCAAAAAACGCCTCACTCATATATCACTCACGAACAAAAACTTTGAATCATGCTTACTTTCGATCATGCGTAATTCATAGCGCTAAACATTAAAGCTGGAAACGCATTAAAGCGGGCACATTTTGTCTTTAGCATTTTAAATATTTGTTTATGAAATTGTTATATAGTAGCATTATTTGTACATTTAGGATGGCGAATACTAATTAGAAATATATGAAGAAATATGAACTTTTTGAAACATTTAAAAGGGATATGTTTTATTAAAATCTTCTGATAAAAGCAGAAAGATGAATTTATAAAAACTTAGGAACGTAAACATTGTACATTTTCTTAAAAAGCTGTGCCCTACATTTTCGATCCGCCATTTTGATTTCATAAAATCTGAGTTCGTATTCGTGATAAACTTTGCTTAATCATTTCCTAATGATGTTTTGAAACATTAATCAATAATTAAAGTATCTTGTCTGCCATATTGAATCCGCTTTTTTAAATTCCGAACATCTGATTCAGAATTGTCTTTCGAAAGTTATAGTGGTTTTAATCTTGTAAATTCGAAAAATACCCTTGCCGAAATTTACTCTTTTGCTCATAACTTTTGAACCACTGGACCGATTTCGCTGGATTGCAATACCAACCTGACCCGGTAAATGGAGAACATATATGTCAAACTTCAGGAGCCTCCGTATAGCCTTTCAAAAGTTAGCGTGTTTTCAACGGACAGACAGACAGACAGACGGACGGACGGACGGACATCGCTAGATCGACTTAAAATCGATCAAGGATCATGAATATATATACTTGATGGGGTCCTCGACCTATATTTCGATGTGTTACAAACGGAATGACAAACTTATATATACCCTCTATCACTAGAGTGGAGGGTATAAAAATAGAACGAATTGTGGTCACATCTCGAATTATGGCTTAAAAGTTGTGTAATTTAGGGTAGAATTTTTAGACTTAAAAAAAAAAATCTAAGGTTTCGGACTTTTTCTAATAGTCGATTTTAATTTTTAAACGTTAAAAAATAAGTGATAACAACTTCGAACTTTTTAAAAATCTGGAAAAATCCCGAAAATTTTGAAAAAATCCGTGAATTTCGGGTTTCAAAATATACCTAAAATTTCGGTTCCCCAAAAACGGGACCCCGAAAATATCTCTTCAATCCCGAATCTCGGGATTTAGAAAACCAATCCCAACTTTTTTTCAATAGCTGGTCTATAACTACGTTAGGTATAACTGCTTCAAGTTGCATGGCTATCGGTCCAGTCAGTACTTACAAATAGCCATTTCCTCGACTAAGTGGCGTATGCTTACGATAATCTGCAAGCAAATTAATATCAATCATACGCCTAATAAAAATGCGCGTTTTTGATAATACCAGCTGTTTTTAAAAACCTTTTAGTGTACAAAAATTTAAAGAATAATTTAAAATAATAAGATTTTTTACTTTATTTTATAGAAAAGTTCTTTAAAAATACAAGAAAAAGTTGAAAAAAAATGACATCATACCAATAAAAGTACATTAAAGTTAATTAATTCATGCCTCCCTCTAAAGAAATATCACAATTTTTTTTTTAAATGAAAAAAATCATTGATGTTTAAATTAATTTCCTTTTTTCCTCCATCATTCAGTTTTGTCAATAGCTGTTTATGGTTAACAAAGAAAAATGTTTTCTTTTTTTTCATTCTTTTTATAAATAAATAATTTTTCTTTTATATCGTTTAATATATTTATTCATATTCCTCCTTTCATATTGGTTTATGGTGTGTATTGGCCTTTTAATTATGAATGCTTCATTTAACTTTTTTTTTAAAAAAATAATTACACTTGTAATTTTATTTATGTTTTTTTGCAGCTTCTTTGAAAAGAATAAAAATAAATGTTTTTAATGGTGGCAGATTTTTTTTTTTAACCAACTTTTGAAATAGGGGATAAATATGAGTTTGTCGTAACGTTTGAACACATCAACAAAATACAAACAAATTATGAAAATCGGGGAATTTTTATACCCTCCACTTAGTGATAGAGGGTATATATAAGTTTGTCATTCCGTTTGTAACTCATTGAAATATCGGTCTGGGACCCCATAAAGTATATATGGGGCATTCCATGTGAAATCGGACACTTTGAAAAACTTTTTTTAGATTTTCCCAATTTGTTTACAGTTATTAGTACCCTTCGAAAACTCCTTCGTGGTAAATTTTCAGATTTTTTTGATGACCCGTTCAAAAGACATCGAATTTTTAAAAATTGGTAGTTTGTTACTTTACTCAAACTTCTTTTAATCATAACTTCTTCAATAATGGTCCAAATTTCAATTTTTTTTTTTTTTCAAAATTTTTGTTTTTTTACGTACTTTCTAAAAAAAAGTCCCAAAAAATTCTTAAAAGCGCTCTAGTATGCGATTTTTAAGTTTAAAAATTTAAATCTCTTTTTTGAAAATGTTTGTACTCTTCGATTTTTTTGAAATTTTTTTGTGTAAAACCTCCATCAATTCTACAAATTTTTTGCCCAGGAAGATCGTGGGATAACGATTATTACTATTTTTTTAAATTTTTTGAAAAAAATTTTATTGTAATTTTTCAATCTTAAAATCATTTCTACTGCTCCAACGGTGCGTCATAGAGGGGTCCGTTATAAGACCGACCCCCATTAATTTTTACGTCTTAACATTTCTTTGGAACAAACTAGTACCCTATCTTCAATTTCTAAGGGGGCTCCCACACAAAACGACATTTTTTAAAATTTGTTGTAACCGCTCTAACTGCCCTAATAGTGCCCTTAGAGCAACAAAATGTATGACCGACCCACAATATTTTTTTAGTCCAAACATTTTCTCTGAACACACCTACCCTCTATCTTTAACTGTTAAGGCGGTCCCCATACAATTTTTTTTTATTTTTTGTAAATTTGTTTTATTTAATCAGCTTCTATTTGTCCAATGGTGCGTCCGAGAGGGGTCATTAGTGAGACCGACCCCCATTTATTTTAACCCTGCAACATTTTTTTAAAACATACCTACTATCTCCACTCCATAGGTAGGCTCCCATACAAATAACAGTTGGAGCAAATTTTATAAAAATGTAATTTTGTATGGGAGCCTACTTAGGGAGTGGAGATAGAGCGTAGGTATGTTTCAAAGAAATGTTGTAGGGTAAAAATAAATGGGAGTCGGCCTCACTAATGACCCCTCTCGGACGCACCATTGGACCGGTAGAAGCTGATTAAATAAAACAAATTTACAAAAAATAAACAAAATTGTATGGGGACCTCCTTAAGAGTTAAAGATAGAGGGTAGGTGTGTTCAGAGAAAATGTTTGGACTAAAAAAATATTGTGGGTCGGTCATACATTTTGTTGCTCTAAGGGCACTATTAGGGCAGTTAGAGCGGTCGGAAAAAATTTTAAAAAATTTCGTTTTGTGTGGGAGCCCCCTTAGAAATTGGAGATAGGGTATTAGTTTGTTCCTAAGAAATGTTAAGACGTAAAAATTAATGGGGGTCGGTCTTATAAAGGACCCCTCTACGACGCACCATTGGAGCAGTAGAAATGATTTTAAGATTGGAAAATTACAATAAAATTTTTTCAAAAAATTTTAAAAAATAGTAATAATTGTTATCCACGATCTTCCTGGGCAAAAAGTTTGTAGAATTGATAGAAGTTTTACACAAAAAAATTTCAAAAAAATCGAAGAGTACAAACATTTTCAAAAATTAGATTAAATTTTAAGACTTTAAAATCGCATACTAGAGCGCTTTTAAGAATTTTTTGGGATTTTTTTTAGAAAGTACGTAAAAAAACAAAAATTTTGAGAAAACAAATTTGAAATTTGGTCCATTATTGAAGAAGTTATGATTAAAAGAAATTTGAGTAAATTAACAAATTACCAATTTTTAAAAATTCGATATCTTTTGAACGGGTCATCAAAAAAACTGAAAATTTACCACGAAGGAGTTTTCGAAGGGTACTAAAAACTGTAAACAAATTGGGAAAATCTACAAAAAAAGTTTTTCATATATAATTGATCAGTGATCGATTTTAAGACATTCTAGCGATGTCCGTCTGTCCGTCTGTCTGTGGAAATGGTGATCACGGCCAAAATATTACACAGAGATGACTGAAGCTTAACATATTTGTTGGAAGTTCTCCTGAGCAGTTTGGTAATGCATTTGAGCGATATCGGTTCAGAGGTTCAAAAGTTATGAACGAACATGTAAGGACACCTCGAAAATTTTGTTACATTCAACATAACCTAAAAATACAAAATGTTTTAATTCGGCTGCTGGTTGACATATGGGGCAAAACGCGTCAACGGTCCACACCCAAAAACAAATGTTGTCCGATTCAAGTATAATTTTGGCAAAATATTAGGTTAATGATAGGTAGTACAAATTCCAAATATAAATTTTTTTGATGAAATATTGGCAGAGTTACAGGGTTGGGAAGTTTTGATGTTTTTGAAAAGAATATATTTTGGTGAATTTTAATTAACACTTTGATAAAACAAAAATTATAATTTAAAAAACTAATTTTAAAGTATTTTTGATGTCCTTTAAAATGGCATTTGTGGTTTTTTTGAAAAAAATAAATTTGACCTTAAAATTCAAGGTCAAAATATTAAATTGTAATTATCTTATAAGGGTCGCACTTTTAAATTTTTTTCACTAAGCCCATTAGAAAGCTTGACATTTTTTTTAATTTCGGTTTTTTAAAAAAAAATGGTATGTATGATACTTTATGAGAAATCAATTTTTTAGGAGTATATAACACTCAAATTGTACTGAAATCGCTTTAATCTGCATATAATAACAACAACAAAAATCAATGCTTAGATCATAGATGGGAATTTTTCATTACCATTGAAATTTAATTACCATTGGTTGATATCAATGGTAATGAAAAAAAATTCATTACCATTTAATGGTAATTAAATTTTTTTAATTGAACAAATAATTACCAATTGTAATGAAATGCACCAATTGTTGAAAAACACCAATTATAATTGGTTTCAAAACCATTTGTTTACACATTTTTGTCTTTTTAAAAAGTTATAAATTTAAACATCAAAGCATGTTTTTTTTTAAATATGAATAAAGACAAAAATCTAAACACGAATAAAAAAATTCAAATATTGTGTTATACAAAAGGCAAACGTGCGTTTGCTTCATAAAATGTGAAAAATTGAAATACAAAATAACAAAAAACAACAGATATTTTCAAATATTAACGATTTTGACAATATTGTGACGACTTTTACTAATGGTAATTATTTTTTTTAATTGATGCCATACCAATGGTAATTATTTTTTTTTAATTTTCATTAGTAATTAAATTGATTAGTAATTTAATTAATGCAATTGATACAACCAATTGTAATGAAAAAAATTTCATTACCATTGACATCAATTAAATGGTAATTAAACCATCAATTAATTGGTGCCATTAATTAATTAGTCCCATCTATGGCTTAGATAAAGTGTGCGTTGTAAACACACACAACAAACGTTGCACGCATAAAAAATAAAGAAATCAGTGCAGTTTGGGTGTTATGTACTCGTAAAAAAATTGATTTCTCATAAAGTATCATACATACCATTTTTTTAAAAAAAACCGAAATTAAAAAAAATGTCAACCTTTCTAGTGGGCTTAGTGAAAAAAATCTAAAAGTGCGACCCTTATAAGACAATTACAATTTAATATTTTGACCTTGAATTTTAAGGTCAAATTTATTTTTTTCAAAAAAAACACAAATGCCATTTTAAAGGCCGTCAAAAATACTTTAAAATTCGTTTTAAAAATTATAATTTTTGTTTCACCAAAATGTTAATTAAAATTCACCAAAATATGTTCATTTCAAAAACATCAAAACTTTCCAACCCTGTAACTCTGCCAATATTTCATCAAAAAATTTTATATTTGTAATTTAGAATACCTATCATTAACCTACTATTTTACCAAAATTATACTTAAATTGGACAATATTGGTTTTTTGGTGTGGACCTTTGACGCGTTTTGCCCCATATGTGAACAAAATTGGACACCAAATGGTATTTAAACAAGCACGAACATAATTATTGACAAAAAAAGAAAAAAAATCGCGGATTTTTTTTTTTTACCAAAATTTTTTTTCGCGGAAATTGTTTTTCAAAAATTTTTTTATTTTGTTTTTCAAAAGTAATTGTGGAGGGTATCAATACATTCGGCAAGGCCGATCTTAACTTTTTTACTTGTTTTTGATTTTTGTTGTGCCAGATTGGTCAAATGAAGCACTGTGAAGCGTTTTAAAAGTTATTCCACATAACCTAAAAATACAAAATGTGTAAATTTTGCTGCTGGTAAACATATGTATGTGAAAAATACAAACATATTTTTTTAACACCAACAAAAATTTTCTTTTTCAAAAAGTTTTTTTTTTTCTCAAAATGAATTATTTTTCCCATTTTAGCAAAAAATTTTTTTTTAAATAAAGTTTTTGGCAATCATGGCCGACTGTTGTTTTTATACCCTCCAACCACAGTATGGGGGTATAATCACTTTGTCATTCCGTTTGTAATGCATCGAAATAGTCGTGGACCCCATAAAGTATATGGGGCATTCCATGTCAAATCGGACACTTTGTTTTTTTTTTTTTTAGATTTTCTCAATTTGTTTACAGTTTTAAGTACCCTCTGAAAGCTCCTTCGTCGTATATTTTCAGATTTTTTTGATGACCCGTTCAAAAGATATCGAATTTTTAAAAATTGGTAGTTTTGTCCTTTACGCAAACTTCTTTTACTCATAACTTCTTCTATAAAGATCCAAATTTAAATATTTTTTTCTCAAATTTTTTTTTTTTAAGTACTTTTTAAAAAAAATCCCAAAAAATTCTTAAAAGCGCTCTAGTATGCGACTTTTAAGTTTTAAAATTTAAATTTAATTTTTAAAAATGTATGTTCTCTTTGATTTTTTTTTTGAAATTTTTTTGTGTAAAACTTCTATCAATTCTACAAATTTTTTTTTACCCAGTATGATCGTGGGATAACGATTATTACTATTTTTTTAAATTTTTGAAAAAATTTTATTGTAATTTTCCAATCTTTAAATCATTTCTACTGCTCCAATTGTGCGTCATAGAGGGGTCATTTCCAAGACCGACCCCCATTAATTTTTACGTCTTAACATTTCTTCGGAACAAACTGATACCTTATATCCAATTTCTAAGGCGGCTCCCACACAAAATGACATTTTTTTAAATTTCCTCCAACTGTTCTAACTGCCCTGATAGTGCCTTTAGAGCAATCAAATGTATGACCGACCCACAATATTTTTTTATTCCAAACATTTTCTCTGAACACACCTACCCTCTGTCCTGAACTATTAAGGCGGTCCCCATACAATTTTTTTTTTGTAAATTTGTTTTATTTAATCAGCTTCTACCGGTCCAAAGGTGCGTCCGAGAGGGGTCATTAGTGAGACTCACCTCCAATTATTTTTACCCTAAAACATTTTTTTTAAAACATACCTACGCCCTATCTCCACTCTCTAAGTAGGCTCCCATACAAATAACAATTGGAGCAAATTTTATAAAAATTTAATTTTGAATGGAAGCCTACTTAGGGAGTGGAGATAGGTCATAGGTATATTTTAAAAAAATTTTTTAGGGTAAAAATAAATGGGGGTCGGTCTCACTAATGACTCCTCTCATACGCACCATTGGACCGGTAGAAGCTAATTAAATGAAACAAATTTACAAAAAATAAAAAAAATTGTATGGGACCGCTTTAACAATAAGAGATAGAGGGTAGGTGAGTTCAGAGAAAATGTTTGGATTAAAAAAATATTGTGGGTCGGTCATACATTTGGTTGCTCTAAGGTATTATTAGGGCAGTTAGAGCGGTTGGAGCTAATTTAAAAAAATTTCGTTTTGTGTGGGACCCCCCTTAGAAATGGGAGGTAGGGTATTAGTTTGTTCCAAAGAAATGTCAAGGCGTAAAAATTTAAGGCGGTCGGTCTTATAAACGACCCCTCTATGACGCACCATTCGAGCAGTAGAAATGATTTTTGGATTGAAAAATTCCAATAAAATTTTTTCAAAAAATTTTAAAAAATAGTAATAATTCTTATCCCACGATCCTCCTGGGCAAAAAATTTGTAGAATCGATAGAAGTTTTACCCAAAAAATTTTCAAAAAAATTGAAGAGTACAAACATTTTCAAAAATGAGATTTAAATTTTAAAACTTAAAAATCGCTTCTAGAGCGCTTTTAAGATTTTTTTGGGATTTTTTTTTTAAAGTACGTAAAAAAACAAAAATTTTTAAAAAAAAAATTTGAAATTTGGACTATTATTGAAGAAGTTATGAGTAAAAGAAGTTTGAGTAAAGGAACAAACTAGCAATTTTCAAAAATTCGATATCTTTTAAACGGGTCATCAAAAAAATCTGAAAATTTACCATGAAGGAGTTTTCGATGGGTACTAAAAACTGTAAACAAATTAGGGAAAATCTAAAAAAAAAAAATTTCAAAGTGTCCGATTTGATATGAAATGCCCCATATATAAAGGCCGAATAAGTACATTTTATTTTTATGTACCTTTTGGTACTTAAAATAAAAAACAACATTGAACATTAACAAAAACAAAAAAATCTGAAAATTTACCACGAATGAGTTTTCGAAGGGTACTAAAAATTGTAAACAAATTGAGAAAATCTAAAAAATTTTTTTTCAAAGTGTCCGATTTGACATGGAATGCCCCATATATATTATTGATCCATGGTCGATTCTAAGACATTCTGTGAATGTCCCTCTGTCCGTCCGTCCGTCCGTCCGTCCGTCTGTCTGTAGATGGCACGATGCAGTCCAAAATAAAAGAGCTGGCCTTCTGCAATTTGGCACGAATATGTCTTATGGTAATAAGCAGGCTAAGTTCGTAAATGGGCAAAATCGGCCCAGTGGGAAAAAAGTTCCCCCTTGATGAACTGAACCAACCTCTGAAAAAAATACACTTTTTTTATATGTTTTTTTGTATTTGTGTTAAATAAATGAAACATTTGGTATATTTTTCGGAATGGGACTGACCCCCATAACAGCCTCCCCCCCCCAAAAAAAAAAACAAACGCCCCTGACAATTTATTTTTTATTTTTTTTTTACATTTTGGAGGGCATAAAAGATTCGGCACAGCCGAATTTAACACTCTCACTTGTTTTTAATTAATTATGGAAATTCATACTTTTGTTGTTGTTCAAACTCCGCTGTTTTCAAACACCAAAGTCCAAAAAAGGCCAAACGATATTGAAAAACCTCGAATTACAATCTGTCTCTGACAGTGTATTCTATTCATATTTTTGCAACCCTGTGCGACCATTCATAAACTTTTAACATAGAGGCAATAAACGAAAATTTGACGTTTAGAAATGCCCTAAAATGGAACTTTTCATTGATTTCTAATAAAGAATTTCGCACTTTGACAACATTGGCGTGATAACTGGAGATGATCACTTAAGTGAATTTTGAATCACGCTGACTCACGCTCACACAAAAAATATAATTTACTAAATCGTTTTTATACCCTCCAACCACAGTATGGGGGTATACTCACTTTGTCATTCCGTGTGTAACGCATTAAAATATCGGTCTAGGACCCTATAAAGTATATATTTTATTGATCAGTGATCGATTCTAAGACATTCTAGCGTCCGTCTGTCCGTCTGTCCGTCTGTAGAGGACACGATACAGTCCAAAATAAAAGAGCTAGACTTCCGAAGTTTTGCAGGAATATGTCTTATATTCCTAGGCAGGTTAAGTTCGGAAATGGGCAAAATCGGACCAAGGGGGAAAAAGTTTCCCCTTAGAGAACTAAACCAACCCATGAAAAATACCACTTTTTTACATGATTTTTTGTGTTTTTGTTTAACAAATGCAATATTTTTATGCTACAGGAAGTTCAATGTCCTGCATTTGGACCCAGAGAATGAAATAATGTAGTTTTTTGGGTCCGCCCCCCTTTTATGGGCGTGGAATAATTTTTTTAAAATAATTATAACCTTGTATTTCTTTAGTGCATAAAGCAAAAGAATGAATTTTTAAACACATATTCGAGACGAAATTTGCCTCCCCCCAATTACCACTTTCGACCCCCCCCCCAAAAAAAAAAAAACGTCCCTGCATTTTTTTTTTGCATGTTGGAGGGTATAAAAGATTCGGCACATCCGAATTTAACACTCTTACTTGTTTTTTTCTCACACTTACTCACTATTTACGTGAGTAGACATAACACCACTCACGCGTAACTCACGCTAAACATTGAAACACGAAAAAAATTTTAAGAACTGAATCAATACAATTAAATAATTTTGACTCACGCAAAGAAATCACTCACGCCAAAAACGTCTTATTCACTTATCACTCACGAACAACAAATTTGAATAACGCTCACTTTCGATCACGCGAAATTCACGTGACCTGCAGCCATCTCCAGTGCTAAACATTAAAGCTGGGAACGCATTTAAGCGGGCATATTTTGGCAAAAGGATTTTAAATATTTTTTATGAAATTGTAAGATAGTAGCATTATTTGTACATTTAGGATGGCAAAATGCTAATTGGAATTAAAAAATTTCGCTCTTTAATGTGCCACTGAACTTTTTGACGCATTTAAAAGAGAAATATTTTATTAAACTCTTCTGATAAAAGCAAAACCAGGATTTATAAACAATTTGGAACGTAAACATTGTGCCGTGCCGAAATATTATTTATATTTTTATAGATTTTTTTGTCCCAAAATAAACTTTACATTTAAATAAAATAATACAAGGCAAAGTTAAAAAAACTATCTTTTACTAATCTCATGTAATAAATTGTAACAAAATTAATTAAAAATATTTGCAAGATGTCCCTATTGCATCCATAATGCCTTTACTAAAAACCGTTAAAAGGGCCTCTAGGCGTGGAATTTCTTATTTCATACTCCGCATTTTGTAATTATATTGATCTTTTCGACCATAGTGGACACCATGCCTGCTTGTAACGTCGAAAACAAGTTGTATCATTTATCTGAATGCAGTTTATTGAATCCATTTTGCACGTGAATTGAAAAATTGAAAACCTATAAAGAATTTCTAAATTATTGATATGTCCCGATATGTATTAACAAAAAAAAAAGAAAAAACAAAGCTTTTTCAAAAAATCCTACATAATCCCAGCCAAAATATAAAATGTAAAGATTATTTTGGGACAGAGGTAGTAATTTATTTTAAAAAGCTGTATACTACATTTTGGTTCCACCATTTTGATTTCAAAAAATCTGAGTTCGTATTCGTGATTAATGTTGCGCAATCATTTCCTAGTGATATTTTGAAACAGTAATCAATAATTTAAATATCTTGTCCGCCATATTGGATTCGCAATTTTGAATATTTGATTCTTAAATCAGATTTGGCATCCGAAAAACAATCCAAATCAGACAACATAGAACAAAAAATTATATATTTTTTTTGTCGCCATATTCGATTCGCCATTTTGAATTTAAAAATCTGAGTTCTTATTCGTAATTACCGATCCTAAATACATCGAAAATGATTAATTTAAGTACAATTAAAATCTTTAATTCAAAAATTAGTTTTACATCCGAAAAACCATTAAAATCTAAGTTTTTGGCTACAAGAGACAACATATAAAAAATCTTAAATTTAAATTTGTCGCCATATTGGATCCGCCATTTTGAATTTTAAAAGTCTGAGCTCATATTTGTTATTAACGACCCCAAATACGTCGACAGTGATTATATTAAATACAATAAGCAAAGAATTAAAAAACCATGTCCGCCATTTTGAATTGTGAATTTTTTTTCCAGAACCGTGATCAGCGATCCTTTAACACCCATATATAATACTTTTTTGACATGTAGGTTAAGCGGTCTATTTATGGCCAAAATTCAGGGATGCTGGCCCACAGTGCATCGTACCAAAGTCACTTGATACAAACATGTTTTTATATTTCTATAAATAATTTTTTGAATTTTTTTTCTACAAAAAAATAACCAACACAAGTTGGTAAAAACTAATGACTTCTCTTTAAAAAATGCCAACAATTTTAAAACAAAAATAACGTAAACAAATCATTAAAAATTAAAGAAGAATCACTTATTTTTTTTAGTTACAGAACAAAAATAAATGACTTTAAAAGTTGAATGCTAATGAAAGTCTTTATTATTTATGTTGTTATTTTTGAAACAAATAACAGAAATAGTCATTTAAAAAAACTGAACATTGAACAAATGCTTTTGCTTTTAAAAACGACAAAACATAAAACTTTTTAAATAAACTACAAACAGTAAATGACATAATATTTTGAGTGTAGCTATATTTTTAAAACTCTTGTGGTGGTTTTGGGGTACTAATGGAATACTCTAATTTTTTTGGACTATTCAATCTTTTTGAACAGTGTTGTTTACCTCATTCAATTTTTTGTTCATATTAAAATTTTACTAAAGTTAAAGATTTTTTTTTAATTTACTTTTTAATTTCTTTTGGTACCAAATATCAAAAATACCCAGCAAAACTTAGATTACCAAATAAGGTATAAAATAAGGTATAGGATCTCTTATTTTATACATTGCAGCATTGATGATTTTAACAGGCGATGAGACTCAAAGTAATGAATCCACATTATCACAAAGAATACCAGTAAGGTATAAAATGAGTCATAAATTTATAACGAAGAATACGAGTAAGGTGTAAAATATATGATATTTTATAGGTTACGAGAAATGAAAGAATATAGCATACCAGAAGATAATATAAAAGGTGTTACGAGTAGTGAAAAAGTAATTTTGTATTAAATTTACTCACGTGATTGGAAGTGAGTGTAAGTAGATAAAATATGCTCGTAAGTGTGTGTCGTAAGAAATTTCCTGTCGTGAGCCCATCTCTAGTTTAAACTTATGCATTTTTTTAATAAAATAATTATTTTTTATGTTATTGTAATGCATTATGCACCCAATTATAAATAATGCATTATTTCAAACTTTGAAATAATACATAATGTAACCAAATATAAGTCATCCATGATTTAATGTTTAGAAATAACAAATATGAAATACATTTTTTTCAATAATCATGCATTACGTAGCAAATTATTAGTAATGCATTATTTTTCACTTTAAAATAATACGTTGTGGAACAAATGTTTGGTAAGACATCATAAAATAATGCTACAAATAAGTTATATACATTACCTGGTAATGTGTTATATAATCACTACCCATTACCAAAGTTTTGCTGGGTATCTGGCTACTCCTTTTAATTTTGTCCCTTCGTTATATTTGCTCAATGCACTTTGCGTGTGTCCGATTTTCACCTTGATTGATTCCTATCTAGCCGCGCTCACTTACAATATAACTTCAAGTGTATCAAACAGTACAACCAATTTATTTATATCATGAAGGGTATTGAAATAACAAAAGCACAAAAAATACAACAAGAACAAAATATTTATATGTATGTTTGTTTTCCGTGCAAATTGTTGTAAAATAATAAATGTTGACAGTTATTTCTTTCAGTCTTATTAGCATTTTATTGTATTTAATCTTTGTGTGATGGTGGTGGTGGTGGTGTTAGTAGTAAAATATAAAGTTAAGTAAAGCTACTGCTACTACTTCCACACAGATATAAAATAACTGCGTCTACGACAGGCGGCATCTTCTTAACAATGCCAATGACATGACCGCAACAATAACATTAGCAAGTCTATGCTAACTTCTGTTTTTTTTTATTTTTCATTTCTTTTTTAAGGTGTGCTAATAGTTCCACAAATAAGGTTGCTAAAAAATGTAAATTACCTCTGTTTGACATTTAAATATACACAAAAGCCCATAAAAGTTTGAAAAAAACGAGGAATGAAATGAATAAACGAGCAGAAAAAAAAACACAAAAATTCCACCAAAGGAATTCAACATAAATAATGAGTTGATATGTTGACTGTCTGGTTGTTAGCTGAAATTGCTATTGTATGTTGTAAAACAAATATTTTTTTATTTTAGAAAATGTAACGTTTAAAAAACCGACAATAAAAATGCACAGAAATGGGAAATTATTTAAAAAAAATGTTTTTTTTTTTTTAATTAAAGAATTTTTCTGTTAGATAAATACATTTATTTTAAGAAACTTTCATAATATCTCAGAATCTGAGAATTTTTCCACAGGAAAAAATTCTTACAGTAAAATATTTTTTATAAGAAAATTGTGCCAAATTCTTCCTTTTTCCATAGGAAACATTTCTCAGAGTCTAAGACATTTTCTACTGGAAAAAATATCTCAGAAAATTTTGACTTTTTGTAGAAAAAAAGGTCTCAGAATATTAAACATTTTGCCTCTGAACCAAAAACCATTTATATACGAGTTTGAGAATTTTTCTATACGTTTTTTTTTTTAAAAAAAGAAACAACACTCAGGCAATCCTGCCTATCAATTGCCTAATGTAATCGTGATGTTTCTTTCGGAAAGGGGATAGAAGAGTGATGAAAGATTTGAAAGATAGAAGGGCTTCAGTATGGCAACACTGTAATTGCGCGTGTTAATAATTTCACAGTGATACAAAATCGAACTTTCGGAATCGGAATGGGATGAAACCAAAAGCAAATGAAATCTAACGTTTTCCATAACAAAACCCTCAAGGCCTTTCTTTTAGGTCAGAGCTAGATTTTATTTTACACGCATTTAAAGTTGGTGATTTTAAAGCATTTAAAGTTTTTGTGTACTAAACATGTCCTACTTTAAAGGCCCCTGGTGGTGCCCTTATTGGACATATAGGGTCCAGCTTCCAAGATTATGCTCAAAATTACTTCAGCTATGACTGGTATGAATTTTGCTGCAAACGGTCCAGTACCTGTTTACTGAATAGCCAAATTATTAAAACAGACCACTGTACACCGTTGCGTATGATTGTTATTTAAAGGCAATTATTAATATAAACCACCGGCCACCGTTGCGTATGATTGTTATTTAAAGGCAATTACAATATTAATCATTCGCCACTAATACAGTTTTCAAGCATTTATTATTATAATTATAATAAAAGTGCACTAACTTCAAATGCGTGTAAAAAAAAAATCTATCTCTGAACTAGAATAAAGCCTTTAGGGGTTTGTTATGGAATATGTCAACTTTCATTTCCTTTTGGTTTCATCCCATTCCGATTATGGGTGTTGCACTCTGTTTTGAGTACAGTTGTTGCATCGCCATCTGTTATTGATCTGGCGAATAATTTCTGAAGCTGTGTTTAATAGCCATTATTTTATTATTTTACTTCGTTGACGTTTTAGTGCTATTTATCAACGAAGGATGGTGCTGCGATAAATATTAGTTATAAATAGAAACTAATAAATATCTGAAAAAATTTTGTTCTGTCTCAGCCGGAAATCGAACCCAGGCTTGATGTCTAGTAGTCCAACGCGCTAACCACTAAGCCACAGCACCCACATTTGAAAGATTTTAGAATCTATGAATTTTCAGTTCTGGTATTTCCGAACCGATTTCAAACACCCCAGTTAGTGTTATCATCAGTAGGATTTCAAATGTCGGTTTGTCTTGTTAATGGAAATTGTTTTTTATATATGAATATATAATAAATTTTATATGTATATGAATACAGAATAAATTTTGACAGTTTCCAACACTACAATTCTATTTCTAGCAATCTCAACCTCCCCTCATACTTTCTTTCACGAATGACATATATAAAGGATTGAGAAGAACGACAGAAATCGGTGTGTACTAAAAAAATAGATGTCGAAACAAAAAGAAATTGAAAAAATCGTCAATTTAATTTTCTTTAATTTTGTTTAAAATTTTGTACAATTTGTGAATGTTTATAAAAAATATAATTTTAAATTTTAAATTCTTAAAAATTTAACAAATTTTGGGTGGCAAAAGTGTGCAAAATTTAAGATAATTAAAATCATAATAAAACACCGAAACTTGTCAAACAGTTGACATGGCGGATTTGTTTACTAATCGTATGTAACCTTATATAACTAAACCGTGCTTTCTTTAAACTTTCTATAAATTTTGACAGTTTCCATCACTTAAACACTCAGAGAAAAAGCTTCTTCATATTGATGAAAAGTAACATCAATATGATGAATTGGTACATCATTTTTCGTCCAATGTAACTTGTCATCAATATGATAAAGCGGTGTCATCAATAACATTTTTTTATTTGAAAATTGAAAAATAAAAAAAAAAAATTTTTTTTGTTATTTTGATTTGATTTTATTTAATTTGTTTTTATTTATTTACAATTTTTTGTTACTTTCTATTTTAAAAACTTTTATTTTTATACCCTCCAACTACAGTATGGGGGTATACTTACTTTGTCATTCCGTGTGTAACGCATCAAAATATCGGTCTAGGACCCCATAAAGTATATATATTTATGATCAGTGATCGATTCTAAGACATTTTAGCGATGTCCGTCCGTCCGTCCCTCTGTCCGTCCGTCGGGCCGTCTGTAGTTAACACGATGCAGTCCAAAATAAAATAGCTAGACTCTCGACATTCGGCACAAATATGTCTTATGTTAATAGGCAGGTTTAGTTCGTAAATGAGCAAAATCGGACCAGGGGAAAAAAGTTTCCCCTTGAAGAACTAAACCAACCTCTGAAAAATAGCAATTTTTTACGTGACTTTTTGTGTTTTTGTTTAACAAATGCAACATTTTTATGCTACAAGAAGTTCAGAGTCCTGCACTTGAACCCAGAAAATAAGAAAATGTAGTTTTTTTGGTCCTACCCCCCCCCCCCCCAATGGGCGTGGAATAAAACATTTTTTTTAATCATGATAAAATTGTATTTCTTTTGTGCAAAAAGCATTTTTGTTTAAACACATATTCGAGAGGAAATTTGCCCCCCCAATTACAAATACCGACCCCCCCACCAAAAAAAAAAAAGAAAACGCCCCTGGATTTTTTTTTTATGTTATGGTGGGTATAAAAGGTTCGGCACAGCCGAATTTAACTCTCTTACTTGTTTTTTTTTTCGTATCCACCAAGATTTGAACGCCGGACCTCTTGTTCGTTGGGCTTAGCCTCTAACCGCTAGCCTACATAGTCTCAACAAATAAAAGCATTATAAAGCCGTTTTGTTTGTTGTGTGCTAAAAATAACGCTAAAATTTGTGTGTAACTATGCTCTGTATAAAGCTGTGAGAGGGAAAGAGAGGGATATTGTACAATAATAAAATGTGTGAGTCTACTGACCCTAACTTACCCTAGATATATTCATTCGAAGGTAAAAATACGTCTCACAAAAATTAAGGACGATCGGACATGGGTAAGGTGTTCAGCTTGGTCCTTGAAGTTTTAAAAACGGATTACAAGGAAAAATATGACTTTTTTTCTGTTTTCGCAATTTTTTTGGTATTTTTAGTTAAGTTTTAATTCAAGTGGTTACAGAATTATGATGTGGAGTAAAATGTCTTTCTTATAAGGCACAAAAAACTAAAATCGGTTGAATATCAGCCAGGTTATTACAACTTCCCCAGGCATCTAGCGTGTGTCATACCACTTGATTAAAGAATACGAGATCCTTTTTTTGATTTATTGAATATTTCTACTGTAATAACATTTTTTCATTATTCATGTTTCAGTCTAATATTTTTTTGGTTTTTCCAAATTTTAAAACAAAAAAAAAAAAATTTTTAAATAGAGATTTCAACTTTACTACAAAGTAAGTAGCAAACGAGTCTAATGACAAATCGTTTGTGCACAAACTAAAATATTTGTACATATTCGACTCAATCCACAATGGAAATTAAAAAGACGAAGAAATTCTACTATACTACACAGAAAAAAATATGGAGGAAACAAATTTGAGTAATCACTTGTTTAATTTTTAAAAAAAAAATTGAGTAATTTTTTAATTGACGCAATTAAAAATTTACTCAAAAATTGAAAATAAAATTTGAGTAAATAATTTAATACAAATTTAATATTTTTTATTTATTTTTTTTCTCTTGGTGTTTTGAATTCTCATTTAGTTTATTGTTTTTTGTATATGTATATGAAAGTTTGAAATCATCTTTATAAAATTTTACTTTGTCTTGAAGACATAAGTATATTTGGTAAAGTTTGTAAAAGCAATTTTTTTGGAAAAAAAATTAGAAACTTTTTAAACTTTTTAAAAAAATAATTTGATACATTTTGAGTAAATTTTTACTTGACACAATTAAAAAGTTACTTAAAAATATTAAAAAATTTTAAGTAAAGATTTAATTGTGTGAATTAATAATTTACTCAAATTTTTTATTAAGCATTTAATAATTTTTTATTAAAAGTTTACTCAATACTATTAAATCGTTTACTGGTGGAAAATTGAGTAATTTTTTACTCAATAGTATTAAAAATTTACTCAAAATTTTTTTTTATTTTTTTCTGTGTAGTAAAGCAACTATTGTCAATAACC
Source organism: Pegoplata infirma (assembly GCA_963921195.1). NCBI lineage: Eukaryota > Metazoa > Arthropoda > Insecta > Diptera > Anthomyiidae > Pegoplata > Pegoplata infirma. The sequence goes on along the minus strand of OY992540.1, from coordinate 45,075,660 downwards.
AACAAAAATATTTAAAACATTTTACATATGATAGTCCATTTTTTGTTTTTAGAAATCCATGGTGCCCTTCCCAGGAAAAAGAACATTTAAATATAGTTTTCAAAATTTGTTTAAAAATATATTGTCAAAAATGCGCTCTTTTAAACGCCCAATACGTTTTTTAATCATTTACAAAGCTCTATCAAATAACCAATAATTAACAAAATCTGTGATCCGTCAGCTTAATTTCCCATGGATTTGCTCACATATAATATGAACTAAAGCTTCAAATGCCATGCCAACTTATTAGCCCTTTAAAAACATGGACTAATAAACTATGCTACAAATTAGTTTCTTTTTACTATGAAATTCCAAAAATTAAGTTCTCCTTCCTCTGTTATCATTTTTATTTCATCTAATCATGCTTAATACACACTCTGACAAACATAAATTTTGTAATCCATAAAACATTAGCGATAAACATTTTAGTTCATAAAAATAATTACTTTAGCTTCAGTTTGGCCGGAATTATATTTTTGTTTTTGCTTGTTATTACTTCAAAAAGTTCACAAACATTTTGTAAAAGTTTGCTGCCATTATTATTCGTTAATGTCTGAAAGATAGATAGAAGAACCATCGTAGTACTACTTAGAGTACATTCTATAATGTTAATATTAAGTTTGAAGTTGTTTTTGTTATTCAAAGTATTTTAATGAAACGCAAGAATCTTTGAGCTTAATGATTTTTTTCTTTAGTATTTGAAACTATCCCTTGATTTACATGTTAAGGCGGTTAAGGAACAAAGATATGGAAAAAACGAAACGATATAGTTATTTCGCCTATTACACTGTGCTACACCAAAAATATGCAGGGGTTCTCATATGAAAATTCGGGTTGGTTGGGGTCCATAGAGTACTGATATACTCATAGTTTTTCTGGATCACTTCGTTAAGTACGTTTTTTATTGACAAATGTGTTGAAAAACGGCAATTCTTAAATTACAATTTTAAAAAATTATTACTTTGGTAATATGCAACCGATTTTCGATTTTATCGATTTTTTTGAAAGGTATAAGTTATACCTTTTAAACAAAACAAAAATATTAAAAATCGATCAAGAATTGGCTGAGCTACGATCGTTTAAGTTAAAAAAAACCCAATTTTTTGAAAAATTTGTCATATTCTTTATACTCTAAGTTGAAAGTGCATCATTAAACAATTTTTTTTTATTTTTGTAAAAAAGTATAGTAAAGTAGCTTTCCAAAACACCAAAAAACATTACAATCGGTTAAAAAATGAATGAGTTATGCTAAGTTTTGTGATAGGACATTTTTAATTTTTTTCAGAAATACTTAAAATTCAGGTATTATTCATAAATCTTATTGCTAGTAGTAATTTTATGTACCTATGCATATAAACAAGAGAAGGTAATATAATAAGATTTGTGCGTGATTGACACATGATCACAAGTAGAGATGGGCACGTGAGTGGCTTTTGACTCACACTCACTCACGCTCACGACCGGAATTTTTGAATCACGCACACTCACTCACGAGAATATTTTTTCTACTCACACTCACTCACAATCACGTGAGTAAATTTAATACATCTCACACTCACGTGCACTCACGCAAGCTTCACTCACACTCACGAAACTCTTATTTATACAAAAAAAAATTTAAAAAACTAAAATTTCTAAAATCTTTCAAAATTTTCGCAAAATTTTAAGTTCAGCGAAATTTTACATCTTTGTTTTGCTTTTTTCGGACGAAATCTTAAATTAAGTCAAATTTCACAATTTTTTTGTTGCTTTTTTTGGTACGAAAGGAAATATGAAAAGAAAATAAATCACGAAAACTCACGCAAAAAAATCGACTTACGCACACTCACTCACGCAAAAATCTTACTTGCCTTTTTCGGACGAAATCTTAAATTAAGTCAAATTTCACAATTTTTTTGTTGATTTTTTTGGTACGAAAGGAAATATGAAAAGAAAATAAATCACGAAAACTCACGCAAAAAAATCGACTTACGCACACTCACTCACGCAAAAATCTTACTCACGCTTTTTTTTTTACTCACACTCACTCACAATCACGTGAGTAAAATGGAATTCAATCACACTCACGCGTGATCACGCGTGAATCACGCTCTAATCTTGTTTCAACGTAGCGTATGAGTAACATTTATGCAAATATTTAATACTCATTCGCTACGTTGAAACAAGAAAATACAAGCAAATTACAAAATTGTTATGAAAATTAATATTCAAATGCGATTTTCTCAAAAAAACACATGCCTGAATTTATTTGTGTGGATAGACAAACATTTAAACTTAAAAAAAAGTGGCCGGATTTTTGATTAATTGACTTCTTTAAAAAATGAAAAATTTCAGAAGGGGTTTTGAAAATTTTCCAAAAAAAAAATAAAAAATTTAATCGATGTTTGAGATTGTGGTGCATTCCGTTTTAATATAATAAATATTTAAACAAGGTAACTTAACACAAATTTTACCATTTTTCCAATATTTGACCACGCCTCCAAAGCCAAGTTTTTGAAAAATGTAAAAACCAAAAACGCAATTTTCTTAGCTCCATATAGGCCCAGGCAGAAACTGCCAACCGTTCCAAAGAACAAGTCTCGGCAAAGCACTTTATTTTTTGTATAGAAGGTAGTATGAATTCAAATAAGTGCTTTCCAAGCGCTTTGCCAATGTTTTTCTATTTAAATCCGTTCAAAGTATACATTTTTATTAAAATTTATTAATTTTCATAACAATTGGAATATTTTTTATTTCCCTGCAGGATAAGTGGCCGGTGCTTGATAGTTCTCATGATATGCCACTTATACACAATGACCTACATATTACAAACTTGACACCTTTTATATAAAAACACCTGTTTCCTTCGTGAGGAAGTGTCTTAAACTCCGGATACATCACCATTAAACTCCGGATACATACCCGTTTCGGTTCAATACACTACTTTTTTTCGGGACTTTTTCAAATTTTTTCCTAAAAGCATTTTTAATAAATTTTTTATTCCAAAACGCAAAGAAAACTGCACACAAATTTTTTCCGGGACTTAGAAAATTGTTCAAAGTTTGTTCAACATTTTTTTATCCTAATAAATGAGTCAAAAAATTTTTTATCCCAATTTAATAAATTTCTATATTCAAATAAACAGCAAAAAAAGTTGTGTCTTATGGACTTATGTATACAATTTAGATACGTCCCATTTTTTTGTTCTAAAAGTGCTATAATAGTACCATAGTTTTTGTTTTTAAAGCGCTTTAAAAGCGCTTTAAAATAGCAACGGCATACCGTTTACCGTGGTTATCATTTTGGACGCTGGGAGAGTACTAAACTGTGATGCTTTCCCAGCACACAAGCGACCATAATAGGTACTTTGCCAGCGCTCTCCCGTTCGTATTTTTCTGCCTGGGGGGCTATTCATACAACCTGTTCAGAAATTTACGGTACACATGTTTTTTAGCTGGATATTTGGTGTGGAATGCCTCATACGTTTATTTATAAATAGGTAAAATTTCCATCAAATGATCCCACAGCTTTACCAATTTTGTTTCAAAAATGTTTGCAAACGCACAACTTTTTCTGTCATAAAAATGTTGCAGGTATAACTTTTCAAAAAAGGGTTTTTACTTAAACGAGCCTATTTTCAACCTATTCTCAATATTTTTTTTGTTTAAGAAGTAACACTCATATTTTTCAAACAAAACCAAAAAATTTTAAATGGGATTTACAAACAACTGACACGCCCATTTCTTTTATTCAACTCACACTGACACTCACTCACAACCACATGAGTAAAATTGATTTTCAATCACGCTCACTTGTGATCATGTGTCAATCACGCACAAATCTAATTATGTTACCATCTCTTGTTTATATGCATAGGCACATAAAATTACTACTAGCAATAAGATTTATGAATAATACCTGAATTTCAAGCATTTCTGAAAAAAATTAAAAATGTCCTATCACAAAACTTAGCATAACTTATTCATTTTTTAACCGATTGTTATGTTTTTTGGTGTATTGGAAAGCTACTTTACTATCCTTTTTTACAAAAATATAAAAAAAAATGTTTAATGATGCACTTTCAACTTAGAGTGTAAAGAATTTGACAAATTTTCAAAAAATTGGGTTTTTTTTAACTTAAACGATCGTAGCTCAGCCAATTCTTGATCGATTTTTAATATTTTTATTTTGTTTAAAAGGTATGACTTATACCTTTCAAAAAAATCCATAAAATCGAAAATCGGTTGCACATTACCAAAGTAATAATTTTTTAAAATTGTAATTTAAGAATTGCCGTTTTTCAACACATTTGCCAATAAAAAATGTACTTAACGAAGTGATCCAGAAAAACTATGAGTATATCAGTACTCTATGAACTCCAACCAACCCGAATTTTCATATGAGAACCCCTGCATATTTTATTTTTGGTCTTTTGTAGCACAGTGTTATTTTTTTAGCAAGCTGGGCACCCTACTGGTAAAGTTAATTCGATTACGCTGAATTCAATGGTGTTAGCCTTTTTTCGAAGTTAGCGCTCGTATTCGGGATTAAAAATTTTGATGCTCAAGTATAAAAAAACGATATTTTTAAACTTTTGCGAAAATTTTTAAACTTAAAACCATTCTAGTCTGTTAAACTAGCATAACAAACCATAATACCGTGAATTTTTTTTGCGAAAAACATTTTTAGGTCGCGAAAAATCGTTATCTTCTTGAAATAATTGGTTCAATACAAATATTTTACGTTTAATTTTGAATAACGACGTCCATCTGGTAAAGCTAGTTCATGTACATAAAATCCCATTTTAATATCAGTTTTTAAAATGTATAAGCGATTAATTTTTTTTTATTTTTAAGCAAACAAAAAAATATTTTTTTATATTATTTAAACAATTTCTGAATTTTTATCATTTATTTAATATACAAAAAAAAAATTTATTCGCGGAAATTTTTTTCGTGATATTTTTTTCGCGATATTTTTTTCGCGAAATTTTTTTTGAAATTTTTTTATTTTGCTATTAATTTATAAAAATGTGTAGAATACGATACATTGTACCCACAACATTTTTCGAAAAAAATTTTTTTTTCGCGGATTTTTTTTTTCTTTTTCGCGGAAAAACAATGCATTTATTAAATTTATATTTAAAAACTATCCCAAAAGCATTTAAATTAAATTTTTGTTCAATTTTATCTTTACAATTTTAAATCGCGAATATCGTGCTAACTTCGAAAATCGGCACCATTGAATTCAGCGTACCCGAATTAGCTTCACCAGCAGGGTGCCCAGCTTGTTAATTTTTGCGACTAGCACAGTGTAATTTATCTTTAAAAAAAAAAAAAAAAATAATAATACAAAAATACTGCGTATTTATTTTTTTAAAACTGTTTTAAAATTGCTCACATGAAACCTTTTTTTTTCTTTCAACCCCCCTTAAGTATATTTGGCGAAAATGTGGCTAACAGTCCGTTGAATAAATTCTGTTAACATTTTATGCTAAAAAAATAATTTTTTCCTTGAGTTTTTTTTTTTTTAATATAGGAAAAAATCGTTATTTCACTTTTTTCAGCATAACTTGCGGGGCTGTTTATTTTCCCTAATAATATTTGGCAACATTGAAGCAACAAACATGCTAAACAACTCTTATGAACATTCCAAAATATTCTGAACATGTTTAGCACCTTAACCAGATAATGGAGACCGCTCCGTTACGTAATGTTTATCGATTTTGAAAAAAAAAACCCAACAAAATGCCCCACAACCGCCCCGTAACCCCCATTAGAGGGATAAAATGTAAGACCGACCCTCATTAATTTTTCCCCCCAAACATACCTAAGTACTGTCTCCACTCCTTAAGGGGCTCCTATACAAAGATTATTTTTTTTAAACTGCTCCTCCTGCCTGATAAGTGCCCCTAGAAGGGTCAACTGTATGATTGACCCTTAATATTTTGTCCATCCCAACATCTTCTCAGAACATACCCACGCTCTATATCTAACCCTAAAGGCGGTCCCCATAATTTTTTTTATTTTTTTTATAAATTTGTTGTATAAAATCAGCTCCTACAGTATTCCGTCGTGCCTCATACAGTGGTCAAAAGTGAGACATACAAAAAAAAACATTTGTATAAAGTTTGCTTCCACCGCTCTAACTGCCCCAAGAGTGCCCCTTAAGGAATCAAATGTATGACCGACCCCCAATAGTTTTTGATCCTCAACATTTTTTCGGAGAACCTATCTACCCTCTATCTATCTTTAACTCTTAAGTAATTCCCATACAATTTAAAAAAAATTGTTAAGCAAATTATAAAAATAAAAAAAAACCGCTTAAAGGTTTAGAGATAGAGAGTATATATGTACTGAAAAATGTTGAGGTTCAAAAAATAATGGGGGTTGTTCACACATTTGACTTTTTTAGGGGCACTCTTGGGACAGTTAGAGCGGTGGGAGCAAATTTTATAGAAATGTCATTTTGTATGAAAGACCCCAGGGAGTAGAGATAGGGTGTAGGTATGTTGGGAAAAAATGTTGAGGGGTAAAAATTCATAGGGGTTGGTCTCACTTTAGACCACTGTAGAAGGCACCATGGAAGCGGTGGGAGCAAATTTTATAAAATAAATTTATAAAACAAAATAGCTTAAAAATAACTTCCTGTCAATCGAGTCATAACTGTATTTTGGTTTATTTAAATCCATTCAGTGATTCATAATTATGGCAATTAATTTTAATAGCCTTAAGCAGCTTAAAAAGAATTTTTTCGTTGTTTTGTTTGTTTTTTTTTTTCAAAATTATTTTTGAAATCTCTTAAAATAATAATTGCAAATATTTTATTTTTGTTGTGCTTGTTTTGTTTATATGTTGCAAATGGATCTTTGTTTACCATTCCGAGCCAATACACTTGATTTAACAAATGTACAAAAAATAAAAAATGTGTACAAAAGTATTTTTTTAATTTTTAGCAAAATAAATTTAAAATTCAATGTTATTTTCTAATCAATTCATGCATATTTAATTAATTTAAATAAATTAAAAAACAAAAAAAAATGAATATTTGTTTTATTTTGTTTTAATAAATTAACGCTCAAATACATGCATTTTTTATTGTTTTGAAATTAAAATTATATGCACTAGGGTGTTCAAAATAAACTTAATTTGAGAAAATTTGAGAAAACTAAAAGTATTTCCAGATTAACAACTTGAAGGCTGAACAAAATGCAATAAACATATGGGGCATTCCATGTGAAATCGGACACTTTGAAATTTTTTTTTTTTTTAATTTTCCCAATTTATTTACAGTTTTTAGTACCCTTCGAAACCCCCTTCGTGGTAAATTTTCAGATTTTTTTGATGACCCGTTCAAAAGATATCGAATTTTTAAAAATTGGTAATTTGTTCCTTTACTCAAACTTCTTGTACTCATAAATTGTTTTCAAAATTTTAGTTTTTTTTACGTACTTTTAAAAAAAAATCCCAAAAAATTCTTAAAAGAGCTCTAGTATGCGATTTTAAGTTTTTAAATTTAAATCTCATTTTGGAAAATGTTTGTACTCTTTGATTTTTTTGAAATTTTTTTGTGTAAAACTTCAATCGATTCTACAAATTTTTTGCCTAGGAGGATCGTGGATAACGATTATTACTATTTTTTAAAATTTTTTTAAAAAAATTTATTGTAATTTTCCAATCTTAAAATCACTTCTACTGCTCCAATTATGCGTCATAGAGGGGTCATTTATAAGACTGACCCCCATTAATTTTTACGTCTTAACATTTCTTTGGAACAAACTAATACCCTATCTCCAATTTCTAAGGGGGCTCCCACACAAAACGACATTTTTCAAAATTTGCTCCAACCGCTCTAACTGCCCTAACAGTGCCCTTAGAGCAACAAAATGTATGACCGACCCTCAATATTTTTTTAGTCCAAAATTTTTTTCTGAACTCACCTACCCTCTGTCTCTAATTGTTAAGGCGGTCCCCATACAATTTTTTTTATTTTTTGTAAATTAGTTTTATTTAATCAGCTTCTACCGGTCCAATGGTGCGTCCGAGAGGGGTCATTAGTGAGACCAACGCCCATTGATTTTTACCCTACAACATTTTTTTTAAATATACCTACGCCCTATCTCCACTCCCTAAGTAGGCTCGCATACAAAATTACATTTTTATAAAATTTGCTCCAACTGTTATTTGTATGGGAGCCTACTTAGGGAGTGGAGATAAGGCGTAGGTATGTAAAAATAAATGGGGGTCGGTCTCACTAATGACCCCTCTCGGACTTTATGTCAGATATGATTGAATTTATCTTTGTTCAATAAATTAATGCAATTCAAAATATTTCTTTAATTCTCATTTCAGTTTCAAATTCTACTTCTAGAACCGATTCCGAGGAACAAAAATATGTTATAGTTTTGCTTAGTGTTTATAAAAAACCGACATTTTGGAAAACCGGTTTCTCGGTTAACCGAAATTCAGCTTTTTCGGTTAACCGGTTTTCTCGGTTAAACCGGAATAAAAAAACCGGTTAACCGTTTTTTTTTTCTTTAACTGACAAACACAAAAAATACTTTAAAATTGCAAATTTTTATTAAATAAAAAATCGAATGTAACTAAAGTTAACATATTTGTTTCTTTCAGAAAAGTTAGCAACTGTCATCCTTTAAAAATAGCGGTATTTTTTATTACGGTGCTTTATTTTCCTATATTCACTGGAGCTTTATTTTAATTTTTATTGGTTTTATTCAAAAAACAAATACATCAATTCGTTATAAATTCTAGTCCGTATATTATATTAATGTTCTTTTATTGACATTTTCTCCATTAATAAGAATTTTAGTACCTGGTTAACAGTCACTTATCAATGAACTGTCCAAAAAACGCTTATAACGGGGATAATTCAAATATTTACCAGATTAAAATTCCTATTTGGAAAATTGTTTCTTGAAGAAAAAAAGTATTTTAAACTTCCTTTCACACGGATTTTCAAGGTCTTTTTAATGAAATTTTAAAAATCATAAAAAAAAGTGCAAACCCTTAATATTTGCCAAATGTTCCGTTTGAATGTATTTAAAAAAACCGGTTAACCGACAGAAAAAAAACGGTTTTCGGTGCACCGGAATTTTTCAATTTCGGTTAACCGGTTTGCAAAAAAACCGAAATTTTGGGAAAAAACCGGTTTTTCGGTTAACCGGTTAACCGGTTTATAAACACTAGTTTTGCTTACAAACACCTGTTGCTTTTAGGACAATCCCTATGTAAAAAGAATTGGTGTTGCACAGGAATTAGAACAGGTTCTACACTCAAAATAATTACTCTGTTAAATACTCTGCAAAATGACTGTAATCTCAATTCGACAGATATTTGACAAAGTTATCTGCCGAAATACAGATTTTAAGAAAAAACTTTGTATTTTCTTGTGACCGAAAAATAAAATTTTATCTCTAATTTTACTTTTAACTTGTAATCTCAATTTTACAAATAATAATTACGTGTTTTTTTTGTTAAAATACAGATTAAAAAAAATAATACTTCATTTTTTCTCGTAACCAAAATACTAAATTTCATCTGTAATTTTACTCATTGCTCTGTAATACAGTTTTCAAATAAAAATCTCGTCACAAAACTTCCAAATATTGAAACCCCTCTTTAAAAAGCGTATTAAGTTACAATAAAAGCTGGTAAATTTTACGAGGATGTCGTGTAAAATTGGAGGTATTCGTATGAAACTCATAATTTTCACAAAAACAAAATTTACATTTTAGAGGCATTAAAGCGGGCAAATTTACACGATAATATTTCCCAATTGTCAACACTACTTGCACATTAAGGAAGGATAAATTGATCAGAAATAAAATAGTGACTGTCGTGTTAAAGCCATATCAAGCACATTAAAGAAATATATATATAAGAAAGTCAAGGCATTCTTAAAAGATTTCCTTCCTTTTAATTTTATAAAAGTGTTTATTAGAATGATCCCGTTCAATTGTGGGACTGAAAATAAGAAGTTTATGAAAAATAATCCGTGAGAACATCTAGCGAGTTTTAATTTCTACAAAGTTAAACATTCGCGTGCGAAACTTTTAAGCGGGCGCATTTAAATGATGGCAATTGCCTTTTTTGTGTCAAGTTATTACCTATCCATGCTTCTTGCACATTACAGTCGAAGAAAATTAATAAAAATGCTTATAGTTGCCACTTAAAAAGTGAACTTAAACAAGAAATTAAAATATAACGTTTCCCGTTCGCACCATTAAAGTGGGAAACGCATTTAATCAGGCTTATTTAAATCATGAAAGTACTAATAGGAAACACAATTAAAAATAGACCCTGCTCAAATCGTCATTTATTAATTTATAAAAACCTCGGTAAACATCTACTGCTTAAATGCGTCACTAAATATGTGAGCTTTAATAATTTAAAATATTTGTAACCCGCAAAGAATAATTTTATTGGCTTGTCAGACTGTTAATGTTTTTAAAGCAGGGAAGTTCTGCAGTTCATTTTGTTCCCAATTATTTCATGTGTTCCAGTTTAAAATCAAATAAATTTAACGAAAACTTTGTAAATTTTCAGAAGTTTTTGAAAAACATCTGATCACATACCAACATTTTACAGATATTTCTGTAAATTTACAGTTTTTTTTAACGAAATAGTTTTACAAAGTATTAACAAATATATGTAAAATTACAGAGTATTTCTCTGTAAAATTGTGATCCCATTTAACTAATATTTTACTAGAAACTATGTAATTTTACAGTTTTTTTTCTGTCCCAACCATTTTACAGAGTTTTCTTCGTAAAATAACAAAAAAACTTGCTGGTTGGAAATCTATGGTATTTTCTGCTGGCTCAGCAGAGTATCTCTGTAATTTAACAGAGTGATTATTTTGAGTGTAGGGAAGTATAAGTTGTTCCACAATCGGTTCTTTGCAACAGAAAATTTTGCTGGGTATCTAATGATATATTAAGGATTTTAAAATAACACTAAGTTTTTCAGCTGTAAATGTAAAAATGTATGGGTTTTTGATATTTTATTGAATAAAATAAGAGATAAGTCGGATAGAAATTTAGAAACAATTTTTTTTTTTGCATTTTTAGAACCAGTGTAACTAGCTTGTGAATGCATAAAACTTGTTTTATTTTAAAATCCATTATTCGGGACATGCTATTGAACATGTATTTGTTAAAACCCCTTCCAATATATGCTTTACATATTTTATTTTCTACATGCTGATGATAATTCTAAAACTGACTTGATTGCGCATATATTTACACAGTTTTCCAAACACATTGAAAAAAACGAATATTATTTGAAAGACATGGAAATTTCACATTCAAACAAGAATACAAAAAATGGAATTACTCTTTAAATTTTATTAGAAGTAACTTTGAAACATATTTCACTTATTATTATTGATAAAGGAAAAATATTGGTTAGTCATATCGTTCGAAATATCGCGATCGTTTAAATATCCGTATTCTTTTTCCAACATTTTTGGCAAATTTCACACTGTGATAGTAAAGAATCCCCGGTGTCTTTTCTTAAAATTCGTACACTCAAAAGAAAAACTCTGTCAAAAAATCTGTAAAACGACTTTCAATTTGAATTAGCAATCTTTTAGCGGATTGTTCTGCTGAGAAGGATATTTTTAGTAAAATCTCTGTCATTCAGTTTAAGAAAATAACAGACATTTTACTATGTTTATACTGCAGAACAGAACAGATTGTCAGAACAGATTGTCAGCAGATTGCTTTGCTGAAATCAGCAGATTGCTCTGCTGAAATCAGCAGATTGTTCTGCTAAAATCAGCAGATTATTCTGCTGAAATCAGCAGATTGTTCTGCTAAAATCAGCAGATTTTTCTGCTAAAATCAGCAGATATTTCTGCTAAAATCAGATTTCTCTGCTGTCGAACAGCACACATGTTCAATAGCTAAAACGCCAGATAAAAGTATAAGCTTCCGTAGCGTAGTGGTTAAGAAGTGTACTTTCAAATCGGAAGGTGGCGAGTTCGATGCTGGCTGGCGGCGTATGTTTTTTTTTTCTTGTTATATTTATTCACCTCTTATGACAGATATTTGGCAAACCGTGTCTGCTAAAATCAGTAGATTTCTTATATGGCTCAAAATGGGTGTATTTTCAGCAGATTTTTCTGCTGATTGGACAGAGAATTTATTTTGAGTGTATACATCATTAGGAACAACAATTTTTTAGACACATGTTTGTTTTCAGGTGAATTGTAAAGGGGGGCTCCTAATTTCTAAAATCTTAATTTCAATCCCCCATAGTGCATTAAAATGATATATACAATGTATTATACATATATGTGTTAGTATATACTTCTTTTGTTATTTTTACAGTAAAGTGCAAGATGAATACAAGTTATATATTTGCGACATTTCTGACACTTTTGATAAATTGACAAATGGTTAAACTTAAGTAAACAGAAAAAAAAAATCCAACAAAATTACAATAAAGAAACCCCACCGACAAGTACCCAAACACTTATGTTTATATTCATTCAAATACTTTTACTCACACAATACCACACACACAAACACACTTTAACTATTGTTCTCTGAGTGTGTGTGTGTGTGTGTGTGTGACAAGTTATATAAATCTACAAATGAAATACTATTTTATACAATACGACAACAATGGCTACAAAACAAATGTTGGCGACATGAATGTCATACATTTGTGTAAACACAATACAGACAGACACACATTTGCACAAACAAAAATTGGGAAGGATGATCGGACTGACTGACAGACAGACAAACAGACATTCTGGCATTCACTCACTTACAATCAGTGTGTCGTATTGTGTTAAACACTTTGTTTACACACATACACACGCAAACACACACACTCACACCCATACACAATCGTTTTAAATGCCAGAATCAATATAGATATTTTTTTAAGCAAACGTGTAACAAATTGTATTATAAAAAAACAAAAAAATCGTATGAAATATTTAAAAAAATTGTGCAAACAAAAAGAAATAAAAACAAACAAATCGAATGTAGAAACATGCAAAAAATTTCATTTTACTATTAACAATAGCTTGCCATATTTTTCTTTTTGTTCACGTTCTCCATCGCTGTACTTGAAAGAACGTGTAGTTTTAACATTTGTTTTCTTATTGTGTAGTAAGAGTACCTACCTAACGTGTGTTCTTATGCATTCAATTCCATGGATTAAGACATTATAATAATTTCAAAATCATACAAATTTATGTCTGTATGAACAGTTAGGGTGTGCCGAAAAAGGTTTCTGACAGACCGATTTTAAAATATGTTGATCTTAAGTGTTCGTAACTGTGTCGTATATTTTATAAATATATAAATAAATTGTTTTATTCAACCTTTAAAATATTATATTTTGAGTAGGTTTATTCTAGCTCGAGGTCATTATTTCCTTTACTAATTAAAACTATGATATTCTTATATAATAATTTTCAAAAAAAAAATTTTCTGTTTCAAATTTATTTATGTTGGTCATTTTTTTGCAAGACTTAATCGACACGTATTTTGGGATTTGTCAGATAAAATTGTCAAGATTATTTAGCAAAAATAAATTTTTTTATTTTTTAATAAAAATTAATCAGAATTTGAACAAAATGGTAAGCACGCCATGGTTAATACCCCTAATATGGTATTATAACGTGAATAGATATATTTGCGACAACAACAAAATGCATACAGGATTACCGAGGTTAATCAGTATGTATGTTCTGTTTTAATATTTCGTTTGTTGGTTAGTTGATGATCGTGATCTTACTACGATGGTACAATTTTCGTCTTCTATTTCCCAATGAAAGTAGTGTCGAATATGTATTTATATTTTAGTTTGATCATTAACGATTGTCATTTAAGACCCTTCGCTACTTGCGGTATACGGTTTTTATTTTTGCTTAATAATATTGACAATGGGAACTGACAAATTCCGAAACACAAATAATAATTTTCTTGAAAATTATTCTATGAGAATATCACAGTTTTAATTAGTAAATGAAAAATTGACCTCGAGCTAGAATAAACCTACTCCAAATATAATATTTTCAAGGTCAAATAAAACAATTTTGATTTTTTAATAAAAATTTATCAGAATTTGAGTACAAAAAAAAATTATAAAAAATATAGGAAAACATTTCAGAATCTGAAAATTTTTCTTAAGGAAAAAGTTTCCGGACATGCAAATTTTTCTGCCGAAAAATGAGTAAAAAAATTTTTTTTTTTTTGGAAATTAAGACCTTTATTTTTATAAAAATGCCTTGCCTCATAGTCTGAAGCTAAATGAACACACAAAAAAAAAAAACGTGGGTATTCAATACTAAAAATTTAACTAATTTTAGTCCAAAAGGACCTAGTGCAGAAATTGGTAACTAATACTAAAATTTTTAACTAATATTAGTCCAAAACCAGTAAAAATTACTAATTTTAGTACTTTGAAGATACTAAAATTAGTAACTAATTAGTAAATTTTTGTACAATATCACTTACTAAACCTTTTACTGTAGAATTATTTTGAGTGAACACTACACCATTTACACATGTAATTCGTAAAAGATCAATTGTAATTCGAAGATTCTATTTGTAATTCGAAGATTCTATTTGTAATTCGAAGATTCCATTTGTAATTCGAAGATTCCATTTGTAATTCGAATACTCCAATTGTAATTCGAATATTCCATTTGTAATTCGAAGATTCCAATTGTAATTCGTAAAAGATCAATTGTAATTCGTAAAAGATCAATTGAAATTCGTAAAAGATCAATTGTAATTCGTAAAAGATCAATTGTAATTCGAAAAAGATCAATTGTAATTCGTAAAAGATCAATTGTAATTCGAAAAAGATCAATTGTAATTCGTAAAAGATCAATTGTAATTCGAAAAAGATCAATTGTAATTCGTAAAAGATCAATTGTAATTCGTAAAAGATCAATTGTAATTCGTAAAAGATCAATTGTAATTCGAAAAAGATCAATTGTAATTCGTAAAAGATCAATTGTAATTCGTAAAAGATCAATTGTAATTCGAAGATTCCATTTGTAATTCGAAGATTCCATTTGTAATTCGAAGATTCCAATTGTAATTCGAAAACCAACGAGTAAATTAACAAAAACCAATGTTTTTAAAGGCGTAAGAAACGATTTTATGTTGATCTACTCGTTGGTTTTCGAATTACAATTGGAATCTTCGAATTACAAATGGAATCTTCGAATTACAATTGATCTTTTTCGAATTACAATTGATCTTTTACGAATTACAATTGATCTTTTTCGAATTACAATTGAACTTTTACGAATTACAATTGATCTTTTACGAATTACAATTGATCTTTTACGAATTACAATTGATCTTTTTCGAATTACAATTGATCTTTTACGAATTACAATTGATCTTTTTCGAATTACAATTGATCTTTTACGAATTACAATTGATTTTTTTCGAATTACAATTGATCTTTTTCGAATTACAATTGATCTTTTACGAATTACAATTGATCTTTTACGAATTACAATTGACCTTTTACGAATTACAATTGGAATCTTCGAATTACAATTGGAGTATTCGAATTACAAATGGAATCTTCGAATTACAATTGGAGTATTCGAATTACAAATAGAATCTTCGAATTACAAATGAAATCTTCGAATTACAAGTAGAATCTTCGAATTACAATTAATCTTTTACGAATTACATCTGTAAATGGGGTAGACCACCCAAATTTGAAAAAGTATTTTTTTGTTCGCTCCACCGGCAGTTTCTAATAGATTGGCCATAGAAAATAATATCTGTGCAAGAACTGGATCTCTCGGTTGCATACAGGCCAGTCGATTTGAACTTTTGACCCTAAAAGTGACATAAAAACAGTACAAAGCTTTAAAGTGACATAACTCTTAAAATACGCGTTTTTCCAAAAAATACTCTATAAGTTTTATTTTGCAGAATAAGAAAGCAAACATTTCCTTCATACAAACTTTTAGCCTAGGTCTAAGACATCGTGGTGTTTTTGGCGGTTAAAATAAAAATTTATGTGAAGACTTCATTTAAAACGACCCTCGTTAAAATTTGGACGGAGACTGAAATAGTCGGTCGCCATTATTTTGTAGAGTAAGATATGTAGTTTTCATAAACCTATTACATTTGGAATTTATATGGGTAATTTCATTACAGAAGAGCCCAAAGCTAACTTTGAAGTCTCGACTTTCCAAATGCTGTATACAAATTTGTGAAATTACTTTGTTTTAAACGACTCTTGTTAAAATTTGAATGGAGACAAACAGTTTCTATGATTTTGAGGAGTTAAAAAAGGAGATTTCAAACGAGTGTTGAAAAGCACAGGCAAATTAGGCTAAAAATTTGTATGAAGGAAATGTTTGCTTTCTTATTCTGCAAAATAAAACTTATATAGTATTTTTTTGAAAAATGCGTATTTTTAGAGTTATGGCACTTTAAAGCTTTGTACTGTTTTTATGTCACTTTTAGGGTCAAAAGTTCAAATCGACTGGCCTGTATGCAACCGAGAGATCCAGTTCTTGCACAGATATTATTTTTTATGGCCAATCTATCAGAAACTGCCGGTGGAGCGAACAAAAAAATACTTTTGCAAATCCATACATTTTTTGGGTGGTCTAATGAACACACAAAATTGTTCTAATTGTAACTAAAACGATGAAGAATCTAAGACAGTTTCCTCAATTTATAATTTCTTAGAATCTGAGACATTTTCTACAGTAAAAATTTGTCAGAATTTTTCTATAGGAAAAATGTCTCAGAATTTTAGACTTTTTCTAAACAAAAATATTTCAGAATCTGTTACATTTTCTATTGGAAAAATATTTCAGAACCTAGGACTTTTTCTAAAGGAAAAATATCTCAGAATCTAAAAAGCTTTCTATAGAAAAAATTTTAAAGAATCTGTGACTTTTTTTATTGAAAAAATGTTTCAGAATATGAAACTTTTTCTATAGGAAAAATGTCTCAGAATCTAGGACTTTTTGTGTAGGAAAAATGTCTCAGAATCTGAGAATTTTTCTTTAGGAAAAATGTCTCAAAATCGGAGACTTTTTTCTAAAGGAAAAATGTCTCAGAATCTGAGACTTTTTCTAAATGTCTCACACTCACAGCAAAATACGGTTGTCTCAACCGTAAAAGGTTCCAACCTCAGATTGAGGTTGCGGCAACCGGTAAATATACGGTTGTAGCAACCGACAATTTACAGTTGTGGCAACCGACAACTGCCGGTTGCAGCAACCTCAAATAACGGCATTTGCCGGTTATGGCAACCGTATTGCCGGTTGTCCCAACCGTAGCTGTGTTTAATAAATTTTCAATATTATACCAAATTACAAAGAAATCCCAACTAAAAAAACACGTTTTTTTATTTTTTTTTTGTTTTTTTATTGTTTGAAAAAAAATATAGTAATTAAAACGTCTAAATACTAAAAATATAGAAAAAATGTCTCAGAATCTAAGACTTTTTCTATAGAAACAATGTCTCAGAATCTGAGACTTTTTCTATAGAAAAAATGTCTCAGAATTTGAGACTTTTTCTATAGAAAAAATGTCTCAGAATCTGAGACTTTTTCTATAGAAAAAATATCTCAAAATCTGAGACTTTTTCTGTAGAAAAAATGTTTCAGAATCTGAGACTTTTTCTATAGAAAAAATGTCTCAAAATCTGAGACTTTTTCTATAGAAAAATGAGACTTTTTCTATAGAAAAATGTGTCAGATTCTGAGACATTTTTTCTATAGAAAAAGTCTCAGATCCTGAGACATTTTTTCTACAGAAAAAGTCTCAGATTTTGAGATATTTTTTCTATAGAAAAAGTCTCAAATTCTGAGACATTGTTTCTATAGAAAAAGTCTCGGATTCTGAGACATTTTTTCTATAGAAACGTCTCAGATTTTGAGACATTTTTTCTATAGAAAAAGTCTCAGAATCTGAGACAGTTTTTCTATAGAAAAAGTCTCAGAATCTGAGACAGTTTTTCTATAGAAAAAGTCTCAGAATCTGAGACAGTTTTTCTATAGAAAAAGTCTCAGAATCTGAGACAGTTTTTCTATAGAAAAAGTCTCAGAATCTGAGACAGTTTTTCTATAGAAAAAGTCTCAGAATCTGAGACAGTTTTTCTATAGAAAGTCTCAGAATCTGAGACAGTTTTTCTATAGAAAGTCTCAGAATCTGAGACAGTTTTTCTATAGAAAAAGTCTCCGAATCTGAGAGAGTTTTTCTATAGAAAAAGTCTCAGAATCTGAGACAGTTTTTCTATAGAAAAAGTCTCCGAATCTGAGAGAGTTTTTCTATAGAAAAAGTCTCCGAATCTGAGAGAGTTTTTCTAAAAAAGTCTCAGAATCGGAGACAGTTTTTTATAGAAAAAGTCTCAGAATCTGCGACAGTTTTTCTATAGAATCTAAGACAGTTTTTCTATAGAAAAATTCTCAGGAGTCTGATAAACTTTTTGTAAAGAAAAATTTTCAGATTTTGAGACAGCTTACCATCGAAAGCTTCGGATTCTTGAGAATTAAACTTTTTCTGGCTCTAAGGCATTTTTCTTACAAAAGGAGTCACAGATTTTGAGAAGGTTTTCTGAGAAAATTGTTCCAAAGCAAGTATCTTTATTATTTGAAGTCCGCTAATTCCATAAACTTTAAAACTGTTTTTTTTAAGATTTCGAACTTCCTTCACATGATCCATTTTTGCTGGCAAAAATATATAGCAGCTTCAGGGAGGCATTTTTAGTATCCGTAATGTGGAAATCATTTTTGATGATACGGAAACATATTCCTTTATACATATCTATAGTATAAATTTAAAGAAAAAAGGATATGTTTTAAACTGTTGTAGCCTTCATTGTAAAAAAACTTACCTCAATTATGCTGTATTTTCCAAATTTCACAAAAAAATATAAAATTTATTTTTAAATATTTTGTTTTATTTAATGACAAAACAAAAATTTTTGAAGTTTTGTTATTTGAATTATCAGTAGAGGGAACCGGTAATATGAGTTTGTGGCAACCGGCAAATGCCGTTATTTACGGTTGCTACAACCGGGGTTTGCAGTTGTAGCAACTTTTTTTTAATTTTGTGGCAAATGGCACAAAAATATTTTAAAAAAGTTATAACAACCTCAATTTACGGTTGCTGCAACCGCGTACGGTTGGGACAACCGCAAGCCGGTTACGACAACCGTATTACGGTTGTGGCAACCTCATTCCAACCGATTTTTTATGTGAGTGCAGAATTTGAGACTTTTTTTATAGAAAAACGTCTTAGAATCTGAGACTTTTTCTACAGGAAAAATTTCTCAGAATCTGAGCATTTTTCAATAGCAAAAATGTCTCAGAATCTTAGACTTTTTCTATAGGAAAAATATCTCAGAATCTGAGACTTTTTCTAAAGAAAAAATTTCTCAGAATCTGAGACTTTTTCTAGATCAAAAATATCTCAGAATCTTAGACTTTTTGTATACGAAAAATGTCTCAGAATCTGAGACTTTTTGTGTCGGTAAAATGTCTCAGAATCTAAGACTTTTTCTATAGAAAAAATATCTCTGAATCTGAAACTTTTTCATTAGGAAAAATGTCTCAGAATCTGAGACTTTTTCTAAAGGAAAAATGTTACAGAAACTGAGACTTTTTCTAAATGTCTCAGAATTTGAGACTTTTTCTATAGAAAAATGTCTCAGAATCTGAGACTTTTTCTACAGGAAAAATTTCTCAGAATTTGTGACCTTTTTATGGGAAAAATATTTCAGAATCTGAGACTTTTTCAATAGGAAAAATGTCTCAAAATCTGAGACTTTTTCTATAGGAAAAATATCTCAGAATCTGAGACTTTTTCTGTAGGAAAAATGTCTCAGAATCTGAGACTTTTTCTATAGGAAAAATTTCTCAGAATCTGAGATTTTTTGTGAAGAAAAAATACCTCATCTAAGACTTTTTCAAAGAAAAATATCACAGAGTCTGAGACTTTTCCTTAAGGAAAAATTTCTCAGAATCTGAGACATTTTCTACAGGAAAAATGTCTTAGAATCTGAGACTTTTTCTACATGAAAAATGTCTCAGAATCTGAGACTTTTTCTATATCAAAAACATCTCAGAATCTTAGAGTTTTTGTATACGAAAAATGTCTCAGAATCTGAGACTATTTATGTAGAAAAAAAATCTCAAAATCTGAGCCTCTTCCTATAGGAAAAATATCTTAGAATCTGAGCCTTTTTCTATTGGAAAAATATCTTAGAATCTGAGACTTTTTGTATAGAAAATATGTCTCAGAATCTAAGAATTTGTGTAAAGGAGAAAATCTCAGAAAATGAGACTTTTTCCAAAGGAAAAATATCTTAGAACCTAAGATTTTTTTTTAAGGAAAGTAGCTGAAACTTTTTTTTTATTGGAAAAATGTCTCAGAATCTGAGACTTTTTATATAGAAAAAATGTCTTAGTATATGAGGCTTTTTTTATAGGAAAATATGTCTTAGAATCTGAGACTTTTTCTGCAGGAAAAATTTCTCAGAATCTGAGACTTTTTCTGTAGGAAGAATGTCTCAGAAATTGAATTTTTATCTGCATAAAAAGGGTCAGAATCTGATAATTTTTCTAAAAATGTGTCAGAGTCTGAGACTTTTTCTATATGAAACTTTTTTAGAATCTGAGTCTTTTTCCACTCGAAAGATTTCTTGGACTCTCAGACTTTTACTACACTAAAAAAAAACTTGTAAAATAACCAGATAAGTTTGTAACTTTTTTGTTTGCTACCTCATATTTGACAAAAATTCCTTGTAGTTGTACAAGCTTTTTTCAAAAAATTTTGTAATTTTACATGCTTTTTACCAATAAAAGTTTAAATTTACATTTTTTTGACGCAACAAAACTTACAAGTAGGTTTTGTTACTTTACTAGATTTATGAATGTCTAGTAAAAATTACGAGCTTTTGTGTAATTATGCAAGCATTTTACTAATAAAGTTGTAAATTTCCCACTTTTTTGGCACAATAATACTTACAAGGAATTCTCGATATTTTACTTGATTTTTTTTTTTGTAAAAAAAAAAGTTGGAAATTTGTAAATTAACCAAAAAAAAATTGTAAAATTACAAAAAAAACAAGTGAGAGTGTTAAATTCGGCTGTGCCGAATCTTTTATACCCTCCAAAATGTAAAAAAATTAAAAAAAAATTTTTGTCAGGGGCGTTTCTTTTTTTTTTGGGGGGGGGTTGATGGGGTCTGTGGGGGAGGTTAAGAGCACCTTCCCATCGCGATAAATATACCAAATGTTTCATTTATTTAATAAAAATTCAAAAAAACATGTTAAAATGTGTATTTTTTTAGATGTTGGTTTAGTTCTTCAAGGGGGAACTTTTTCCCCCCTGGTCCGATTTAGCCAGTTTCCGAACTTGACCTGCCTAGGAACATAAGACATATTTGTGCCAAACTTGAGGGGTCTAGCTCTTTTATTTTGGACTGCATCGTGTTAACTACAGACGGACGGACGGACGGACGGACAGACAGACGGACGGACGGACGGACATCGCTAGAATATCTTAGAATCGATCACTGATCAATAATATATATACTTTATGGGGTCCCCGACCGATATTTCGATGCGTTACACAGGGAATGACAAAGTGAGTATACCCCCATACTGTAGTTGGAGGGTATAAAAAATGTAAATTTCGATTGAAAATTTTAAGTTAAAAACAAGAAAAATTGTCAAATATTGGTAAAATGGAATTACGAGACTTTTTCAATTAATTTGACAATGTTGTACACTTTTCGTGTATACACAAAACATTTTTCTATACGAAAAATATTTCAGAATCTGTGACTTTTTCTAAGAAGAAAATGTCTCAAAATCTGAGATTTTTGCTATACGAAAAATGTCTGATAATCTGAGTCTTTTTCTTTACGAAAAAATTCTCATAACCTTATACTTTTCTATATGAAAATGACGCAGAATCTAATACTTTATCTTTATGAATCTGATACATTTCTATTCGAAAAATTTATATGATCCATACACTTTTTTGGTACGAAAAATATCTCAAATATCTTATGTATGAAAAATGTTTCATAATTTAAGGTTTTTAATAAAGAATAAGTTTCTCAGATCCTGGGGCTTTTTTAATACAAAAACCCTCTTAGAGTTTTTTATAGACATAGGAAAAATATTTCTGAATCTGATATTTTTATAAAAAAAAAATCTGTCAAAATCCGAGACTTTTTAAATACGAAAAAAATCTAAGAACCTTCGAAATGTTTCTGATTGTAATATTTATAAATAAATGAGTTAAAATGTTAACTTAAAATTTATCAACATGAATCCCTGATTTCCTTCAATATCTCTGAATTTGATGAAACTTTGTGTATATGTTAGGACTTATTTGACTTATACTCAGACAAAATTTAAGACCTTTAACTTCCGTGGTTCCAGAAATATGACGTGTCAAAAGTCAAGAAAATGTTTAAAAGGATGAAATATAAACATTTATATCTTCAAAAGTATTTGAATTATATTACTCCCTGATAGCTTGTTTTAAAATCAAAACCATGACCTTTCTAATAACATTTTGCAAAAAATTTTATTTTGGGAATTTTTTTTTCTGCAAAACATTTTTGTTTTGTCAGTTTCTTTTTAGAGCTCTAGTGTATGTCTTTATTAAATTACTTCCCACTGCAACATACTCTGTGCAAAAAAATGTCTCATATCGTCGAACTATATTCAATAAATGCCAACTCGAAAAAGCTTACTGTTCAGGAGAGCTAAAAAACTAGCTATTTCGCATATTATTGCAAAAATAAACAATGTACCTTCCACAAGATGGTTTAAATATTCTAAACAATTTTTACCTATGCAAAAATTTTCATATTTTGCACTTGTTCGCGTATTTTTCAGAGATGGCATTTATTACTATATCAAAAAACAAATATTTTTTTAGAGTTGGCATATTTTGTCGGAAAATAAAAATAAATTTTTTTTTGAAAAATTTAAAAAAATTTTTTTTTTTTTTGGTTTTTGTTATCCTTAGTACGGTAATTGCAAAAACTGAACAAAAAATTAAAAATCTTTGCATTTTTTTAAAAGTTACTAGCTCCGAAAGCCTTTTAATCTCAGGGTGGTCAACTTTGGCACTCTGTAACTCACGCTGTATTGCAATAGGGTCACTCCAAACTAGCTATTTTGAAAGCTTATATCATTGACTTTATTTGCCCCATTCATTATGTTTCAATCTGATAAATAGTTTGAAAGTTACATAAATATAAGCAATTTTTTTTTTTTGCAAACACTATTTACCGATATTTTCAAAATGGCAATATCTCGAGAACCAGTCATTAGATATCAAAATCTTTACAAGATTCGTGTTTAGCATGGCAAATGCAATAAGATGTGTGGTCTAATTTTTTTTTTTTTAATTTTTTGAAAAATTTTTGGAAATTTACAATGGGAGTTGGCATTTATTTCCACCAAAAAAAATGTACTTTGAGTTAGCAGAATAACAAAAATGGATGTAAAACGACAACAAATTATTTTTTGCTCTGAAATTTTTATGGCAGATAGGTATTACATAGGGGAGCTATTTGCCATCGGAAACTCATTTCCGTCAAATTTGAGTTGGCATATTTTGAATATTGGTTCACGATATGTTTATTTAAAACAACAGTAAGTATATTTTTTCCCAAATCCCAGCTTCACCTAAAGATTTAAGTAATGACTGAAAAAAAATACCTTTATACAAATCCTCAAAATAAAAATGGAATTAATGTTTATGTCATTAATTAAGCTTAAATCTAAGATGATGTATAGACACAAAAGAGAAAAAATATAAATAAAAATAAAAATATAAAAAGAAAAGAAAAAAAATTGTCATTAAAATTATTTAATCTTCCATAAGGCTTTTAAATACAAAAAAAAACATACGTAATTAATTACAAGTTCACAGCTGCCTTAGGGGAATTATAATTAAAAAACACAACAACAGCAACGCTAATTACTAAGCTTTAGAGAGACATTTTTGTTGTAATAAATTTAATGTAAATTTATTAAAACGATTTTAATTTTACAACTATTTATCTAGAGTGTTGATTACAAAGCAAAAATATGATCAAAATGTATGCCGAATTTTTTTGAGACAGTTTGGAGCAAGTTTTTTATTTAGAGAGGAAATAAAGAATTCATTTTGTATTTAAAAAAAAAATCTCATGAAATCACAATAATTCCTTGCAAGTTTTATGGTGTCGAAAAGGTGAAAATTTACAATTATTTTGGTAAATAAAATTTCAGGAAAAAATTGTAAATTTGTAAGAAAACGTTATGGGTTTAACAAACATGTAAATTTACACATAAAAGTTGTAATTTTGCATTATCAAGTAGTTATTTAAAAAATGAAGAATTTCCTACTCATTTTTGCGAAATTCCAACGTTTCATTGTAAATTTTACATTTTCTTGTGAACTCGTAATAAAATTGTTTTTGTAAAATTACAGTTTGTTTTAAAAAATTACCAAGAAAATTTGTGGAATATATTTAAGAAATTTTCTTGGTATTTTTCAAACCAAACTGTTATTTACGATCGAAATAAAGGATTTTTTGTTAAAACCAATTGTAAACTGCACACGAAATTCCTAAAAAATAGATTTATAGTGTACACTAAAAAAAAAACTTGTAAAACGACAAGATAAATTTGTAACTTTTTTTTTGCTACCTTCTATTTGACAACAATATCCTGCAATTTTACATGTTTTTTACCAATAATTTTGGATTAATAAAATCTTATAAATTTCATTTTTGGGAAAATTAACTGTTTTTGGTGTCGTGGCATTCCATAAGATAACTTTAAGTCTGCCATGAAATCTTACCGATCTGGGACGTCTTTAACCCACATTGGCTGGGGGTCAAAAATGACCCCGCAGGAAATTTGAAGTTTAGAGCTTAAATTTTGTGCTATAAACTAGTATACAACGGCTTTTGTGTTTGTTACCCCAACTATTATTTCGTATTAATATATTATCTTTTAAAAAATCTTTAACCCTTCTTGGTAAGGGGTCAAAAATGACCCATTCAATAAAAAATATAAATTTTGTTGATATCAAAAAATTCAAGCACTATGCCGAAAAGTTTTTGCCGGGGTCATTTTTGACCCCTGCCCAATGTGGGTTAAAGATATCTTAAACAGGCGAAATTTTAGGTCTGATTTAAAGTTATCTAATAGATTGCCACAAATTAATTTTCTACAAAAAATATATACTTTTATTGAATGGGTCATTTTTGACCCCCTACCAAGACGGGTTAACGATTTTTTTAAAGATAATATATTAATACGAAATAATAGTTAGGTTAAAAAACACAAAAGCCTTTTTATACTTGTTAATAGCACAAAATTTAAGCTCTAAACTTTCAAATTTCCTTCGGGGGTCATTTTTGACCCCCAGGTTAGGTTAGGTTAGGTTGTAAGTGGCTGCTGACGTTTTACGTCAACACACGTAGACTCTGAGGTCCATTGTGATACCACGGGATCGTAATAGGTTTCCCTACTAGTCCCTGTCGTTAAACCAGTTTGAGCTTCTTATGAAACTCCTTAGATGTTGAATTTTGACATCCGACAAATCAGAAAGATCGTACAGCTCCCTAGATCCCAGTGAAGCAAGTCGCTGAATAGAAAGTGCCGGGCAATGGCAAATAAAGTGTTCGATAGTTTCCAACTCCTCTTCATCCATGCAACTTCGGCAAAAGTCATTCGACGGCACATTTAACCGCTCTGCGTGCTTCCCTATAAGACAGTGTCCGGTAATTATAGAAACCACCGTCGAAATCTCTCCTCTTGGAAGCGATATCAGCTCACTTGTGCGCCCCTGATTAAGAGAAGGCCAAATCAGTCGTGTTGTATCACACGTCCATCCATTTGCCCATCTTTGATTAGTCTCCGTCGCAGAACAAAGCCGTAGGTTTTGCTTGCAAGTTTCTAGAGGCATACCAACACATTCCAATTCTGTTGGAACCTGTAAGGTAGTTCCTAGTCTTGCAAGCTCATCGGCTTTGCAATTCCCTGGAATGTCTCTGTGCCCTGGGACCCATATGAGTCGTATGTTAAACTGCTTGGCCATCTCATTTAAAGACGTGCGGCAGTTAAGGGCAGATCTTGTTTTCAGAAACATTGAATCCAGGGACTTGACCGCGGCTTGACTGTCAGTATAGATGTTGACTGCGGTTGTAGACAAGACATTGCAGCTCAACCAGTCAGCCACATCCTTTATTGCCAGCATCTCTGCCTGGTAAACACTGCAATGATCTGGCAATCTACGAGCCAGGCTCAATCCAAGCTCTTCCGAATAGACCCCAAAGCCTACTTGTTCGTGCAGCCTCGATCCATCTGTGTAAAAATTTATGGTAGCTCCACTTCCCGGAGTATCCCCCATCCAAGACTCCCTGGATGGTATCATAGTGGTAAAGTGGCGCTCAAAGAGGCTCAAAGAGGAACACAATCCACATTTTGTGGTATTGTTATCTTTTTCAAGATCGCGCTATGGCCACAATCGCTGCTCCTCCATTGCAGCGTGCTATTAAGTCGAATTGCCGACGCTGCTGCATACTGCCTACCCAATATGTCCAAGGGTATCAGGTGAAGGAGGATTTCTAATGCAGCCGTAGGTGTAGTACGAAGAGCACCAGTGATGCACATTGACGCCATTCTCTGTACCTTCGTGATAAAGACACAGTTCGCTTTTGTTTCTAAAGCAGGCCACCAGACAATGATTCCATACAGCAAAATTGGACGCACCACTGCTGTATAGATCCAATGAACGACTTGAGGGCTAAAACCCCATCGTTTTCCAATGGCCCTTTTACAGGAATACAAAGCAATCGTTGCTTTTCTCACCCGTTCCTCAATATTACGCCTGAAATTCAGCTTCCTATCTAGAAATACTCCAAGATACTTGGCTCCATCTGAGAAGGTGATTTCAGTACCGTCCAGAAAAATACGATCAAAAGCAGGAATCTTTTTTTTCCTTGTAAAAAAACAAGCTCTGTTTTACTAGGATTAACTCCTAGACCACAGTCTCTTGCCCATTTAGACAGATCTTTCAGAGAACCCTGAAGAATGTCCCGCAATGTTGGCAGATGCTTCCCCTTTACCACTATCGCGACATCGTCAGCATATGCGACAACATGACAACCACGTGCTTCTAGAGATAGTAGCATTGAATTCAGTGCCAGGTTCCAAAGAAGCGGCGAAAGAACACCTCCTTGTGGTGTGCCCCTATTGACAAATCGAGATATGACGGACGCTCCCAATTCAGACGTTATACGTCTACTGGCAAGTAAGCTTTCCACCATTAAAACGATTTCACGCTTTACTCCCAGACCAGACAATGCCAATGTTATCGATTCTGGGATGACATTATTAAAAGCCCCCTCAATATCAAGAAAGGCCACCATAGTGTACTCCTTTACCGAAAGCGATCTCTCGATGGTACCAACGAGCTCATGAAGAGCTGTTTCCGTTGATCGTCCCGTGCTGTATGCATGTTGCTTTGTCGAAAGCAACCTCGGGTCAATCACTCTACGCAAATATGAGTCTATCATTCGTTCCATTGTCTTTAACAAAAAAGAAGACAGACTAATTGGTCTGAAATCCTTCGGAGCTGTGTGGGAACTTTTCCCAGCCTTCGGGATAAATACGACTCTGGTATCCCTCCATTTTAAAGGAATATACGACCAGTTGATGCATGCTGTGTATAGATTATACAGCAACGGGGCTATATAGTCCGACACTTGCTGCAATTCAGCCGGGATTATACCATCAGGTCCCGGGGATTTATAGGGCCTGAAGCTTTTTATCGCCCAGATTAATGTTGGCATATTTATTATTTCCGAAGCAATTTCAGATGCTTGGGCGTCAGAAAGTTCCAAAGCTTGAAACGGCGTCATGGAATTGCCCGGAAAATGCGGGTTTAAAAGGAGATCCAGCAACTCTCCACTGGAGGAAGACCACACCCCATTAGGATCTTTCAGGTATCCCAGGGTGCAAGGAGAAGAAGCCAGAACCTTGCGCAGCCTGGATGCCTCAGAAACGTCTTCTATGTTTCCACAGAAGTTTTTCCAAGAATCACATTTTGCATTTCTGATCATCTTTTTATAACTCTTAAGTTGCAGCCTGTATGCAGACCAGTCCTCGTCCGCTCTTGAAAATTTAGCCTTATTAAAGAGCTTTCTGCAGGAATCTCTGCTCGTCTGCAACTCATTTGACCACCTTGGTGGCTTTTTTTTCCCTCTAGGCTTTGCAGAAGGGCAAGACGCATCCAGGCACCTATTACAAACATTTGTTATATGGTCAACCAGACAGTCAATTTCCGCCAAACTATGCGGTTCAGATAAGGGAACTTCATCCAAAAGCAATGTGGGTTAAAGAGGTCCTAGATCGCTAAGATTTCATGACAGACTTAAAGTTATCTAATGGAATGCCACGACACCAAAAAACAGTTAATTTGCCCAAAAATGAAATTTATAAGATTTTATTAATCCAAATTATTGATAAAACCAACATTTCCTTGAAATCCGCTAACTTCCCCCCGCGATTCCCAAAAAGTGGCTCGACGGATATCCGCCATATTTCACATTTTTCTTCTCCAAGGTGTTCTTAATGAATTCAGAAAGAAAAAGTGGTATATTTAAAATTTGTTTTTAATAAAATTTTCAAATTTTGAAAAATGGTGTTTTGAGAACGCCCCCAAAATCATGCCATTTTTTTGGTATCAAGTTTGAACGGGTTAATGATACCGTAAGATCTTTAAATTTCATATTTAGGTATTTACGATCAAATATTATACAAAAATTTTTTTCTTTATTTTAATAAAAAAAACTAAGATTTTTTGTTTTAAGTCCTTTTTTGCAAAAACCCCAATTTTGAGGCTCAAAGTGGAGACAGAAGATAAACTCCAGTCAGAGTGATATTTTGCATGTGAGTTACCCTTAGGGGCCCGACACTTTTGGCGGGTATTAGAATTTGATCAGAGGGAAAAGCCCAAAAACGAGCCACCCTAGTGTATAGCTCTCATCTTCAATTTTGTATAACATTTAATTTACTTTCTTACCACAGTGTAATTGTTGGCGAAAATATCATCTTTCCTCCAACCAAAATATCCTATTTATATTTTATTTACGTACTTTTAGTTATTAATGATCATTTATAATAATAATGTTAATTATCTTCATTTTAATGTATAACTACAGTTGGTCTCGTTTTTATAGGACGTACTGTAGTATTGGTTTTACATTTTTACTAATTCTCTCATTCCTATTTTGTATTTGCAATCGAATTTATATTATTTACTAGTAACATGATAATAACAACAATAACTTTAACTTGCTTGCTATTAGCTTCTTACTAACAAAAAAGAGATTAGCGGATCTCTTTGTTCTAAAATTATTGTATATAAACAAATTATGAAGTTCTTATGTTTTTTACAATATGATGCTGATCTGTTAAATCACTTTGGAGTTCGACAGTGACAGATCAACATCGTAAGCTAATTTTAGTTTAAATAAATAGTAATTAAGAAAATTAATTACTGGTGTTTCATTTATTTAACATTTTGATATTGCATTTTGTAATATCAAAGAATATGGGTTTCTAATAAACTTTAAGGGTTTATTAGAAAACATTGGTGCCGAAACCCGGGATCCGGTTCCCGATAACATTACGTGAAATTATAAAGTAAATTAATTTTACGTAAATTAATTATAAAACCTTTGAAATTAATTTTATTAAATTAAATATTGTGTTTCGCGAGTACAGTAAACAATTTTGTGTATTAAATGAAAATGTGTTTCAATTGCACAATGTGAAATTTTGTGAAAGTTTGACAATATAAAATAAATACAAATTTGTGTTGGTTAATTAAAAATTAAAAAGAATGAAATACCAATTAAGATTTTGTGCAAATTTGTTTGTATAATATTGAACAATTTCACACAGTTTCGAGATTGTAATTGATTCATATATATTACATAATTGGTTTAACAAACCTTATTCTTTTTTACGAATAAAATAAACAATTTTAACGTAGATTTGATCGTGAAGAAAAATAATTCTCTTGCAAAATTATTTTAAAGTACTTTGGTAAAACAAAAAAAAAAATATTTGTGTAAAATAAATAATTTTGATATAGTAAAATACTACAATAATTTAATTTATTTTAGAAATTAAAAAGGATTTGGAAACCATTTTTAAAATTTAAATATTAAAATATCGTGTTGAAAATATTAGTTGTACTATATCGTTCTCTTTCCGCATTTGTTTTAATTATAATTAACTCATTCGTATTAAAAACATTCTGTCACTGCCGTTCGTCTTCTAAAGTCGAATTTTGGTTCGATTTATAAAATTATATATTTTATAAAATTTAAAAAAAAAAATATTTTTTTTTAAACTCATTGTACAGTGGGCACAACTGTGCCATAGGTATCAAAGGCTGCTTCACGCTTAAGCACGTTGATCCATTTGCTATAAACTATATAAATGTGCACACTTTGAATTAAAACCAGATTAATCTTTATCGCTTTTCTGTCTCTATCTTGCATGTTTATAAAGTTTTAGAGTTTGTAAATTGAAGTCGTTATATACTTTAACACTTCTTCAGAGCTGTTATATACTTTAACACTTTGACTCTTTTCATATTTGTAAAAGTGCACATTTTGTAAATCAAAGCCGCTATAGACTTTAGCGCTTTGTCTCTCTCTTACGTATTTATAAATTCTCAGATTTTATAAATTGAAGTCGTTATATACTTTAACACTTCTTCAAAGCTGTTACATACTTTAACACTTTGACTTTTTTTCATATTTGCAAAAGTGCACATTTTATATGTCAAAGCCGCTATAAACTTTAGCGCTTTGTCTTACATATTTATAAATTCTAAAATTTTATAAATCGAAGTCGTTATACACTTTAACACTTCTTCATTGCTGTTATATACTTTAACACTTTGATTTTACATATTTTTAAGTGTACATTTTATAAATCAAGCCATTACAAACTTTATAGCTTTGTCTCTTTCTAACATAATTATAAAATTTTAGACTTTATAAACAAAAGTCGTTGTCTACTATAATTTTTCATTTGCATGTTATAATTTAACAACTTAATTTTGCTAGACGCTAAATGTTTAAATACAAGTATAAACTTAAGAGGAAATCCGCGTTTAAAATCCGATTGCTTAGAACAGGGCTCATTCAAAGAACCTGAGCTTGAAACGAATCGGTTCTAGGAAAAATAACCTGGTTTACATCAGTGTTCTGGAAAAAAGATATCATTCTGTAAATCTAACCTGTTAGAAATAATACTTATTGTTAGTTACTTACAAATTCAAATACATATTTGTAAATTAACGTCTTCTTAAATTATTTTAATATAATTCTATTCATATGTTGTTTTTCGAGCCAAATCGCATATAGAAATTCACATTTTATAAATCAGGGTAAGAATTTAACCCTATTCGCACTTGCGTTACACTACAGGACAAAGTTTTAGATAAAATATGGTCATTGCATTATACATTTCTCAAAGCTGCAGAGCCATATTTTAGTTAAACCAAAGCAATGCAAATTGGCTACAATCGTTGCTTCTTCTTCTTCTAATTTGAAAAGAATTACATTTGGGAAATTGTACTAGTTACATGCATAATCATTTAAACCAATTTCACAGAATAAAATTTTAAGACTGAAGCCTGTTTACTGCTTAAGTAAAACCAGACATTTCCATAATTTTATGAAACTCTAAACATTAAGTTTCATGTTGTAATTATGCATGTCTTAGCTGTACAGCAATATTCTACACATGGGCAAAAATAAATTTAACAATTTCAATTACTTTTTTGAAAAAACTTCTTTTATTTCATCAAAAGAAAATTGTTTCCTAATATTTTATACTTAGGAAAATTCATTGTGTGCTGTGCAGGAAAAAGGAAAAGACCTTCTCATAAGAGATATAAATTTCTAAACCATGATTATTAGTCACCATTTTGTACAACTTTCTAACTTTGTTTGTTAAAAGTAAAACCATGGATAACTTAAAGTTTGACACAGACATATACCATAATTTGATTGAGATAATTAAAAAATTACGAAATATATTTTTGTCTAAAAGTTCTTCCGAAAAATCTCATGATTACCTGAATACACTTATTCAATTAGTGGAGAACTTGTTTAATGAAGCTAGACATTATCATTTTGGGACAAACGGAGCCCATGAGCGTTTTTATGATCTTGCTGATCTTTATTTTTCGTTTAAAGGATATATTTTGGACTCTTTGCCAGAAGATTCCAGAGCGTATTTTCATACGAAGTATAATCCCTGCTCATATAAACACTCGCATGTTTCATTTAGTGTTAAACCTAAAGTTGAAAAAACAAATTTAGGAAGCACATCAACTTGTTTTGTTAACAAAGCTGCTGCTTTGTCTATTACAGGAAATCAGAGGGAACATGATCCTTCTATGATCAATTTGAATCAAACTTTGATTAAAAATAGTTCTTCATGTACACGAAATAAACTTGCCAGTTCAAATGATCCCAAACCAAGAGATAGCTGCATTAACTTTGCAAAAATTAGTGAACAGCAAAATGATTGCGTTACCAATACAAATCTATGCATAGAGCCAAAAGTGGAAAATTCACATTTTGAACATTTTGGGAAACATTTTTTAGACACACAAAAATCCATTTTTAAATCGAAAATTCTAAATTTTAATAGAGCTGTCATTCCTAGTAACATTTCATTTTCCGTATCCAACTTAAAATCTTTACATCAGATTCTTCCCAAGCAGTTTGGAAACCGCATCACATGTAGATGTATGCGGCTTTCCAATTTGTCACATAAATATAAATTCTTAAATTTATGTGAATTTTTCATGTCTAACTGGAAGTTTAGACTTAAAATTTGGAAATTTGTTTTAACTTTTGGTGGATTTTACATGTCTAACTGGAAGTATAGACGCAAAATTTTGAAACTTGGTGGATCACTCATCCATAAGACGACAAAATTTTAAATTAAAATATGTCGCAAAGGAAAAAAAAAATATTTTATTTCAGAGGTCGAGAGTAATCTCAGTTTGACATATGAACAGCTCGTTGACCACATTAACGACATCAACTCCTGGTTGTATCTTTTTAAATTTATTAGTTAAAACACATTTCTCATATCATTATTTTCTTAACAGATTTGATTTAGATAGCTGTTGCTGACGTCAGATTGGGTTTTGGAACCGATATTAAACCTACAAAAGAATGAGCCCCAACATATAATTAGGTGCTGCAAAATCCGATTCGGAAACTCCGAAAAAGTAGTAAACCTGAATTTGAAACTCTGGATGGAGCCTTCCCTACGAGTGCTGTGAGTCGAAGCACAGCCAAGTCTCTCGACTAAATCAATTACTTCCACCGATAGGCCGTCCTTCATCAAAAACACCTCAATTAAAAACTGACGTTCTTCGGGGGGAGTATGTTGGCGAAAATATCATCTTTCCTCCAACCAAAATATCCTATTTATATTTTATTTACGTACTTTTAGTTATTAATGATCATTTATAATAATAATGTTAATTATCTTCATTTTAATGTATAACTACAGTTGGTCTCGTTTTTATAGGACGTACTGTAGTATTGGTTTTACATTTTTACTAATTCTCTCATTCCTATTTTGTATTTGCAATCGAATTTATATTATTTACTAGTAACATGATAATAACAACAATAACTTTAACTTGCTTGCTATTAGCTTCTTACTAATAAAAAAGAGATTAGCGGATCTCTTTGTTCTAAAATTATTGTATATAAACAAATTATGAAGTTCTTATGTTTTTTACAATATGATGCTGATCTGTTAAATCACTTTGGAGTTCGACAGTGACAGATCAACATCGTAAGCTAATTTTAGTTTAAATAAATAGTAATTAAGAAAATTAATTACTGGTGTTTCATTTATTTAACATTTTGATATTGCATTTTGTAATATCAAAGAATATGGGTTTCTAATAAACTTTAAGGGTTTATTAGAAAACAGTAATAGTTTCTGTTCTTAATTTTCTTCCTTGTCTAACAATCCTAAACAAATAAATAACAAACCCCTTGAGGGTTCTGCATTTTACACATGTCCCGAATATGAAGTGTTAAATAAAACAACTTTTCAATTATATTTTCAAATTTACGAATGAACATAAAATAGTAAAATGAAGAAAAACATAAAATTTTATTTTATAATTTTACTAATTACACACACACACAGTCATTGTGTAGAAACTCTATTATTACTAATGCACGTTGTAAATGTTGTATGTATTTCAAGTTTTTATTGCCTTTTTATCCCACTTATATATCAAGTATTTTTATGTTTTTCAGTTGTTGTCTATGAATGAGTACAAATTTTAAATGCTTCAGACATTTTATAGTATTTACACTTGTGCTTACTTCCATCCCACCACTTTGGAATTTACCACAAATTACTGGTATTAGTAGTAAAACAAAAGAGAATATTTACGCTTGGGACAAGTCGTCATATTAGTGAAAAATAAATAAGAAATAGTAGTAGTAATCGCTCTTAAACAGGCGCGGATCTATCGGGAATGGGGAAAGAAATGAAATTCGAACCCCCTTCCAACTAATTTCGAAAAAAAAAATAATGAAAAAAAGTAAAAAAGGAAGATAAGAAGAGGATAAAAAATAAAGAAAAAAATAAAAGATATGGGGGCATGTCACAGACTCAATTCCGTTCGGATTTAGAAAAAGTTGTTTACTCGTAAAACGCAAAGCGAATATTTTTTCGGAATGAAATCACTTTTATACAATTCAATTCCACTTTGATTTTTGAAAGAGATTTCATTCCGACAAAAATAATATTGGTTTTTCGTTTTAAAAGTAAACCACTTTCTCCGAATCCGAGCGGAATTGAGTCTGTGTCATGCCCCATAATGTAAAAAACAATTTCTAGTACAAATTTCTAAAAATTCTAAAAGATTGTCAATGGGATGAAAGGAAAAAAGTCATTAAATAATAACATTTTTCTATAGAAAAAATCTGAGAAATTTTCTTTAGGAAAAATCTGAGAATTTTTCTATTGGAAAATACTGAGAATTTTTTTACTTTTCTACACGCAAAATTTAAAAAAATTTCTGGAAACAAAAATTCAAAGAATTTTTCTAAATTAAAAATATTAGAATTTTTCTACGGAAAAAATCTGGAAAAATCTAAGAACCCCCTAGAAAATGAGAAGGAAGTACATAATCTAAAACTTTTTTTTCCTAGGAAAAACGTCTAAGAATCTCAAATTTTTTTTAAGAACGAAAGCATTTTTCCACAGAAGAGTTGGCAGCTTTAAACTTTTTTATAGGAAAAATATGAAAAAACAAAATTCACAGACGCTGAGGTTTTTTTTTATATAAAAAATTATCAGATTTTGAGTATTTTTTTTATAAAAAAGTGTCTGATTTTGATACATTTTTTCTTTAGAAGATTTTTAAAATTTTCTAAAATAAATATCTTAGATTTTTCATGTAAGAAAATTTTGGGAATTTTGCTACCCGGGTAAAAATGAAATATATATGATCATATATGAAGATATATGGATCATATATGGATTTATATAACCATATATTATCATATATGCCTCCATATATGAACATATGAACATATATGGAGGCATATATGATAATATATGGTTATATAAATCCATATATGATCCATATATCTTCATATATGATCATATATATTTCATTTTTACCCGGGTATAGAAAAAATGTCTTAGAATCTGGGACATTTTTGGTAGAAAAAATAATTCAAAATTTGACAATTTTTCTATGTGAAAAATGTCTCAGAATTTGTTAATCTATCTATAAAAAATGTTTTAGAATCTTTTTTTTCGGAAATTATCTTAGAATCGAGAAAATTGCCTGAAAAAAACTTAGAATCTCTTACGTTTTCTAAAAAAAAAAACAAATTGAAAAGTTAAATTCGACTTGGCCGAATCTATGAATACCCTGCACAATGCCGTTTTTTAAAGGATAGTAATTTTTTTAACGTAAAAAAATAATGAAATTTTGATTATAAATACTTTATTTCAAGTAAAAAACTTTTTTTTTTGTCATTTTTGTAAAAAAAAAGAAAAATTACGAATTTTTTTTTGAGTTTAAAATTTTTCTTTGAGTGTAAATTTTTTTTAGTGTAAAAATATTTCTTAGTGACAAAATTTCTTTGTTAAGTAATTTTGAGGCTTGTGTTTTTTTACAGCTCGGTTTTTGTCAACAAGTGAATTTAAGGTGAAACCAATCTGAAATTCAGGGTTTTGCTTATAACTTTTGAACCAATAGACCGATTGGGCTGAAATTTAAATCGAACCGGACTAGAGGAACGAAAAATATATGTACCACACTTTAGCACCCTCACAATCCTCACCGTGTGTTTTATCTCGTAAATTCGCTCGTTTAGTGAACCACTAAACCGATTTTGATGTGTTACAATACCAACCTGACCAGGTCAATGCACAACATATAGGCCGAACTTTAGGAGCCTCCGTTAAATTTTTCAAAAGTTAGCGTGTTTTCAACAGACAGACTGACGGAAAGACGGTTGGACGGACTTCTAGGATACTTTATGGGGTCCTAGATATTTCATGGTGTTACAAACGGACAAACTTATATATACCCTCCATCACTGAGTGGAGGGTATAAAAAAAAGTTTCTTTACGACAAATTTTTCTAAATATTATTAAATATAATTGTGAGCCTACACCCACCCCCCCCCCCCTCCCCCGTTATTAAGATAGTTAAAACTTTCTTTCTCCCTATATATTATACTGGGCTTTTATTATACCCTCCAACTACAGTATGGGGGTATACTCACTTTGTATACTCACTTTGTGCAACGCATCAAAATATCGGTCTAGGAACCCATAAAGTATATGATTAGTGATTATGATCAGTGATCGATTCTAAGACATTCTAGCGATGTCCGTCTGTCCGTCCGTCTGTCCGTCCGTCTGTCTGTCCGTCTGTAGTTAACACGATACAGTCCAAAATAAAAAAGCTAGACTCCCGAAATTTAGCACCAATATGTCTTAAGTTCGTAAACGAGCGAAATCGGGCTAGGAGGAAAACAGTTCCCCCTTGAAGAACTAAACCAACCTCTGAAAAATACCGGTTTTTTACATGATATTTTGTGGTTTTGTTTAACAAATGCAACATTTTTATGCTCCAAGAAGTTCAAAATCCTTCATTTTGACCCTGAGTATTAGAAAATGTCGTTTTTTTCGCTCCGACCCCCTTTTGTGGGCGTGGAAAAAATATTAAATAGGAAATTTTTTCCCCACAATTAACACTTCACCCCCCCCTCCCCCCCCCCCCCAACAAAAAAAAGATTAAAACGGACCTGCAATTTTTTTTTTTTTTGCATGTTGGAGGGTATAAAAGATTCGGCACAGCCGAATTTAACACTCTTGTATATTGCTGGGATTGATAAGACATTAAACACCAAGGCGTAAGATTATTTTTTAGTTTTCTTATTCTGTAACAATCATACGCCTAGTTATTCAATAATGACATTTTACTGAGAACAATTTAAAATTGAAATTTTTAAAAATTATCCGCTATATGTTCATTATAGTCAGGCGCGTATCCAGCTCTTGGGTTGGTTTTTTTATTTTTATTTTTTGTATTGAATCTCATGTCGGATTTGAATTATTAATTACGTAAGAAAAATTCTGAGGTTCTGAGGCATTTTGCTACAAAAAAGCTTTAAGAATTTATGACATTTTTGTTATAGAAAAATTTTCATATTTTGGTTCTCTCTCATATAGCAATTTCGCAGATACTTAGGCCATTTTTCTACCAAACAATTTCTATATAAAGAAAAATTCTTTGTTTAGAAAAATTCTCAGATTTAGTGACTTTTTCCATATTGAAAACTTTTTAGATTCTGAAATTTTTTGTTGTTCTATTTTTCAAGGAAAAAAGTCTAAAATACCGAAACGATCTTTCT
This sequence comes from Pegoplata infirma, assembly GCA_963921195.1. Lineage (NCBI taxonomy): Eukaryota > Metazoa > Arthropoda > Insecta > Diptera > Anthomyiidae > Pegoplata > Pegoplata infirma. The sequence continues at coordinate 45,037,619 of OY992540.1, read as the reverse complement.
ACAAAATTTTAAGGGTTTGAAAAACAATTCTATAGAAAAATCTTAAAATTATTTGAGGAAATTTCCTATATTCTGAGAAATTTTATTATCGAAAGAAACTTTTTCTTAGAAAACTTTAAGATTTTCAAATATTTTCTAAGACATATGTATTTCCTATTGGAAAGTGTGTGAATCATTTTTCCTACAAAACAGTCTTAGATTCTAAAACATTTTCCCAATTAAAAAGGACTCAGCTTCTTTATTATAAAAAAAGTCTTAAATTCTGGGTCTCAGACATTTTCCTACAGAAAAAGTCTTAGTTTCTGTCATATTTTTCAAAAAGTTTTCTATCTCTCTAAAACTCAGATTTTTCTATATAAAAAACTCACAAATCTGAGGCATTTTTCTTATCAAAGAGTCTGCGATTTTTTTTCTGGGATTTTAAGAATTATTTCCTACAGAAAAGGGGTTTGCTTTTCCTAATAAAAAAGTCTTAAATTCTGAGACATCTGTCAAAAAGAAAAAATCTCAACTTCAGAGACATCTAGGACAAAAAATTCCTAGATACGAAGGCCTTTTATAAATAGAAAAATAATAGTTTTGAGATATTTTTTCTAAAGGGAAAATTACACTGAAACAGGGTTTTTTTTATTCACATTCTAACACATTTTTTTGTATAGAAAAATTGTAAAATTTTCCTGAAGAAATTTTTTTTATGTTTTCTATACAAAAATTCTAAGCAAAATTTGCAAGTTCCTATAGAAAAATACCCAAATGTTTCTTTAGAAAAATTTTTGTATATGAAGCATTCCACACCAAATGTCCAGCGAAAAAAACATGTGTCCCGTAAATTTCTGAAAAGGTTGTTTGGATAGCCCTATATGTAACTAAGAAAATTGCGTTTTTGGTTTTTCAAATTTTCGAAAACTGGGCTTAGGAGGCGTGGTCAAATATTGAAAAAATGGAAAAATTTGTGGCGAGTTGCCTTGATTAAATATTTATCACATTAAAACGGAATGCACCACAATGTCAAAAATTTACGTTCTTATATAGTTTTGTATGGGCTATCGATTAAAAATTTTTTTTTTGGAAAATTTTCAGAACCCGTTCTGAAATTTTCCATTTTTTAAAAAGTCAATTTATCAAAAATCCGGCCACTTTTTTTTTCTTTTTTATTTATTTTTTTAAAAGTTTAGATGTTTGTCCATCCACACAAAAAAATCAGAAACACGTTCATCTTTTTTTTTCGAGAAAATCGCATTTGAACTTTAAATTTCATAACAATTTTGTTATTTGCTTGTATTTCTTTGTGTCAAAAGAGCGTATGACGAATATTTATGCAATTAATATTACTCATTCGCAACTTTAAAGCAAAGAAATACAAGCAAATAACAAAATTTTTATGAAATTTAAAGTTCAAATGCGATTTTCTCGAAAAAAAAAGATGAACGTGTTTCTGATTTTTTTTGTGTGGATGGACAAACATCTAAACTTTTAAAAAAATAAATAAAAAAGAAAAAAAAAAGTGGCCGGATTTTTGATAAATTGACTTTTTAAAAAAATGGAAAATTTCAGAACGGGTTCTAAAAATTTTCCAAAAAAAGAATTTTTAATCGATAGCCCATACAAAACTATATAAGAACGTAAATTTTTGACATTGCGGTGCATTCCGTTTTAATGTGATAAATATTTAATCAAGGCAACTCGCCACAAATTTTAACATTTTTTCAATATTTGACCACGCCTCCTAAGCCCAGTTTTCGAAAATTTGAAAAACCAAAAACGCAATTTTCTTAGTTACATATAGGGCTATCCAAACAACCTATTCAGAAATTTACGGGACACATGTTTTTCTGTAGCGGGACATTTGGTGTGGAATGCCTCATATGTCCTAAAGAAAAATTTGAATAGAGAGAGAGAGTTTTAAGAATTTTTATTAAAAATTTCTCCCATAGAAAAATTCTCAGTTTCTTTCCATATTAAAATTCTAAGGTTTTTCATTTGGAAAAATTCCAAATTATTCCTATAGAAAAATTCTAATATTTTTCCTTAAGAAAATTTTTCAACTCTTTCCTATAGAACTATTCTCAACATTTTCCTATGAAAAAATTCTCTAATGTCCAAATATTAGCTTATATTTTAAGTAAAAAAAATTAAAAAAATTAAAAAAAATCAATTTGTTCAGAACTTTCCGATTTTCAAGTAAAAAAAAGGAAACCAAAGACATTGCCTTAATATTGACCCTAAAAGGCAACATTTCCGACCTCGACGATTTTTAAATTCGAAAAAAGGAAAATTTGCTCCGTCTTAATGTAATTAACTTATGGTAGGTAATTTTAAAAATTTTCAATTTGAATTGTTCTCAATAAAATCTCATTGTTTGTTGTATAACTAGGCGTATGATTGTTGTAGTATAAGAAACTAAAAATTAATCATACGCCTGGTGTTTTATTGTGTACACGATTTGACAAAAAATTAAGCGCCTGGTATATTTACTACTTATTGGTTGATATAAACACTTATTTGTTTTTTTTTTTCGTTTTATTCCTTTAAGAAACCTATTTAATCCCAATAAGTCATTTTAATAACTTATTAAATGTTTTCTATAAAATGTGAGTTTGTTGTTCGAAATAATTTAATTTGATAAAATTCAATTTAATATTGTCATCATTAAATTTATTGTTTTTTATTTAAATTTTAACACTTTGTTTCAATTTAAATGCAACAGAATAAATTATTTAATTAGTTTTCTTGTTCTATGAAATACATATTTAAGATCTAAACAGGGGAGGTATGACCAGTTTTAATTTTAAATGTGAAAGAAAAACAAGTTAAAAAGTTAAGTTCGAATTGATAAAATATATGAGTACATTCTATACTGCCTTAACATTTTGAATTCAAATAAATTTGAATTCAGTAACTTTTAGTATGTAACTTTTTTTATAACAAAAAAGTTATCAATAAAATTGAGACCAGAAAATTTTTATTTTGAGTGAAAATATTTTTTTGTAATTTTTGAAAAAAAAAAATAATAATTTTGGAGTAAAATATTTTTTTAACGTAATTTTTTTTACTGTAAAGTCAGTTTTGTGTGTGGATTTTTATGTAAAAATTGTTTTAAAATTTTTTTATATACAAACATAAATGTCTTAAACATTTGAAAACTATTTTTTTTTTTGAAAACTTTTGGGACAGCTTCTGGTAAAAAAAAAATATTTATGTTAAAAATTCTGCATCTGTAAACAAAAATTGCGTTTTCGGATGTTTTTTCTTAATATTTTTTCAAAAAAGGTAGTAAAATTTAATAATTTTTGCGCCGCATTAATTAAGCCGGAAACTGATTTTTTTGCCAAATAAAGGTACCCCTGCAAAACATTTTCATTAATTTTCCCAAAGTCAACTCTTTAATGGGCATCACTCGGATCGTATTCCGTCACAGAATTTTAAAGTTTTTAAATTTCAGAAAACCCTAATTGTTCAGTTTAACAAACTGTACTTTTATTGTATGTGAGCATTTGTTGGGTTCTTGAGAAATTCTAATGATTCTGTAAATTAGAAAACTGTGTACATACGTATACTTGTAAATACATATACATATAATACAAGGGTGGAAAATCCCGTACTAGAATAATATATTGTTTTAAGTGCTACACACGCGCAACAGATGTTTACAACAATGTTTGCAGCAAGCAGGTAGCCTAGTTTAGTATTATAATTTTCATAAGTAGTACTTAAGTATATATATATTTTGTAAATAAAGAGTTAGCGGTCGAGCGTTCGAAAGTTCGACAGTTCGCTTAAAACCACCAAAGCCGACTCGTGTTTTATTTTCTCCGCTGTTTAACCGTTCACTAATATACAATTTTCTAGAAAATCAGCTGCTGACTATTAGTATACCTACTTCGTAAGTATAAATGAAAATAAATTGAATTAACCTAAAAGTTTTTAAAACATCATCACAAAAAACAACATAAACTTTAATTTTATGATGACAATAAAATGTTAAAATTTTAAATGGAATTTTTGTTTTTGTTACAAATTTGTCATCTTGTTTTTGTGTTAATTTATGCTAATTAAATGCAATTTTGCAATAACACTTAACAATCTACATATTTAGTTAAATCTTAAAAGACAACAAAAAATATACTTATACTAATACACAGAAAAAAAGCTTTATTAAAAATTTTTGTGTAAGAAAACTATAGTCGGTCGAGATTGTGCATATAATCTGTTTTATGAATTTTTCTACTTCGAACTAAAAATAAATAATAATCGATTCACAGTTGTCAGAAGAACAAAAACCGTGATACTTTTTTTTTATACCCTCCACTCTAGTGATAGAGGGTATATATAAGTTTGTCATTCCGTTTGTAACACCTCGAAATATTGGTCTAGGACCCCATAAAGTATATATATTCATGATCCTCGATCGATTTTAAGACGATCTAGCGATGTCCGTCCGTCCGTCCGTCCGTCCGTCTGTCTGTCTGTCTGTCTGTCTGTCTGTCTGTCTGTCTGTCTGTCTGTCTGTCTGTCTGTCTGTCTGTCTGTCTGTCTGTCTGTCTGTCTGTCTGTCTGTCTGTCTGTCTGTCTGTCTGTCTGTCTGTCTGTCTGTCTGTCTGTCTGTCTGTCTGTCTGTCTGTCTGTCTGTCTGTCTGTCTGTCTGTCTGTCTGTCTGTCTGTCTGTCTGTCTGTCTGTCTGTCTGTCTGTCTGTCTGTCTGTCTGTCTGTCTGTCTGTCTGTCTGTCTGTCTGTCTGTCTGTCTGTCTGTCTGTCTGTCTGTCTGTCTGTCTGTCTGTCTGTCTGTCTGTCTGTCTGTCTGTCTGTCTGTCTGTCTGTCTGTCTGTCTGTCTGTCTGTCTGTCTGTCTGTCTGTCTGTCTGTCTGTCTGTCTGTCTGTCTGTCTGTCTGTCTGTCTGTCTGTCTGTCTGTCTGTCTGTCTGTCTGTCTGTCTGTCTGTCTGTCTGTCTGTCTGTCTGTCTGTCTGTCTGTCTGTCTGTCTGTCTGTCTGTCTGTCTGTCTGTCTGTCTGTCTGTCTGTCTGTCTGTCTGTCTGTCTGTCTGTCTGTCTGTCTGTCTGTCTGTCTGTCTGTCTGTCTGTCTGTCTGTCTGTCTGTCTGTCTGTCTGTCTGTCTGTCTGTCTGTCTGTCTGTCTGTCTGTCTGTCTGTCTGTCTGTCTGTCTGTCTGTCTGTCTGTCTGTCTGTCTGTCTGTCTGTCTGTCTGTCTGTCTGTCTGTCTGTCTGTCTGTCTGTCTGTCTGTCTGTCTGTCTGTCTGTCTGTCTGTCTGTCTGTCTGTCTGTCTGTCTGTCTGTCTGTCTGTCTGTCTGTCTGTCTGTCTGTCTGTCTGTCTGTCTGTCTGTCTGTCTGTCTGTCTGTCTGTCTGTCTGTCTGTCTGTCTGTCTGTCTGTCTGTCTGTCTGTCTGTCTGTCTGTCTGTCTGTCTGTCTGTCTGTCTGTCTGTCTGTCTGTCTGTCTGTCTGTCTGTCTGTCTGTCTGTCTGTCTGTCTGTCTGTCTGTCTGTCTGTCTGTCTGTCTGTCTGTCTGTCTGTCTGTCTGTCTGTCTGTCTGTCTGTCTGTCTGTCTGTCTGTCTGTCTGTCTGTCTGTCTGTCTGTCTGTCTGTCTGTCTGTCTGTCTGTCTGTCTGTCTGTCTGTCTGTCTGTCTGTCTGTCTGTCTGTCTGTCTGTCTGTCTGTCTGTCTGTCTGTCTGTCTGTCTGTCTGTCTGTCTGTCTGTCTGTCTGTCTGTCTGTCTGTCTGTCTGTCTGTCTGTCTGTCTGTCTGTCTGTCTGTCTGTCTGTCTGTCTGTCTGTCTGTCTGTCTGTCTGTCTGTCTGTCTGTCTGTCTGTCTGTCTGTCTGTCTGTCTGTCTGTCTGTCTGTCTGTCTGTCTGTCTGTCTGTCTGTCTGTCTGTCTGTCTGTCTGTCTGTCTGTCTGTCTGTCTGTCTGTCTGTCTGTCTGTCTGTCTGTCTGTCTGTCTGTCTGTCTGTCTGTCTGTCTGTCTGTCTGTCTGTCTGTCTGTCTGTCTGTCTGTCTGTCTGTCTGTCTGTCTGTCTGTCTGTCTGTCTGTCTGTCTGTCTGTCTGTCTGTCTGTCTGTCTGTCTGTCTGTCTGTCTGTCTGTCTGTCTGTCTGTCTGTCTGTCTGTCTGTCTGTCTGTCTGTCTGTCTGTCTGTCTGTCTGTCTGTCTGTCTGTCTGTCTGTCTGTCTGTCTGTCTGTCTGTCTGTCTGTCTGTCTGTCTGTCTGTCTGTCTGTCTGTCTGTCTGTCTGTCTGTCTGTCTGTCTGTCTGTCTGTCTGTCTGTCTGTCTGTCTGTCTGTCTGTCTGTCTGTCTGTCTGTCTGTCTGTCTGTCTGTCTGTCTGTCTGTCTGTCTGTCTGTCTGTCTGTCTGTCTGTCTGTCTGTCTGTCTGTCTGTCTGTCTGTCTGTCTGTCTGTCTGTCTGTCTGTCTGTCTGTCTGTCTGTCTGTCTGTCTGTCTGTCTGTCTGTCTGTCTGTCTGTCTGTCTGTCTGTCTGTCTGTCTGTCTGTCTGTCTGTCTGTCTGTCTGTCTGTCTGTCTGTCTGTCTGTCTGTCTGTCTGTCTGTCTGTCTGTCTGTCTGTCTGTCTGTCTGTCTGTCTGTCTGTCTGTCTGTCTGTCTGTCTGTCTGTCTGTCTGTCTGTCTGTCTGTCTGTCTGTCTGTCTGTCTGTCTGTCTGTCTGTCTGTCTGTCTGTCTGTCTGTCTGTCTGTCTGTCTGTCTGTCTGTCTGTCTGTCTGTCTGTCTGTCTGTCTGTCTGTCTGTCTGTCTGTCTGTCTGTCTGTCTGTCTGTCTGTCTGTCTGTCTGTCTGTCTGTCTGTCTGTCTGTCTGTCTGTCTGTCTGTCTGTCTGTCTGTCTGTCTGTCTGTCTGTCTGTCTGTCTGTCTGTCTGTCTGTCTGTCTGTCTGTCTGTCTGTCTGTCTGTCTGTCTGTCTGTCTGTCTGTCTGTCTGTCTGTCTGTCTGTCTGTCTGTCTGTCTGTCTGTCTGTCTGTCTGTCTGTCTGTCTGTCTGTCTGTCTGTCTGTCTGTCTGTCTGTCTGTCTGTCTGTCTGTCTGTCTGTCTGTCTGTCTGTCTGTCTGTCTGTCTGTCTGTCTGTCTGTCTGTCTGTCTGTCTGTCTGTCTGTCTGTCTGTCTGTCTGTCTGTCTGTCTGTCTGTCTGTCTGTCTGTCTGTCTGTCTGTCTGTCTGTCTGTCTGTCTGTCTGTCTGTCTGTCTGTCTGTCTGTCTGTCTGTCTGTCTGTCTGTCTGTCTGTCTGTCTGTCTGTCTGTCTGTCTGTCTGTCTGTCTGTCTGTCTGTCTGTCTGTCTGTCTGTCTGTCTGTCTGTCTGTCTGTCTGTCTGTCTGTCTGTCTGTCTGTCTGTCTGTCTGTCTGTCTGTCTGTCTGTCTGTCTGTCTGTCTGTCTGTCTGTCTGTCTGTCTGTCTGTCTGTCTGTCTGTCTGTCTGTCTGTCTGTCTGTCTGTCTGTCTGTCTGTCTGTCTGTCTGTCTGTCTGTCTGTCTGTCTGTCTGTCTGTCTGTCTGTCTGTCTGTCTGTCTGTCTGTCTGTCTGTCTGTCTGTCTGTCTGTCTGTCTGTCTGTCTGTCTGTCTGTCTGTCTGTCTGTCTGTCTGTCTGTCTGTCTGTCTGTCTGTCTGTCTGTCTGTCTGTCTGTCTGTCTGTCTGTCTGTCTGTCTGTCTGTCTGTCTGTCTGTCTGTCTGTCTGTCTGTCTGTCTGTCTGTCTGTCTGTCTGTCTGTCTGTCTGTCTGTCTGTCTGTCTGTCTGTCTGTCTGTCTGTCTGTCTGTCTGTCTGTCTGTCTGTCTGTCTGTCTGTCTGTCTGTCTGTCTGTCTGTCTGTCTGTCTGTCTGTCTGTCTGTCTGTCTGTCTGTCTGTCTGTCTGTCTGTCTGTCTGTCTGTCTGTCTGTCTGTCTGTCTGTCTGTCTGTCTGTCTGTCTGTCTGTCTGTCTGTCTGTCTGTCTGTCTGTCTGTCTGTCTGTCTGTCTGTCTGTCTGTCTGTCTGTCTGTCTGTCTGTCTGTCTGTCTGTCTGTCTGTCTGTCTGTCTGTCTGTCTGTCTGTCTGTCTGTCTGTCTGTCTGTCTGTCTGTCTGTCTGTCTGTCTGTCTGTCTGTCTGTCTGTCTGTCTGTCTGTCTGTCTGTCTGTCTGTCTGTCTGTCTGTCTGTCTGTCTGTCTGTCTGTCTGTCTGTCTGTCTGTCTGTCTGTCTGTCTGTCTGTCTGTCTGTCTGTCTGTCTGTCTGTCTGTCTGTCTGTCTGTCTGTCTGTCTGTCTGTCTGTCTGTCTGTCTGTCTGTCTGTCTGTCTGTCTGTCTGTCTGTCTGTCTGTCTGTCTGTCTGTCTGTCTGTCTGTCTGTCTGTCTGTCTGTCTGTCTGTCTGTCTGTCTGTCTGTCTGTCTGTCTGTCTGTCTGTCTGTCTGTCTGTCTGTCTGTCTGTCTGTCTGTCTGTCTGTCTGTCTGTCTGTCTGTCTGTCTGTTGAAAACACGCTAACTTTTGAAAGACTTTACGGAGGCTCCTGAAGTTTGGCATATATGTTGGGAATTTACCTGGTCAGGTTGGTATTGCAATCCAGCGAAATCGGTCCAGTGGTTCAAAAGTTATGAGCAAAAGACTGAATTTCGGCAAGGGTTTTTCGTGAATTTATGAGATAAAAAGCACTATAACTTTCGAAAATCAATTCTGAGGATGCTGAAGCTTGGCATATATGTTTTTCGTTCCTCCAGCCTAGTTCGTGTTGAATTTCACCCAAATTGGTTTAGTGGTTCAAAAGTTATTAGCAAAACCGTGAATATCAGATTAGCTTCACCTTAAATTCACGTGGTGAAAACCAGTTAAACCTCTTTAAAACCCATTGGTAAGTCACAAAAATATTTTAAAACGTATTTTTGTCACTCAAAAATATTTTTATACCAAAACAAAAAAAAAAATACACTCGAAAAAAATTTTACACTCAAAAAAAATTTTAAACCCAAAAAAAAAATTAGTAAATTAGTAAATTTTTTTTTGAATGTAAAATTCGAAAAAATTTTACACTCAAAAAAAAAATTTTACACTCAAAAAAAAATTAGTAATTTTTTTTTTTTTGAATGTAAAATTCGAAAAAATTTTACACTCAAAAAAAAATTTACACTCAAAAAAAAATTTTTATTTTTTTTTTCAAAAATTACTAAAAAAATTTTTTTACACAAAATAAAATATTTCTAGTCATAACTGTTATTTTTTTTCACGTTAGAAAATTTACTATCACTTAAAATGGGCATTGTGGAGGGTATTCATAGATTCGGCCAAGTCGAATTCTACTTGTTTTAAAAAGTGATGTGAATGCTATAAAAAAAAAATCAAAATTTATCCGATTTTCCGTACCACTGCAGCCGATTTTTCAACAATAGTTTAAAAAAAAGCATTTGCAGATAAAAAAACTCTGTCAAAAAATTTTAAAAACAATTTGAATTAACAAACTTTTAGCAGATTTTTCTGCTGAAAGGGATATTCTAACTAAATTGTCTATCATACATTTTAGAAAATAAAAGAAATCAGCAGATTATTTAGCTAATTTTACAGAACTTATGTGTTATCCTGTTTTCAAGAAAAATTTTAAGGTTTTTTTAAATAATTAATTTTTTTTGAAAAAAAAAATTAATAATTTTATTGAAAAATAGCATAAGGAATTAATGAAAAAAATTACTATCGCTTTTCTATAAGTTTAAAAAAAAAAATTGATGCTAAATATCTGTTTTAATTATTTTTTACACAAATCAAATACACATAAAATCCGCAGATTTTTCTGCAAAAATCAGCAGAATTTTCTGCTAAAATTAGAAAATTTTTCAGCCAAAGTCAGCAGAGTTTTCTGCAGTCTTGACAAATTTTCTTAATATGGATCAAAATGAGTGTACGGATCAGAGAAAATTCTAAATAACAACCCACCTTAATGTTTTTTATTCTATACACAGAAAAAAATATTCGATGGAAAAAAACAATTAAATATTTTCTCAGCTTAAAATTTGACATTCAATTAAATTTTACTTGAATCAATTAACCATTTGCTCAAATCAGAAAAATTCACAAAAAAATTCACAAAAACAAAAACACTCATCATAGTAGGCTTTGAGTAACAATGGGATGAACGCTGTTTCGTTTTTATAAGTTTGTCATTCCGTTTGTAACACCTCGAAATATTGGTCTAGGACCCCATAAAGTATATATTTTCATGATCCTCGATCGATTTTAAGACGATCTAGCGATGTCCGTCCGTCCGTCTGTCCGTCTGTCCGTCTGTCTGTCTGTTGAAAACACGCTAACTTTTGAAAGACTTAACGGAGGCTCGTGAAGTTTGGCATATATGTTGGGCATTTACCTGGTCAGGTTGGTATTGCAATCCAGCGAAATTGGTCTAGTGGTTCAAAAGTTATGAGCAAAAGACTGAATTTCGGCAAGGGTTTTTCGTGAATTTTTGAGCCAAAAAGCACTATAACTTTCGAAAAGCAATTCTGAGGATGCTGACGCTTAACATATATATTTTTCGTTCCTCCAGCCTAGTTCTTGTTGAATTTCAGCCAAATCGGTCCAGTGGTTCAAAAGTTATTAGTAAAACCGTGAACTTCAGATTAGCTTCACTTAAAATTCATGTGTTGAAAACCCGTTAAACCGGATATAAAAATATTGGTAAGTCACAAAAATATTTTACAACGTATTTTTGTCACTCATAAATATTTTTATACCTAAACAAAAAAAAAAATATACTCGAAAAAAATTTTACACTCAAAAAAAATTTTACACTCAAAAAAAAAATTAGTAAATTATTTTTTTTTTTCAAAAATTACTAAAAAAAATTTTTTTAAACAAAATAAAATATTTCTAATCAAAACTGTTATTTTTTCACGTTAGAAAATTTATTATCACTTAAAATGGGCATTGTGGAGGGTATTCATAGATTCGGCCAAGTCGAATTTAACTTTTCTACTTGTTTGTTTTAGTTTTCGTTTGTCGTCAAATAGATAAGTACTTGCACGCACACAAGAAGAAGAAAACAAATAATATAAAGCACAAAAAAAAAAAACAATTTAAACAAAAGACTGACAAAAAACATTACAACTGTAAAATATTGATAAACCATTCACTCAGATCAAGCATTGGATTAATCAAAAATAACGAAAAATTATTGATTAACCGCTACTCAAATCAAGCATTGGTTTAATCCGAAATAACAGAAAAATATCAATTAACCACTTACTCAAATCAAGCATTTGTTTAATCCAGGATCAGTCAATGACTGACCTACAACTTTCGTGCTTGATTCAAAATTTTTCTTCATTAGCTGACTTGCTCAAACTAGTGTATTTTGTGCTTGATCTAACAACTCATTTTTATCTGTGCAAAGAAGTTCTTTTATTACAAATATTGTCAGATTCTTAAACATTCAGAAAAAAAATCGTTTTCAAAAATATTTTTTAACAAAAAAAATTTGCGATTCTGTGACATTTTTTACATATATTTTCGTATTGTAGGACATTTTAAAGAAAACAATTTCCCAATTATGAAAAAATTACTACTATAAACGCTTGAGTCACATTCTTTTTTATTGAAAAATATAAAACTCAAAAAATTTTGAGTTTTACTTTCTGAAAAAAATTTCCAAAAAAAAATTTTTCCGATTGTAAGATATTCTACAAAAATTTTCCAAAACAATTTAGACGTTAGACTCTCAACATTTTTTTTTAGATTTTATGAGACTTTTTCTATTCTTATGTATTGTACAAAAAGTTTTTTATGTCAAACAAATAAAGTTTCTGTAACATTTGTCTAATTAATTTCTAATTGTCACAATTTTTTCCAAAGGAACTTTTTTTCATAATAAGAACTTCCAGATTGACAGATATTTTTTTATAGAAAATTTTTAGATTTATTCCCATTTTTTCTTTACAAATTATAACATTTTTTTAATGATAAATTTTAAGATTTAGAGATTTTTTCCTTGGGACAATTTTTTTGGAAATTTCTATGTATTATTTTTTTCCACTTTTTCACTCTTTTGCTTTAATTTTACTTTCTTTTTCTTCCTTTTCCTAGTTTTTGTTTTTGAAATTTGGTATAGGGGGAAAATTTCCCCTTTCTTCGCCCGTTATACCAGAGCATGATATAATACCCTACACCAGTGTTTTTCTGAAAAACATTTGAAAACCATCCCAGTAAATATTCATTTGTTTTTACAAACCCAACATTTATTTTTTACTGTTAATAAAGTTTCAACAAATTCAACAAACAAATTCAAAAAAAAAAATCCTACGAAAACAATAAGAATTAATGATTTCTACTGAATTTTATTTTAAAAAATTTTTAATAAAATTTTTCTAGAATCGATCCCGCAAACAACTACATTCTGACCAGACACTCTACCTATCGTTCCAAAGTCACTTGATACAAACATGTTTTTATATTTCTATAAATATTTTTTTTAATTTTTTATCTACAAAAAAATAACCAACACAAGTAGGTAAAAATTAAAGACTTTTTTTTTAAATGCCAACAATTACAAAAAAAAAAAAAATAACGTACACAAATCATTAAAAATTAAAGAAGAATCACTTATATTTACTTACAGAACAAAAATAAATGACTTTAAAAATTGAATGCTACTGAAAGTCTTTATTTTTTATCTTGTTATTTTTTAAACAAAGAACAGAAATAGTCATTTAAAAAAACTGAACATTGAACAAATGTTTTTTCTTTTAAAAACGACAAAACGTAAAACTTTTTAAATAAAATACAAACAGTTAATGACAAACGTCCAAATTCATAAAAAACAAAAGCGTTTAGTTGAATTTCCATACAAAATTTTCTTTATAAACCTTTTTTAAACCTCTTGTAACTTTTATGAATTTGAAGGTTAATGTTTTGAGTGTAGAGAAACGAAATCTAAAACCAAGTTTTTTGAGTTTTGATCTCCTAAAACAGATCGATATTTTCTCTATATCTTGTGTATAAATTTAAACACTAAAAATAAATTCTCTGTCTAATTAGCAGAAAAATATGCCGAAAATACACCCATATTGAGTCATATGTAGGCTGACCATTCGTACTGATTTGATCAGTACATGTACTGATTTTTGATCCCGTGTACTGATCAAAAAACGTTGTACTGATTTGTACTGATTTTTTGAAATATGTACTGATTGTACCGATTTTTGAACATTTCAACATAAAAAATTATTTTATTAAAAAATTCTATACAAAAACTTTATTTTCATAAAAAAGTCTCAGAGTAGTTTTTTAAAACTTAAGTCTGACAATGAATCAAAAAGTTCCTTAACGCAAAAAGGTTACTGATCATGAGATTATTTTGATCTTCATATATTTATATGAAAAGGCGCAGAGAATCTTTGAGATTTTCTATAGCGAAAGCTTCACGGGATGATGGATTTTCTATAAATTTGGAAAGATAATGTAATTGCATGAACCTTAATAGTTCTGAGATATTCGATGAGCAAATGTCATCAGAATTTATTGAAAAAATTGCTGGGAAGTTTTCTAAAAGGAAAACTTACCAAAAATTAAAGAAAAAGTCTTCAGAATCTGAGGCATTTTCTCTTTCCCAAAACCTGTCGGTTTTCATTATATTTTCTGCACTGAAACTATCAAAACATTTAAATGAAGTTTTTTTAAGTCAACTAAATTTTCTGAAAAATAACTACCAGAGCTTATACACTCAAAAAAAAAAAACTGTAAAGTTAGCAAAAAAAGCTTGTAAACCTACAAGAAAATTTGCTGATTTTGAACCCACAATTTTTTTGGTAAAGTTAGCAAAAACGTTTTGCTAAAAATTAGTTAACTGAAATTTTTTTTATTTCAACTTAGTTCATACACATTTGAGGACCCCATTGGGTTCGGACCCAATAGGTCCAGACCCCGATGGGCCTAGACCTAGTTGGGTTCCTTAAAAATCCTTAAAAATCGTCATAGTTTTTGATCCAAAATTTGTGTCCGTTTCGCTCTACCTTGCTTAGTTTTTGAGATACGTGATTTTAGGGGATCACTGGGGTCCTGAGAATTAAAAAACTCGATAACTTCAAAAATATTACTCGTCTTGAGAGCTACAAAAATTCTTTTGGACTTTTTGTTGTGTCGGCAATATTTACCGAGATATGAGCATTTTAAAATTTTCGGGAATGCTAACTTTTTTGGATCCAAAGTTAGGTCCCGTTAGGGTCCACACATGTGAAGAGGACCCGCGAAAGTATGGCGATTCTAAGAACCAAAAATGCCCTCCATTTTGCTCTATCTGGCTTAGTTTCCGAGATAGCGCCATTTTAAGTTTTCTGAAAATAAAAAAAAATTTACCATTTATTTTTGCTAATGTTAGCAAAAAATCTTGTAAAAATGTTGTCAACTCAATTTCAAATTTAGCAAAAGACATAAGTTCAAAGTTTGTTTAAAATTGCTAATGTGCTAAATGAAGTTTACAAGAACTTTTTGCTAAAAGTTAGCTAACTAGCATTAGCAAAAAAAAATTAGTAAATCTACTAACGTATTTTTTTGAGTGTAGTATATGTTTTTAACAGTTGTTTTTACCAGTTGTTTTTACTAAAATACTTATATAAATTTAACGAAAATTTTTTGGGTGTTGAAAACATCATCAGTGACTTCGCATAGAAAAGAGCTTTTGAGAGTACACACAAAAAAAAAATATATAAAAAAAAATGTGTCCGTTTTAGGGATAATACAACCTATAAAGTGGTTTTGGATAATTTACCTAAGTTTTTTAGAGCAAAAACGTTGGTAAGTTATCCAAAACCACTTTATAGGTAAACCAAAAACTGGCACAATTTTTTTAATTTTTTTTTTGTGTGTAGGATTTACGCTTAATTCTTTCCGTAGTCAACATTAAGCTTTACACGTAGTTATTTCTAGAAAAAAAAAAAAACAAAAACTTGGCCGTACTGATTTGAGTTCAGAAAAAAATGGTCACCCTAGTCATATGCTGATTTTAGCACGATTATCTAGGTGAAATCAGCAGAGTCATGATTATCTATCTGTCAAAACAGCAGAGAAATCTGCTAAGACATTTTCCAGAAAATTTTTGTTATTATTTTTTTTTTTTTCATGAAAACTTTAAAAGTTTTTTTTTTTTGTGTATTTTAAACTTAAAAAATAAAAATGGAAAAAAATAAAGGTTTCTTGCAAACTATTTCTGTAAAATAACAAAATAATCTGCTAAAAATATGTTCAAAAATTTGTTTAAAAATATCGTTTTGATGGCATAAAAAAATATCGCTTTGAAAAAAAAAAAACATGAAAAAAGAATAACAGCAAACTATTTCTGTATAATTAACAAATAATCTGCTAAAAATATCTTTACAAATATATTTTGGAATTCAGCAAACAGTATGTGTAAAAACGCAGTAAAATTTCTGTTACTTTGTAAAACTGAATGACAAAGATTTTAGTAAAAATATGAATTTTAGCAGAAAAATCTGCAGAAAGTTTGCTAAATCAAATTAAAAGTCGTTTGACAGATTTTCCGACAAAGTTTTTCTCTTGAGTGAAAGTAATCAGGTAAATTGACTTTGCAAACTTACTGAAACAGTGGAAAAAACTTCTTCAAATCTAAGAAGATGAACTAATTGGTAGAAAATTACGTCGTAAACTAAAGAAGAGGAATATGACTTTAAAATAAAGACTTTGTTTACATATTAAGGGAAAATTTCTCTGGCGGTAAGAATTTCTTCCATGTATTAGGGAATTCCATTTAAGAAAAATAATTTACTATTTAACAGCACATGAACGAAAATTTTTTTCTTACAGTTAAGAAAATTTACCAACTTTTAGTTAAATTTAACTAAATTTTGGGAAAATTTATAAACTATTTTGAAGAAAATTTTTCCAAAGTTTAAGTCTTTCTTTTTAGTGTGGCTGAATCGAGTTTAGGAGGTAAAAACACATAAAGAATTGATTTAGATTTTTTTCCTCTATACTGTGTACAAATTTCAAAGAAATCTGAACGACTTTCCTTATAAGATTTTAGGCAAACATAACAATTAATGTTTTAATTAAATCAATTCAAAAAAAAATAATATTTTTTTTTTTTTAACAATAATTTTAATAACAACATTTTTTTCTGTGCATATAAAACGATAATTTTGCTATTGCATAGTAAACGTCTTTAAAATACAACACTTTGCAACTAAACATCCTTCTATTCAGTGCATTACATACAACCATCGACCACCCAAAGTCATTTAATATCTTTCATGTGTTTAAGTCACTGTTGCATATCAAAGTCCTATCATAGACAAATGAATAATTCATTCTACAAGAATTTTTTTCTTCTTCTTTCATTTTTCTTAAACTGAAAGTGTTGGTTGAAACAAACACCCAAAAAATAAGAATACAAGATAGTACATCAAAGACACTTAAAGCCAAGACATGTCTCGAAAGATTCAAATTTCAAAACTACTACTTTAACTGCTGTTGCTTCTGCCGCTTCTCTTCGTCCATAAAATGCATTTTAGTTTCACTAGAAAACATTAAATAGCAGTTAGACCAGAAAGGTGCTCTTAGAAAGTACGGGGGTATGGTCTGAGGAAGATGAATGACTGACTCAATGAATGGACAAAAGTGAAATAAAGTGTATTTTTAGTGCAAAGTAAGAATTTATTCAATTTACACTATACAAACGGTGCTACGTGTGTTTTTATTTTATTTTTTTTTTGTTCAGTCAGCCAGCCAAGACAATTTTTATAATACACTATCTAGCAACTACAACGACGACAATAACATCATGAACTGATGTTAGAACAGGCAGAGTAGATGCCAAAAATAAAGATAGACATTTTTACAATTCTTTTTATTGTTATATTTAATGCTACATCATTGAAAAGAGGTATATAAAATTATTTTAATCTTTTGTTACAATGTTTGTGACGGTTAAAATTAGACCAGAGTAAACTTTTCAAATGTAAAATATCTGAAAACCCCATTCTGCGTCCGATTTTACGACCACTTCCAGGCCCACTTCCACGCCCACTTCTTTCGCTGTTTTGGCCGAAAACGACAAATCTAAAAATTTCTGATACTATTTCTCTGATTTTAAAAATATTTCAGATCAGTGCCCATCTGATTTGTTTTTAAAGCAATAATTTAATAGTCTTTTACACAGTCTGACAAAAATGAAAAAAAGTCGTTGAGCACGAGCTGGATAAAATACGTTTGAAACTAGAGAATACATGTAGTAAAACTCCATTTACAGTTTTTTTAAAAGGTTAGGTTAGGTTATAAAGGATGACAGTGGTAGAAACCAGCGCCCATTATGATTCCTTTGAAACTTTGATCCTCTCTCTTCTTCTACTGTGTAGCCAAAAGTGGTTCTTTTTATGCGTCCCATTTAGATGCCATTATAAATTCTACTTAGTAGGGTCCAAGGATTCGTGCCTCGTAATTCGGATAAATTCTGAAAAATATAAGAACAAAAAATTTTTAATCTTCTAAATCAGCGGTTACAAACCTTTTTGGCTCGCGTACCACTAATTTTAAATTTTATCAGCCGCGTACCCCTTATCGAGCTTTTTGTTTTTTCATTAAACACTTCTTATATAAATATGGTTAGAAATTTGAAACAAATTATATTGTAAAGTTTAATTAATTGTAGTACTTTTACTTTTATATCAAACTTAAAGTTTATATAAAAGAAAAAACACAAAAATTTTAAATTAATGAAAATTTAAAAAAAGTTTATAATGACACTGTTGAACAAATTCATAGAAATTCGCTCTCCCATGAATAAAAATGCATGAAGTAAAAATAAATTGAACTCCTTATTCCCAATCTGCCTTCCAAATTTTTCTATCAAGTAGGATTTTTAAGATATTCGCATTTGAATATTGAAAAACGGTAATTTGGCACTTTTTGGGTCTCCCCTGTAACGTATTCTTAAGTTGCTTACACAAAATAGGACTACATTTAGTATAAACGAGACCTCGTGATTCCAAATCTGGCATCCAAATTTTTCAAACGCGTACTGTTTTTAAAATATTGGCGTTTGAAAAACTCAAAATTCACTGTTACGCACTTATATTCTTTATAAATCATTCTAAAATTTTCAAACGAGAATATCTCTAAACGGAACATGCTAGAAAAATTTGGATTGCAGTTTCGGAACAAAAAGGTCCATTTTATATAAAATGAAGTCATATTTTGTTGCGGCAACTTGAGAATACGTAAAATTAAAAAAAAAAAAAATATTTTTTTTTTCCAAAAACCTCGAACTGAAACCACTTGTAGAGGACTAAAAGTACCCTCCTACATTTTTTATACTTTCTTCCGTTATTAGCTTAAAAACACGCACCGAGTTTTTGTTCCTTTAAAAAAACTCACTTTTTAAAAAAATTTAACTTTCAATTTTCTCAAATTTCATCGTGAGACATTAAAGAAATATTGCTGTTAAATTAAAATTCCTTAAAATCCACAAAACTCAATTATTATGTGCACTTAAGTAATACAATTTTATCATTATTTAAATAAGTTTTTAATAACCACGCCCACAAAAGAGGGCGAAACAAAAATACTTTTTTTTTATCCCCAGCATTGCCCTTGAAGTTTTTCGACATCGAATTGTTTTATTTGCTTACCAAAAATAAAAAAAAACTCCTGTAAAAAGTGGAGTTTTCAGAGGTTAAGTTCTTAAAGGGTAAATTTTTTTCCCTCTGGTCCGATTTTGCATTTTTACGAACTTAAACTAAACATGACCTTGAGACATATTCGTGCCAAACGTCAGGAGTCTAGACATTCTGTAAATATCTTAGAATCGATCACAGATTAATTATATATACTTTCTGGGGTCTTAGACCGATATTTTGACGCGTTACACACGTAATATCAAAGTGAGTATACCCCCATGCTGTTGTTAGTGGGTATAAAAAGTACTGAAAGAAGTGGTCCAGAAAAACTATTGTTGTATTTCCAAACTTCAACAAGCTCGAATTTTTATATAACTTTCGATTTTTTTTTTTTTGGTGTAGCACTAGGGCTGTCAAACGGGATCGGTTTTTTAAAATCCCGGGATTCGGGATTTGAAAATCGAAATCCCGGGATCCCGGGATTTTTCGGGATCACGGGATTTTTCGGGATCCCGGGATTTTTCGGGATTCCGGGATTTCTTGGGATTAAATTTCTTTGATTATAAAAGTAAAAAATAGTAGACTCTTTATGTTTCAATTTTATTGTGCATATTAACGGGCTACTGTGTGTTAGTTGGTAGCGTGCTAGCCTATTAAGCAGGGAGTCGTGAAATTACTAAAAAAATGATTTCTAATTATTCTTATTGTTATTTGAAGGTAATTAAAAAATTAAGTATACGCCACTTATGCAGTTTTCAAGTAATTATTAATATTAAATATTTAGCAATGAACTAAAAAAAGCCTTAAGGGGTTTGTTATGGAAAATGATAACATTTATTTGCTTTTGGATTCATCCCATTCCGATTTTGGTGTTGCACTGTATAATTTTAAAACTTATTTAAAGAAAGTTTAAAATAATAAAAACATTTAAAGGGGAAATGTAATAATATAATACATTAGACTTGTATTTCTTTGTATAAAAAAGTTTTTCTTCCAATTTTGAACGTTCCGAAAAATTTTTACTCTCCTAAAACTTACGTCATACAAATTTGAGGCCAATCGGATTAGATTTACCCGTGGCGCCCTTCGATCAAAGTTTAGGTTTTTTAGAAAATTTTCGCCAAAACCTGCAAACTTTGGTCAAAGGGCTCCGTGACTGTGGCTTAATGGTTAATGCGTTGGACTATTATTCAGCAAGCCTGGGTAGAATTCTCAGCTCAGCCAAATTCGTGGACAGCTACGTTGAAAATTAAAAAAAAGTTTTAGTTTTAATTTGTTAATGTAAATGTAACAATAATTGAACGAAGTTGTATTTTTGTATTAAATTCTCAAACATTTTTAATATTTCAAAAATCCCGGGATTTGTGCTTAAAAATCCCGGGATTCGGGATTCATTTTATGGCAAAAATCCCGGGATTTCGGGATTCGGGATTTCGGGATTGACAGCCCTATGTAGCACATTGATATTATTCAAAAAATAACTAAAATTTCGCGTACCCCCGTGAGCAGTTTCGCGTACCCCCTAGTGGTACGCGTACCATAGGTTGGTAACCGCTGTTCTAAATGATAGTGCAGGGCATTCGCATAAGAGGTGTCTTCCACGGATTCTCTATATCTACATGTATTATCATTTCTAATCCCAATTGTTACCATGTGTTTACCCAATGTGTTGTGACCAGTAATGAGGTTAACTGTAGCTCTAAGTTGCTTCCTGTCCTATTCTTCTTTTTTAAAAGGACTTCAAAGTTTTATAGGATTATATTTTATAAAATATTGTTTTATTTGTACTTGTCGTAGGATGCCACTATTGATGGCAAATGAAAGAGTAGGATCTTCCCTAACTTTTCTATTTTATTATTTTTACATATCAGAAAAAAGGAGGTAAGTTACGTTACATCCATCCAAAAATGTGTCCTTCAATATCATTCAAAATGTTCAACAAAATATTTTAATAAAGTTTTCGAATGACTTTATTCACATCCTTTTATCCTGATATGGCAAAATATAAAAATGGAAAAATTAGGGGAGATCCTCCTCTTTAATCTGACGTCACCAGTGCCATCCTATGACAATTACAAATTTTTCAAAAATATTTTACAAAATGTATTCTTTAAAACTTTGAAGACCTTTTAAAAGGAAGCATGGCCACGAAATGAAAAACTGTAAATGCAGTTTTTCTCCATTTGATCTCTACTTTCAGACGTATATCATACGGCTCATGTTTAATATTGGCTGTCGGACGGTGTTATGAGAGTAGAATAATACTCTAATCATTTTCATCAAGAGCTTAAATTGCCCTTCAGGTTGCACATATGCTAGGTTTCATCTACCACGCCAATTTCTTTGTCCACTTTTGGCCAAAAAAACGAAAACTTTAAAAACTCCGAAGCTACTCATAATTTGTCACAAATAGTTTCAACAATATTTTTAATTGTCCTTCAGGGTTAACATTAGAGTATTCCAAACCCCTTTACATATGTTCTCATAAGCCTCAAAATTGGTGTAATTTCCGGAGATTTTTCTACTGATTGACAGAGGTTTTATTTTAAGTGTACAAACAAAATGTTAATTAAATTTCTTTCATTAGTTTTGAGAGATCTATGTGAATATCGTGTTGGTGGTTTGTAAGAGGACTACAATAAGAACTGGTCGGATTCCATTAAAACTTGAACTGGAGATTTGTGAATACAAAATAAGTCTACTTTCCTAATTTTAAAAGTATCTGTTATAATACGCTTATTAGAGTCATTTGATTCAAATTCAGAGGGACGTTTGTTTGGGGATTAGGTACATTAACTCTAAAAGTGATTCTGTGACGATCAGTTTACTTAAAGGTGGGTCTAGGACCATAATTTCGGGTAGTTAAGAAAATCAGCAAAAACGCAATACACAATGTGCCACAGAGTGGTGTATAGACTTTCATAAACATTTAACTTCTAAAGTTTTTATACATATTTGTTCTGTAAGTAAAAATTAATGAGTACACCGCTCAACACTCATTTTCTGGTTTGAATTCAGATGATCAGTTTTAGTAGACTTTGATCTCCTGATTTCAAATCTGTTTTCCAAATATTCCCATTGAGTCTAGATTTTTAGTTATTTGCGATTGAAAATGTGAAAACTGAAAGCCTGCACAGCAGCAGCTTTCATTCCACCCAATGGTTTTCAAAAAAGGCAAAAATCTCAATTTATCGAATTCTCAACTGCGAATAAATAAAATTCTAGACGTTATGGAAAAATTTTGAGCACAAACTTGGAATCAACTAGTCGAAGTCTTTAAAAATTTTCAACGAGTCGAAGTCTTTAAAAATTTTCTACGGAACTTGAAACCGGTGCCAAAAACCTTTGATTTGTTGAACGGTGTTATTCTTCTAATTTTCAATGATTTGTGTATACATTTTTTTATACCCTCCACTTTAGTGATAAATATATATATAAGTTTAAAATTCCGTTTGTAACACCTCGAAATATTGGTGTATATGTATATATTAGAGTGTCCCTTATTTTGGAAATGTTGGAAATGTTGAGACGGTACCCCCTCATTTTTTTCCTTTTGACTAAAAAATAACTCAGGAAAAATTTTACGCCCCTATGACCACGCCTTCCCTACGCGACGGGGCCTTAAAGAACGGGGCCTTAAAAATAATTTTTCCATACAAACCAAAAATTTTTTTTTTGATTTTTAATTTTTTTGTTATTAATTATAATATTACTTGATTAGCTTATTCACGACAAAAAATTTGATTTTGGTGGGATGAGGCTTTCAGTTCTTCTTTTTGGAAATTTTTTTTTTTTTAGTTTTGACAAGCAACAGTTTTAGTTGTAATGTTGCTTTTAATGGTATATATTCATAAAAAAATATTATTCATATCTGTGACATCTTGATCGTGTATCGAAAAACATCAAAAATGCATTTTTTACCCTTTTTTAGATCACGATAAAGATGTCACAGATAGGAATAATATTTTTTTATGAAAATATATCATTAAAAGCAACAATTCAACTAAAACGGTTGCTTGTCAAAACTAAAAAAAAAATATTTTTTAAAAAATTTTTACTGTAGGACCCCAAAAGCTCTAAATTTTTTTTTTCGAAAAATTTTTTAGAACTGAAAGCCTCATCCCATCAAAATCAAATTTTTTGTCGTGAATAAGCTAATCAAGTAATATTATAATTAATAACAAAAAAATTAAAAATCAAAAAAAATTTTTTTTGCTTTGTATGGAAAAATGATTTTTAAGGCCCCGCTCTTTACGGCCCCGTCGCGTAGGGAAGGCGTGGTCGTAGGGGCGTAAAATTTTTCCTGAGTTATTTTTTAGTCAAAAGGAAAAAAATGAGGGGGTACCGTCTCAACATTTCCAACATTTCCAAAATAAGGGACACTCTAGTATATATATTCATGATCCTCGATCGATTTTAAGACGATCTAGCGATGTCCGTCCGTTCGTCTGTCTGTTGAAAACACGCTCCAAGTCATTTATGTTGGGCATCGACCTGGTCAGATTGGTATTGCAATCCAGCGAAATCGGTCCAGTTGTTCAAAACTTATAAGCAAAAGAGTAAATTTCGGCAAGGGGTTTTCGTGAATTTACGAGATAAACGACACGGTAACTTTCGAACGGCAGTTCTGAGAATGCTAAAGTGTGACACATATATTTTTCATTCTCTGATCCGGCTTGTTTTAAATTTCAGCCAAATCGGTCTAATGGTTCTAAAGTTATAAGCAAATCCCTGAATTTCAAATTGGTTTCACCTAAAATTCACGTGTTGAAAAACCGGAGTTTAAAAAAAACAAGCTTTAACAACAATGATATGCCCCAAAATTTCTTTACAGAGTATTTTCGTCATTCAGAAATATTTTTACATTAAAAAAAATTTACAAACTAAAAAATTTTTACACTCAAAAAAAAAAAAAAAAATTATAAATTATTATAATTTTATAAATTATTTTTTTTTTTACAAAAATGGCAAAAAAAAGTTTTTTACTCAAAATAATATATTTATAAACAAAATTGTTAATTTAGTTCACATTAAAAATCTTACTATCCTTTACAAATAGCATTGTGGAGGGTATTGATAGATTCGGCCAAGTCGAATTTAACTTTTCTGCTTGTTTTTAATTGTTGGTATTTTTAAAGAAAAATCATTTGTTTTTACATACATTGTGGGTTAATTTTTTTGGAGAAAAAAATGTTTATAAATATAAAAACATGTTTTTATTAAGTGATTTTTGCTGAGATAGATATTTTAAGATATAGATATTTTAAGTTAATTCTCTGTCATTCAGTTTTAAAAAATAATAGAAATTATTCTGCAATTTTACTAATTTTTCAAATTTTTTTTTTGCAGATTTTTAACAGATAATTTTGGTATTTTACAGAAAAGTTTTTTTTTAAAAAGAATTTTTTTTTATTAATTTTTGTGAATTTTATTCTTGGAAATTTTATTCTTGAAATTTTATTCTTGGAAAACAGATTAACTTAAAAAAATTAACATTTGAAAAAAAAAATGTTTAAAAAATATTCTTGTATTATTTTAATCTACAATACAGAGTATTAGCAAAATGAATCTGCTAAAGGAAGCAGCTTTGTCATATGGCTTAAACTCGATGTAATTTTAGCAGATATTTCTGCTGATATTTGCTGATTTTTGTGGTAAAACCCGCAGATTGTTCAGTTTAAATCTGCAGATTTTTCTGCTAAAATTAGCAAATTTTTCTGCTGTTATCTACAGATTTTTCTGCTGTTATCAGCAGATTTCGTCTAGATTACACAGCTCAACAAGAAAATGCGTATTGGATTCTGGTTAGTGATTCAGATAGTGCTTGTTGCGCTGATTCCAAATCCGGAGCCCAAATTTGCCTATCACGTCAAGATTTTGTGTAATTCGCGGTTAAAGTGCCGAAAAACTGCATTTTTGATCCATTTTAAAAGCTTATAAAATAATATCCTGACATGCGAATGACTTGGTAGCAAACTCATTCGAAAGTCTATAATTTTCTCTTGAAGATAAAATGTTCTAAAAATTAAATTTTCTAAAATGGTAAAAAAGTCTTAGCAAACAACTTTAATTTTTTAAATATTTAGTTTATTTACACAGATTTTTTAACAAATTTCCATACAAATTCATACGTAAATTTTAGATTTAAAGCACATATATTGCTAATGATTTTTTTACCATTTTAGAAAATTAAATTCCAAGAACATTTTATCTTGTCTGAAAGAGAAAATTACACACTTTCGAATGAGCTTGATAACAAATCACTTGTCAGGATATTATTTAATGGTCAAAAGGGGCCTTTTTTGACACTTTAACCGCGATCTTCTTAAAATTGTGACGTGATAAAAAAGTTTGAGTGACCGTTTTGGGATCGGGGCACCAAAACCTATCAACGTTTTTTGGTTTCATCCAAAACGATTTTGCTAAAATCAGCAGATTTCTCATATGGATCAATTTTAGCTGATTTTTCTGCCGATTGGACCGAGAATTTATTTTAAGTGTAGAGAGTATAGCTGTAGGTCATTACGGGCTAGAATCCCAGAAATTTTATTAAAATGTTTAAAAAAAAAATTTCAATAGAAAATTGTGAAAAATAACCTACAAAATAATTAATTTAAAATGTGTAAAATAAAGAGAAATATCATTAATTTTTAATGTTTTCGCAGATTTTTAAAGTACGGAAAAAAATGAAACCTACAAGGAACGAAACAAATTAGAACTACAAACGAAATAGAATAGAACGGTTAACAAAATGGAATTAATTTTAATTTTGCTCTTATGCATTTCTACAGTTTTTTTTTTTTCATTTTGTTTAAACAAATGAAACATTTTTATGTCAGAAGGCGTTTAAAATCCTAAGAAAAGTTCGACTAAGTGACTTAAAAATTCGTTGACTTCTGATTTTATTATCTCGCTGTAGTTGTAATGCTAAGTAGTAGTTGTAGAAAAAGGGAGTTTGAGACGAGTATAAAACAGGATATGACCTGCTATCAAGCCACTTCCGTTAGGCTATTACCCGTTTGTGTTACAATTTTCTACTTGGTAACAGCTATCGAATGCAATTTATATCAAAAGGACTTTACTCTATGTATATTTTACTCTACAGACAGTAAAACACAATCAGTGGATAAAACTACATGTTCTTGTAAGTAGTATCAGCAGCAGCAGCACCAGCAGCAGCAGCACCAGCAGCAGAGTCATAAAGACCGAAAAGAAATTAAAACAGAAAAAAAGAAACATTTTGTATAAAACTCTGTGATGTTGTTGTTACAGAAAATAAACGGCTTGTCAAGCTTAAGTGCTATGTGGAGCTATCAATGCCTGCCTTCATTCAGAACAACTAAAACTACAAGAGATACCATCTATGTTCACACTCGCTGTTAAACATACAAAAGTGATAAAATTGTGCAAAAAAACGAAAAAAAAAAACAACAGAAATAAAATAAAACTACTAGGCGACAGACAGATAGGACAGGACATTGCGTCGTTGTTTAACAAGTGCCTCCTGTGCTGTTAATGAGTACCATAAATTTTCAAATCTATTGCTTGGCTCTCCAAATGGGATGATATTCAGCTTAAAGGTGTAACATTATAAAATTAACACTATTTTTTTCGTACTTTTTTCTTTTTGCTTTTATTACAAAAAGTTTAACGAGTAGCATAAAATACTATTAATAGCCGTATAGTAGATATAATTTAATAAAAACTAATTTTATTAAGAAACATTTGATAGCAGCATTTATTTTAAAATAGTGTAATAAGAAAAACATCGCAGGATTGATTACTCAAGTTTACAAAGATTTGAAACAAGGCTTTTTTAGACTGTTTAGTACCTAAGACAAATAATACAGTGCAACGTTCAAAATCAGAATGGGATGAAACAAAAACCAAATGAAAGTTGACATATTCCATAGCAAAATTCTTTAGGCTTTTTTTAGTTCAGCGCTAGATTTTGTTAAAATTTTTTTTTAATTTTTATTTTTTAATTGCCTTGAAATAACAATCATATGCAACGGTATTCATAAATATGGCTATCTGGTACTGAACCGAAATTCACACCTCACAGTGCGAAATTTGGCCAATCTAGGTGGACAAAAATCTAATTTAATAGATAATGGCTTAAAATTTGGTTTGGTGATAATATAGATTATAACCAATATTGACAACAAAAATTGTTGTCCTTTAAAACTTTGAAGTGCTTTCAAAAGAAACAGGATCACGAAATCAAAAACTGTAAATTCAGTTTTATTCCATTTGATGTGTAAATTCAGACGAATATCATCAGGTTCATGTTTAATATTGGCTGTCAGACTGTGTAATATATAATGCCCGGTAGTGTGTTACAAAATCACCACCCCTTACCCAGCAGAAATTTTGATGAACTGGCAGCAGCTTTTGGAAAGGAAATTTGAGTCAAGGAGCGCATCCAAACCTGCTGAATTCATGCATTCATCTCGAAGGCGATGTCACACTTTATATTTTTAGAGCTGATTTAAGCAGAACAAAGATAAAGCACATTTGACTATTTCTAAAATACAAATTAAAAAATCTGAAATACAATTGACTATTTCTGAATACAATTGGAAAATCTTAAATACAATTGACTTATTATGAAAATAAAATTTTTGAAATATAATTGGACATTTTTAAATATAATTGGAGATTCTAAAATATGATTGGACATTTTTTGTAATATAATTTGTAATATAATTTCTGAAACTAAAGTGGAAATGTTGAACTCAATTTTTATACCCTCCAACTACAGTATGGGGGTATACTCACTTTGTCGTTCCGTGTGTAACGCATCGAAATATCGGTCGGGAACCCCATAAAGTATATATATTATTGATCAGTGATCGATACCATGCAATGACCAGTTAATTGTACTAGGAGATTTCAACTCAAAAATTGGGAATTCCTCATGTAACGGTATCGATAAAATACTGGGAAAATATGGCTTGGGGGAACGAAACGACCGTGGTGAACGCCTCTTACAATTTGCTCTTGAAAACAGTTTATCTATTATGAATACGATGTTTAAACAACACCCGAGAAGGCTATCTACTTGGACAAGCCCAGACGGCCGATACAAAAACCAGATAGACTATGTATTAGTTAGAAAAAGATGGAGATCATCAATACAAAGTGTCAAGGCAAAACCAGTTGCAGACTGTGATAGTGACCACAAACTATTAGAATGCAAGATCAAAATTAAATTTCATGTGGTAAGAAAGGATGAAAAAATTGATTATATCAAAGTAGTTAACAAAGAAACTTTTCAACAAGCTCTATGTAATCAAATTGTTGAACTCAACACATCTCCAAATAACTACTGGGTTTCTATAAAGAACTGGATATCAGAAGCTGCAAAGAAAAGTGGAAGGCAAGTGAATGTACGCAAAAAGTACTGGATTTCAGATGATACTCTCCAACTAGTTGAAGACAGGAGAAAACTCAAACAGCGAAGTTCATCTAATAATACTGCCGAAATCCGACAGTTAAACAAGAAAATTAAGCAGGCTTGTAATAAAGATAAAAACCAGTTTATTACAGAAACGTGCATAGAACTGGAAAACCATGCAGAAAAATTGGAATCCAGAAAGTTATTTAAAACCGTGAAATTTCTGTCTAGAGATTTTAAGGCCCACACGCATATGATACAAAATGAAAGTAACAATGTAATAAGGGAACCAACTGAAATTGCAGAAGTATGGAGAAAATATTGCATGAAACTCTTCGATGGTAATATACCGTCAAACGCGATGTTTGAACAAACAACAGATACAGAGATAGAACCCTGTATACTCAGATCAGAGGTGGAAATGGCCATATCTAAATTAAACAACAACAAATCACCTGGAGTAGATATGATTACGGCTGAAACTATTAAAGCTATGGGAGACATAGCAATTCAACCAATCCATATTCTGTGTAACCAAATATGGCAAACCATGACCTGGCCAGACGATTGGGCCCACTCAATTTTTATACCCATTTACAAAAAGGGTTCTCCTACGGATTGTGCCAACTATAGAACTGTAGCGCTCATACCCCATATGAGTAAGATCATGCTACACATCATACACAATCGCCTCAAGCGATTTGTCATGCCAGAAATAGCAGAAGAACAGTGTGGTTTTGTCCCAGGAAAAGGTACGAGAGAACAAATTCTAAATGTGAGACAGATTATTGAGAAAGTAAGAGAATTTAACGTGCCAACATACTTCTGCTTCGTCGATTACACAAAAGCATTTGATTCTGTCAAATGGGATCTTTTATGGGATGTCTTTCAAAAATTGGCTGTACCACAACATCTTATACGTTTAATACAAGAATTATACAAAAACAACACCGCTGCAGTACGGGTAAACAAAATAATTTCCAATCGGTTTGTAACAAAATCTGGTACTAGACAGGGCTGCATTCTATCCCCTACACTGTTTAATGCTTATACCGAAATAATAATGCGAGAAGTATTGGACGAGTGGGAAGGAGGTGTTGCTATTGGTGGAAGAAAAATAAACAATCTCAGATATGCAGACGACATGCTTGTAATAGCTTCGAGTCCAGAAGAACTTGAGGACATTATGCAGAGGCTTGAATTGTGCAGCAATAGGTATGGGCTGAAAATAAATAGACCAAAAACTAAAGTAATGATTATAGATAGAGTTAACAACAACCAACCGCAAATAACAAATTTAGCTGGATTTAATGTTGTCAAAAATTTTAATTATTTGGGGTCAAATATTTTTAACGACGGTGATTGCTCCTTAGAAATCCGAAGGCGTCTTTCCCTAGCTAGAACAGCAACAACAAAACTCTACAAAATATGGAAAGACAGAAGAATAACCAAAAGAACAAAACTTCGGCTAGTGAATTCGTTAATATTTCCAATTGCGACCTACGCTTCCGAAACATGGACAATTAAACAATCCGAGCGAAGACGAATTGAAAGTTTTGAATTGTGGGTGTACCGAAGAATCTTAAGAGTGTCTTGGACTGAATTTCGGACAAATAGTTCAATATTAGAAGAGCTCGATATAAAAGATAGATTGATGAAACGTATCAGCATGGCATACCTTACATATTTTGGACATGTTGCCAGAAGAGAGGGTACCATGGAGAGGTTAATTGTGGACGGCAAAGTAGAAGGACGTAGAGGTATAGGAAGATCGCCTACAAGATGGTCGGACCAACTTAGGCCACTTATTGGAGCATCTCTAAGCGAAGCTATTCACATGGCAAATAATAGAAGAGACTGGAGAATAACTAGTAGTTTATCTAATATATAACTGATTTCTTTTGTAAAAGCTAAATATGTTTTTATTTTTTATTTCTTTTTTGTTCTATATTTATATTTTTATAATAATTTTTATTATTAAATGTATGTAGTAGGGCTGTCAATCCCGAAATCCCGAATCCCGAAATCCCGGGATTTTTGTCATAAAATGAATCCCGAATCCCGGGATTTTTAAGCTCAAATCCCGGGATTTTTGAAATATTAAAAATGAATGAGAATTTATTTTTTAAAATACAACTTTGTTCAATTATTGTTACATTTACATCAGCAAATTAAAACTAGAACTTTTTGCGAATTTTCAACGTAGCCACGAATTTTGCTGAGATGAGAATTCTACCCAGACTTGCAGAATAATAGTCCAATGCACTAACCATTAAGCCACAGTCACGGAGCCCTTTGACCAAAGTTTGCAGGTTTGGCGAAAATTTTGTAAAAAACCAAAGCTTTGATCGAAGGGCGCCACGGGTAAATTTAATCCGATTGGCCTCAAATTTGTACCACATAAGTTTTAGATATAGGAGAACAAAAATTTTCCGGGACGTTCAAAATTGGAAGAAAAACTTTTTTTATACAAAAAAATGCAAGTCTAATGTATTATATTATTACGTTTCCCCTTTAAATGCTTTTATTATTTTAAATTTTCTTTAAATTAGTTTTAAAATTATACAGTGCAACAACCAAAATCGGAATGAGACGAAATCAAAAGCAAATAAAAGTTGTCATTTTCCATAACAAACCCCTCAAGGCTTTTTTTAGTTCATTGCTAAATATTTAATATTAATAATTACTTGAAAACTGCATAAGTGGCGTATACTTAATTTTTTAATTGGGGTTTAAATAACAACAAGAATAATTAGAAATTATGTTTTTTTTAATAATTTCGTTGTATCGAAATCGATCCAAGGGTTTTCGTGGGAATCAAACCTACGACTCCCTGTTTAATAGGCTAGCACGCTACCAACTAACACACAGTAGCCCCTTAATATGCACAATAAAATTGAAACATAAAGAGTCTACTATTTTTTTACTTTTATAATTAAAGAAATTTAATCCCAAAAAATCCCGGAATCCCGAAAAATCCCGGGATCCCGAAAAATCCCGTTATCCCGAAAAATCCCGGGATCCCGGGATTTCGATTTTCAAATCCCGAATCCCGGGATTTTAAAAAACCGATCCCGTTTGACAGCCCTAGTATGTAGTATAGTATGTTATGTCACTATGCTCTGCCAAGAGCTAAGGAATAAAGAGAGAGAGAGAGATCGATTCTAAGACATTCTAGCGATGTCCGTCCGTCCGTCTGACTGTCCGTCCGTCTGTAGTAAACACGATGCCAAAATAAAAGAGGTAGGTAGACCCCTCAAGTTTGGCACAAATATGTCTTATGTTCCTAGGCAGGTTAAGTTCGGAAATTGGCAAAATCGGATCAGGCGGAAAAAAGTTCACCCTTGAAGAACTAAAACAACCTCTAAAAAAATACACTTTTTTACATGTTTTTTTTTTTGAATTTTTGTTTAATAAATGAAAAAATTGGTATATTTATCACGATGGGAAGGTGCTCTCAACGTCCCCCACTGACCCTATCAACCCCCTCCCCCCAAAAAAAACGAACGCCCCTGAAAAATTTTTGTTTTTATTTTTTTTTTTACATTTTGGAGGGTATAAAAGATTCGGTACAGCCGAATATAAAACTCTCACTTGTTTTTCATTGAAAATGTGAAGTGTTATGATTGAAGCATTCTTTGCAGCGCTGATTAATGCGCAATAGTGATGCAGTGAAATCATGTGTCTGTAAAAAATTATGGTTTTTTATTCAAAAAGTGTTAAATAAATTCAAAAGGAAAGCATGTATGAAATTTTATCAAAATATAATTTTATATTTTGAGTTTTATATGTATAAAAAAACTTAACAAAAAATTTTAATTTTTTCCCCTCACTTTTACTGCATCCTCAAGAGCGCTCTTTGGATGCGCTTCGGTATGCTATAAAAAGATGATGTGTCGCCAAAATCTCAATTTATTTTTGCTGGGTATTAAGGTTTTACTGGGCTACACCTAAAAAAGTAAACTGCAATTTAGATTTTTTTGAAAATTCAAACTTTTTACGAAAATTCAATACACCCAACGCTCTTACCACTACATATAAATGCACACAAAAGCACTTATCAACATTCGTTTTAAAGCACATACACACATATACACAGGCATATGTATGTATGTGGAAAACATAATAAAGTGCAATTATAACGTTTCCTTACAATCAAAACTTTTTGGTTTACCTCTGCAACAACACAAGCGGCGAACAACAAACGTTTATGATGTTCTGAAAAAAAAAAATTAACCAAATATAAAGTGGAATGAATATTGTGCAATGCAGAGCTTCTCACTAACTTTTGCTTTGCGCCCCTTATCAATATTTAAAATTTTTCGTGACCCCCAATATAAAAAAAATAAAATTATTAACGTGCACTTTGACTTCAGTTTTTTTTTCAAAAACCTGAAGTAATGAAAAAATTTGGAAACCAAATTCAGAAGCAGCATTGAAAGTTTAATCAAAACCGTGTGGTTAGATCCCAGACGCATACCAGAAATTTCAAGTAAAAAACTTCTAAAAAATAAAACACAATTTTCGTGAACTTTGACCTCAATTTTCTCAACAATTTGAAAACTAGGTCTTGAACTACGGTATTTTACATCGAAACTTACTATCTTCATAGAATTTTTATTTCCGAAAATAAAAGAAAAACCATCAGTTAAACCTGATCAGAAATGG
Source organism: Pegoplata infirma (assembly GCA_963921195.1). Lineage (NCBI taxonomy): Eukaryota > Metazoa > Arthropoda > Insecta > Diptera > Anthomyiidae > Pegoplata > Pegoplata infirma. The sequence goes on along the minus strand of OY992540.1, from coordinate 45,004,966 downwards.
TGAAATGTTTATCAAGAAAGCATTTAAAGTCCAATTTGGAGTAATTATAGTTCTTTTTTCAAAATTATGTACCAATGTTTCGTATTGATTGAACTTTTTAGAGTCCAACCGAATATTCGGTTTCGGCCGAATAATGGGGTTTCGGCCACATTTTGGCCGAATATTAGCCGAAACCGAAAGTTTTGGTATTTTAAAAAATATATAAAAATGAGCAACTTGCTCATTTTTTAATTTCGTGTTCCAATTTACTTGTTTCAGTTTACTTGAACAAAAAAAAAGCTAGGTTCCCATTAATGTAATACTGTTATAGTTCAAATATTTTTTCTCCTAATCTATATATGAGATTTACAATTTTTTTTACAGTTTTTTAATAAACATTTGTTTATAAATACAACAATTCCTATGATTTAAAGACATAAAGTCCCGTATATTTATCTTTAAACATTTTAGATATTTAGATATTTTAGCATAAGAGCATATTTTTAGTGCATATTTTCAATTTTTAGAGCATTTTTCCACTTTTTAGAGCATATTTTTTACATTTTTAGAGCATTTTTTTTTTAAATTTTTAGAGCATTCTTTTCCAATTTTTTTTATGACAACATGTATTTTTAAATTTTTTATCCAAATTAAGGACATTTTTTTAATTTCAATATCCTTTTTGCAAAGGATCCTATCCTTTTTCAAAATTCTATTTTAAGTACAGGACATAACCATTATTTTGCGCTTTATTTCGTGACAATCGGATGATGCGTTCCAAAGATACGATCATTTAAACATTGTATATTTATCATACAATTGTTGCAAAATACCAACTTTGAACAGCGATAAAACGCGAACCATTCACAATTTTGACTAAATAACAAAAACCGAAATTCAATAAAAATCAGAAGAATATACTTACCAATTTTTAAGACAATTGAAATAGGTAAGGCCGAAAAAGTGTTTTTTTTGTAGTCAAAAATTTTGGAATTCATCTTTGTATATTTTTTAAACACAACAATTAAATAAATGTGTTTAAAATTTACCAAAATTTAAGGTTTTAACAAATTTGTTCGCGACCCCCCTGAAACTCTACCGTGACCCCCTAGGGGGTCGCGACCCACCGTTTGAGAACCATTGGTGTAATGTATGTGTATGGGCCCCTTTAAATACACGACCGAATCTAGGACTGCAAACCGAATCCCAATGCAATATTTTTTTATAAATTCATTTAATAAAATAGTAACGCTTAGGTCATTCAATTCAAGGGAGAATTCTTTTTGACAGGTCTAATATTACTCAGTTATGAATTTAACCTGAGGCATATTCGTGCCAAACTTTAGCGGGCTAGGTCCCTTGGCTTGGACTTTATCGTGCTCTCCAAACCCTTGATAGCTTCTTCCCTCCTCCACCCGTGCATGTAAGCTATGTGATGCTTGTAAAAATGTGTGTGTATTATGTACCAACTGTGTAACCATGGCGGAAAACCTGTCTACAATGTAGAAACCAAGTGCAACATAACTTTGTGTGTAGGTTTGTTCGATTGTATATTGTATTCATAAATTTAAACTTCTTCAAATACTCACATACATATGCACACACACATACATTAAAGCATTTATTTTCTTTTGGTATGAAAGAATATAACCACATACATTGGTATTGGTGGTGTAAACTACTTATATATAGGTATATGTAAAGAATGTATATCAGTGAACACCAACACTAACATCTGGCAATAGAAACCAAGTTGTTGAAAAGTTTTTCCTTTTTTCTTTTTATACAAACAAAACTTTCAACAAAAAGTTCATATGAGGACACGATCAGGTGACCATACTAAATAAAATGATTTACATATATTTTCTCGAAAGAAATTTATTATTGGAATTAGATGTTAATAAGATTTTTTTTTACCAACCCATTAAAATAAACATTGTAAAAAATCTATATAAACAATCAGTATACAACATTCTTATATTACATTTAAATGATAACACCGCTCTACAAATCTGAGGTTTGTAGCTGCGTTTTAGATGAAACCAAAAAAAGTTGATAGGGTTTGGTGCCCCGATTCCAAAACGGCCACTCAAATTTTTCTATCACGTCACAATTTTGAGAAAATCGCGGTTAAAGTGTCAAAAAATGCCGTTTTTGACCATTTTTGAACGCCTATAAAATAAGACCCTGACATGCAAATGGCTTGGCATCAAGCTCATTTGAAAGTGTGTAATTTTCTCTTTCAGATAAGATCAAATCTTCTTGGAATTTAATTTTCTAAAATGGTAAAAAAATCATTAGCCACAAGTGCTTGAAATCTAAAATTTACGTATGACTTTGTATGGAAATTTGTTAAAAAACACTGTGTAAGTAAACTAAATATTGAAAAAATGGAAGGTTTTTTGCTAATGATTTTTTTACCATTTTTGAAAATTAAATTTTAAGAACATTTTATCTTATCTTTAAGAGAAAATTACAGGCTTTCGAATGACCTTGATACCAAGTCATTTGCTTGTCAGGATCTTATTTTAAAAGCTTTTAAAAAGGGTCAAAAATGCCCTTTTTAGGCACTTTAACCGCAAATTACACAAAATTCTGACGTGATAGACAAATTTGGGCTCCGGATTTGGAATCAGCGCAACAGACACTATCAAAATCACTAACCAGAATCCAATACGCATTTTCTTGTTGAGCTGTGTAATCAATTACTTCCTTCAAATATCTTTTATTAGATAATAAGCATGATTTCACATTAATAGAAAATTTCCATTCCTTTCGGAATGAGGCCAAGATTAATCTTTTTTCGATCGTTAAAAACTTTATTTTAACTTTTCTAAATCTGGTAATTCCAAATAATTTGTTTAAAACAATTCGTAAAGTAAGTTAAAGTTTTCATTTTTAAACAACCGCTAACATGCATTCAATATTCATCTTTAACAATGAGAATCCTTAAAAGCAGCAGCAACAAAAATACTATACAGTAGAATCTCACAAATTAGAACCACTTTGTTCCTTAGGTAGTTCTAATTTCTGAAAAGTTCTAATTTCTGGACATTTTTTTTTCAAAGAAAATTATGAAATAACATTACAAACAGTTACGACTGCTTTATTTTAACACATTAAATTTGTAGAAAACACTTTTAAGGGCTTTGAAATGAGAAATAACAGGCGTTACATCGATTATATCATCGTCACTGCTATTTGATCCATCATTAAACCCATTTTCATTCCATTTTTCGATTTCTCTTACACTTATGGAATTGTGAAAATAAAAACAAACAACAAAAGTCCAGAAATTAGAACCACTGGTTCTAATTTTAGAGCGTTAACTTCATAAAATTCGGGTTTCCTCTATTTAGTTTTAGTTTAATGTTACAAAAAAATGTTTTGTAGAGTAAATAAAATAAAAAAAAAATTTCAGAAATTAGAACCCCAGGTTCTAATTTTAGAGCGTCCAATACATTTAAATAGCCGGTTCTAATTTCTGGACAGTTCTAATTTGTGAATGTTCTAATTTGTGAGATTCTACTGTACTGGCAATATAGCCAACAATGTTGCCACGTCATATTTTATTTTAGCCATAATCTAACAACGATATGGTAAAAATTTCTTTGGAGAAGGAAATTCACCGATTTGGTCCGGAGATATTTCTATTTAAGTAAAACATTGTTTTTAAAAGTTGAAAATTTGGAAATTTGGCAATATCTTGAATATTGTTATAGTTTTGAAAATATGGACTTCAATTTCGGATTCAGCACGAGTGTAATAAATTACTACGAAATTATAGTTGGGGTAAAAGGCACAGCCCAATAAACCAAATAACGATAAGTGATAGCGAAAATAGAATCACCTGTATGATACCGATACGGACGGCATCACTTTAAATTAAAATATTGATACCATTTTAGAATTTTGGGCGATTTTGCTATCGTTATTCCTGGAAATTTCAATAGCGAAAACGACATACCATTTTCATATCGAAACGATATCATTATCGCCTGAAATAACGAGAGTTTTTTCGATAAATTTTGGAAAATGGCGATTTTACTATCGTTATGATTGGAATTATCGGTAGCGAAAGCGATAACATATATAATAATAATAATAATTAGGTAACATTGTCTCGATATCATAACGGTATCGCTTGGTATATTGCGATAAGCCATTTTATACTTGTTTTAATCCCAAAATTGGTGGGTGTAATTTTTGACACCCAGTACATATAGGTTAAACCTCTTTAGTGGCAACACTAATTTCTTTAAGCAAGCAAACAAAAAAAAAAAGAAACTTAAAAAAAATAAAATACCAGAAATTGTTAAAGTTTTATTTTCTGATGCAATAACGGAAATTGTTTTAGACCAAGAAAAACACACACAAAATAAAAACTAAAGATAAAAGAAGAAATTTTATACAAATAAAAAACAAATTTTAGATTTTTATATGTTTTTTTCTAACAACTGTTGGCTTTTTATGGTTACAAATTTCCAACACCCTAAAGTAACCAACATTATGGGGAATCAACAAAGAACACATGTTAAAAGAAAGTATGGAAAAATGTTATATGCAAAGAAAAAATTGGAAAAATTTATGTATGTAAAAATAGCAAAATCAACAACAATTATGATGAACAAAAAAATTAAAAAAAAATATGTGAAATATTTAATTAAGCTTAACTCTTTAAATTTAGGAATTGAAATAACTAGGGAACCATGCCTTGTAGCTATTACCAATCTTCTTAAAACTTGGATATGTGTTAAAGAACAAAAATTTCATGGACATTTATTTTTTAAGACGGAGTTATTAATTTGTCCTCAGGAAATAATTTTATTAATATTTTTTCGTTGACAATCTTATCTTAATGATTCGTATATAAATATGACCTCGAGCTAGAAATAATCATTCCGGAAATAATATGCACAAGCAGTTTTTCTAGGTTTTTATATGCAAGTCCCAGCAAAAACTTAAATAGTAATGCCTTACGTAATGCATTACCAGTTTAAGCATACACACCCATTATTTTGAGTTACCACCGACACAGTAGAGGAAAAGTAACGCATGATTTGTATTATTTTTCCTATCTTATACATGGTAATGCATTACATAAGGCCTTACAATTTTTTAGCTTTTGCTGTAGTAGTAAAATAACTTAATATTTAATTTTCAATTAATGCAATTTTCTAAAAATTTCCAAAAAAAAGTATCAAATGTGCCCCCTTCTATTGTACATGTCAAAGTTAATGTATAGATAGATACTCTATCATTGTCGCATCATCAACATTGTCAGTACCAGTAAACAATAGCACTCGAAAATTCATTGTACAATAAGCAAAATTTCATCGGTAATTGCTTTTTTTCGTTATGTTGTGAAGCTTTAAGTCATCTTATGTCAATCTTAAGGATTTATACAAATTTATCAAATGATGAATTTGTTTTTCAGTTTCAATTTGTTTTTCTTTATCTTCCACACACAATTGGCGGGTGATGAGTTTGTCATACCGTTTGTAACACTCTCGAAATATTTAGTACAGTTGCGCATATTTTTTTCAAGAACACTCAAAATATTTTGTAGGCAAAAACAAATGAATAAAATATTTAAAACAAGTGAAAAAACATTTGAAAACCATTCAGGTAATTATTCATTTGTTTTAACAAACATCAACATTTATTTTTTACTGTTAGTAAAATTTTCTAAAATAAATAACATTAAAAAAAAGAGGTTTTTTCATTCGTTTTTTCCAACAATTTCGAAAAAAATAACCTACGAAAACATTAAAAATGAATGACTGTTGTGTTATTTTTATCAACAAATTCAAAAAAAATTACCTACGAAAACATTAAAAATTAATGAATTCGTAGGTTATTTTTACAATTTTTCTATTGAAATTTTTTTTAAAAATTTTTTGGAGAATCGATACCGCAATCAACTACATTCTGGCCAGACACCAGGCACGTACGCAGGAATTTATTTTGGGGGGCCCAAAATTTTTTTTCAAAATTTTGTTTTTAGCCCGAATATTTTTTCACCTATATTTTTTTACATTTTTAGAAAATAAAACATTTATTTTTAATTTTAGATAAAAAAGGAGTTAAATTATTTTTTTATAAAAAAAAGAATTCGAAAATGTATGCAACTTTTCTTTAAAAATTGTCAAATATACCTTACACTAAGAAAATTATGTCATTAACTGTTTGCAGGTTATTTTAAAAAGTAACACAGTGCAACACCCAAAATCGGAATGGGATGAAACCAAAAGCAAATGAAAGTTGACATATTCCATAACAAACCCCTCAAGGCTTTTTTCTAGTTCAGAGCTAGATTTTGTTTTACACGCATTTGAAGTTAGTGCACTTTTATTATAATTATAATAATAAATGCTTGAAAACTGTATCAGTGGCGAATGATTAATATTGTAATTGCCTTTAAATAACAATCATACGCAACGGTGTCCAGTGATTTATATTAATAATTGCCTTTAAATAACAATCATACGCAACGGTGTACAATGGTTTATTTTAATAATTTGGCTATTCAGTAAATAGGTACTGGACCGATTGCAGCAAAATTCATACCAGTCATAGCAGAAGTCATTTTTAGCTTAAGTTTGGAAACTGGACCCTACATTAGACTGGCCATAGCGTTAGATAGAAAAATTAAAAAATGTTAAATCCATAAGTGTTCGCACTGAAAAATGTGAGGTTGGGGATAAAAATAATTATGCATATTTAAAAATTTTTTTTTTTTGTTCCGAGTACCTCCGGGTTGAGCCTAAAGTTTAAAAAACGGATTACAAGGGAAAAATATGACTTTTTTTTCATTTTCTCAATTTTTTTGATATTTTAAGTACAGTTTGAATTCAAATGGTCACTGAATTTTGATTAAGAGTTAATTGTCTATCAAATAAGGTGTTAAAAATTAAAATTGGTTGAAAATTAGCCGAGTTATGACAACTTCCGCCGGCAACTAACGTGTGGCAAACCACCTGATCAAGGAATTCGAGCCCCATTTTTGAAATTTATTGAAATTATCTACTGTAATTATTTTTTTTTATTCCTCAAGTTCCAATGTACTAAGAAGATACATATTTTTCATATTGCGTTTTGCTAACTTGTTTTAAATAAATGCTAAAGTGGTCTGAATTTTTCAACACTATTTTCAAATCTCCAATTTTAAATTTTTATTTTTTTTGTTAAAGAAATTTTAAAAATCGGCTATTGGAGTTTAGGGATTTGTTAAGCACATATAAAGGAATAAAAACCCCAAAAATTGTAGGGTTTGCTGTTTTCATTTGGCTACTACAGTGATGTAATTTCAGCGGATTTCGGGAAAGTAGTGATTTTTGGCCCTTTTTTAGCTTTTATTTATTTTTTTTGTTTTTTTTTTTACAAACTTGATATGTTTTGGACCGAATTATATCAACACGAGATAGAATACTTCAATTCGCAAAATTAGGGCGAAATTGAGATATAAAAAATTGCCCCTGTTAAGGGTCAAAGGTCAAATTTTAGAAAATTTTGAATTTTTAAACATTATCAGATTTGCTGGGCGGATTTTTCTGAATCTACTTGATGTTATTTTAATTGGTCTAAACTAAATGTCAAATAATTAAAATTTAGAAATTTAACCCTTAAGTGCTGTCGGGGCCTATAATTTTTTTAATTTAATGGAGATAATGTAAGTGTATTTTGTTCAAAGGGTCGAATAGGCCCCACCATCACTAAAGGGTTAATATTCTGAATTTAAATAAAAAGACATATGTAAAGACCTTTTAAAATGACATGAAGTAGTTTCATATATTTCCACTTAGAAAATCTGTTAATGTTTAAAAATTAAAAATCTTCTAAAATTTGACCTTTGACCTTTAGTTGGGGCAATTTTTAATTTCCCATTTTTGCCCTAAATTTGCGAATTGAATTATTCTATCTCTTGTTGATATAAGTCGGTCCAAAACATATCAAGTTTGTAAAAAAACCAAAAAAAATAAATAAATAAAAGCTAAAAAAGGGCCAAAAATCACTACTTTCCCGAAATCCGCCGAAATTACATCACTGTAATAGCCAAATGAAAACAGCAACGCCTACAATTTTAGGGGTTTTTATTCCTTTATATGTGTTTAACAAATCCTTAAACTCCAATAGTCGATTATTTAAAATTTCTTAAACAAAAAAAATAAAAATTTAAAATTGGAGATTGGAACATAGTGTTGAAAAATTCAGAAAACTTTAGCATTTATTTAAAACAAGTTAGCAAAACGCAATATGAAAAATATTTATCTTCTTAGTACATTGGGACTTCAAGAATAAAAATATGTTGTTACAGTAGATAATTTCAATAAATTTCAAAAATGGGGCTCGAATCCCTTGATTAAATGGTCTGACACACGTTAGTTGCCTGGGGAAGTTGTAATAACATGGCTGATTTTCAACCGATTTTAGTATTTATTACCTTATTCGATAGACATTTTACTCCAAATCACAATTCTGTGACCATTTGAATTCAAACGTAACTCAAAATATCGAAAAAATTTAGAAAATGTATAAAAAGTCATATTTTCCCCTTGTAATTCGATTTTCAAACTTCAGGGCCGATGCGGCAGGTCTTACCCATATCCGATTTTCCTAAAATTTTGTGAGACATGTTTTTACCCCCAAATGCACATTTCTAGGGGGGGGGGGGCGGTCAATATCTAACAACTTCGTTTTTTTGGTGCACCCTAGTATAGATAGATACTCTATCATTGTCGCATCATCAACATTGTCAGTACCAGTAAACAATAGCACTCGAAAACTCATTGTACAATAAGCAAAATTTCATCGGTAATTGCTTTTTTTCGTTATGTTGTGAAGCTTTAAGTCATCTTATGTCAATCTTAAGGATTTATACAAATTTATCAAATGATGAATTTGTTTTTCAGTTTCAATTTGTTTTTCTTTATCTTCCACACACAATTGGCGGGTGATGAGTTTGTCATACCGTTTGTAACACTCTCGAAATATTTAGTACAGGTGCGCATATTTTTTTCAAGAACACTCAAAATATTTTGTAGGCAAAAAAAAATTAATAACATATTTAAAACAAGTGATAAAACATTTAAAAACCATCCCAGTAATTATTCATTTGTTTTAACAAACATCAACATTTATTATTTACTGTTGACAAAATTTTCTAAAATAAATAACATTAAAAATTAGCGTTTTTTTCATTCTTTTTTACCAACAATTTCGAAAAAAATAACCTACGAAAACATTAAAAATTAATGATTGTTGTGTTATTTTTATCAACAAATTCAAAAAAAATTACCTACCAAAACATTAAAAATTAATGAATTCCTAGGTTATTTTTACAATTTTTTTATTGAATTTTATTTTAAATTTTTTTTTGGAGAATCGATACCGCAATCAACTACATTCTGGCCAGACACCAGGCACGTACGCAGGAATTTATTTTGGGGGGGCCCAAAATTTTTTTTCAAAATTTTGTTTTTTAGCCCGAATATTTTTTCACCTATATTTTTTTACATTTTTAGAAAATAAAACATTTTTTTTTAATTTTAGATAAAAAAGGAGTTAAATTATTTTTTTAAAAAAAAAATTCGAAAATGTATGCAACTTTTCTTTAAAAATTGTCAAATATACCTTACGAGTAAAAACTCAAAACTATTTGAGCCCTTTTTAAATTGTTCATAAATTTTTTCATAGTTTTTTGATTATAAACCATATTTATGCAGAAAACTTCTAAGAGCATTTTTGTACACCAGATTCTCCAATTCTAAGATACATACAAATCAAAGATTTTGAAACATTTTTGGAACGAAAGACTCCTTTAATTGCAGGAAATATTTTCAGTTTTGCAGTTTTTAAACAAAAAAAATTATAATTCCAAGAAATTTTAACCATAGACAAATTTTTACTATACTTACGAATTAAAATATTTTTCGCATAGAAAATTTTCAAATTTTGAGACAGTTGTTTGTACAAGAAAACTCTAACACTCTGAGAAATTTTTCGTGTACAAAAATTTTTAGATTATAAGACATTTTTCGTAAAGAAAAGACATTTTTTATTTAGAAAAACTCTCAGGTTTTAAGAAAAAGTTGCTTCATTTTGAGACATTTTACTTATAGAAAAGTTCTTAATTTCTGAAACATTTTTCGTGAAGAAAAATTCTTAGATTCTGAGTCATTTTTAGTACAGAAAAACTCTCAGATTCTAATTAATTATCTGCTTTTGAGACACTTTTCGTTAAAAAAATTTTAGACTCTGAGACATTTTTCGTATTGAAAAATTTTGAGATTATCTGAGACATTTTTTGTATTGAAAAAATTTTAGATTCTGAAACATTTTTCGTATTGAAAAATTCTTAAAGTCTGAGATATTTTTCGTATAGTGAATTTTTCCATACGAAAAATCTCAGATTTGTATAGAAAAGTTCTGAGATCCTGATACATTTTTGCATAGATGAATTCTCAGATTCTAACACATTTTTCGTACAGAAAAATTTCTTTTAAGAAAAATATTACAAATTGGTATAGAAAAATTCCCAGATTCTGATACATTTTTAGTATAGATTTTTCCGATTCTGAATGATTATTCGAAAAGAAAATACACAGATTATAAGACGTTTTTTATAGAGAAATTCTTTGATTCTAAAATATTTTTCGTACAGAAATAGTCTGAAAACAATTATTATGATCTTAAAAAATCTCTTATTCATTTATTGAATGAGAAAATTAATAGATTTTGAGACATTTTTGTAAAGAAAAGTTTTTAAATTCACAATTCACTGGTGGCAAAGGAAAAATACTTTTCAAAATACATGTATTTTTTGAATTAAGTACTCTTTTGATACATTAGCAGCGGCTTTAACTAAAGTGGAGATGCATAACTTACTTGGCCAGTCGCAATTACCGTTTAAAGGTGTCTTATTCACTACCGAAAAAGTTTAGGAATTTAAACCCACACAAAAATTTTTTCAATATTTTGAAATTTTCAGAAAAAAGCCTTTGTTAGATTAGAGTTAAAAAGAAAAAAATTATACTGAGCCTTTTTTTTGTTAACAAACGTATATTTTGTAGTGCAAAGTTTTACAATTTTTATATTGTCAAATCATTTTGGGGGGGGGGGGGTGCCGGGCCCCCAGGGCACCCCCCTGCGTACATGCCTGCCAGACTCTCTACCCATTGTGCCAAAGTCACTTGGTACAAACATGTTTTTATATTTCTATCAATATTTTTTTGAATTTTTTGTCTACAAAAAAATAACTAACACAAGTAGGTAAAAACTAATGACTTTTCTTTAAAAAAATATCAACAATTAAAAAAAAAAAAATAACATACACAAACCAATAAAAATTAAAGAAGAATCACTGATTTTTACTTACAGAACAAAAATAAATGACTTTAACAATTAAATGTTAATGAAATTCTTTACTTTTGGTGTGTTATTTTTGAAACAAAGGACAGAAGAAGTCATTAATAAAAACTGAACAGCAAACAAATGTTTTTTCTTTTAAAAACGACTAAACGTAAAACTTTTTAAATAAACTACAAAATGTTAATGATATAATTTTTTTAATACATTGAAGATTTTAAAATTTTGGCAATAGAATTACTAAAAATTATTTAACCAAAAAACATTTTTGAGGGATTTAAGACATTATTTATTTTAATAAATGTATTCTGAGATATTATTACTATATAGAAAAATTTTCACATTCTGAGACATGTGTTCACTCAAAAAATTATGTCATTAACTGTTTGTAATTTATTTTAAAAATTTTAGGTTTAGTCGTTTTTAAAAGAAAAAACACTTATTTAATGTTCAGTTTTTATTAATGACTTCTTCTGTCCTTTGTTTCAAAAATAACACACTAAAATATAAAGACTTTCATTAACATCTAATTTTTAAAGTCATTTATTTTTGTTCTGTATGTAAAAACTACTGATTATTCTTTAAATTTTTAATGAATTGTGTAAATATTTTTTTTTTAAATTGTTGGTCTTTTTTAATGAGATATCATTCGTTTTTACCTACACAAGTAGGTTATTTTTTTGTAGAAAAAAATTTCAAAAAATCTTTTATAGAAATATAAAATCATATTTGTATCAAGTGACTTTGGCACGATGGTCAGAGTGTCTGGCCAGAATGTTGTTGATTGCGGGATCGATTCCACAAAATTTTATTAAAAATTTTTAAAAAAATATATCAATAGAAAATTGTAAAAAATAACCTACGAAATCATTAATTTTTAATGTTGTCGTAGGTTATTTTTTTGGAATTTGTTGGTAAAAATAACAGAACTATCATTAATTTTTAATGTTTTTGTAGGTTATTTTTTTCGAATTTGTTGGTAAAAATGAATGAAAAAACGTTATTTTTTAATGTTTAATGTTATTTATTTTAGAAAATGTTGTCAACAGTAAAAAGTAAATGTTGGTGTTTGTTAAAATAAATGAATAATTACTGGAATGGTTTTCAATTGTTTATTCACTGGTTTTAAATGTGTTTTTCATTTGTCTTTGCCTGCAAAATATTTTGAGTGTTGTTTAGAAAAAGTCTCAGATTCTGAGACATTTTCCCATGAAAGAAGTCTCAGATTCTGAAACATTTTTCCTATAGAAGAAGTCTCAGATTCTGAGACATTTTTCTTATACAAGAAATCTCTGACTCTAAGATATTTTTCCTATAAAAGAAGTCTCAGATTCTGAGACATTTTTCCTAAAGAAAAAGTCGCAGATTCTGAGACTTTTTTTCTAAAGAAAAATTCTCAGATTCTGAGACATTTTTCTATAGAAAAAGTCTCAGGTTACGAGACAGTTTCCCTAAAGAAAAAGTCTCCGGTTCTGATACAATTTTCCTATGGAAAAGGTCTCAGATTCTGAGACATTTTTCCTTTAAAAGAAGTCTCAGATTCTGAGACATTTGTCCTATAGAAAAAGAGACAATTTTCCTGCAGAGAAAGTCTCAGATTCTGAGAAATTTTTCCTATCGAAAATGTCTCAGATTCTGAGACATTTTTCCTTTTTTCGATTTATTTTATTTTATTAAAAATATATAGTGATGCTAAAAAATTAATCAATATTTTTCCTGGAATCAACATCCTTAAAATAAATATATTCTAAAGAAACAATAAAAAAAATTTTAAAATGTGAAAGGATATAAATAAACCTAACCAAATTCTATCATTCAATAAAGCTATATCTTCCAGCTATATACTTATAATTTAGCAATTTTTTTATGGTTAGATGAAAATAATACCGCTACATCTATACGGAAAAAAAGCTAATTATTATAAAATAGCAAAGTTGCAGAGTACTATACGGTCGATCATGACCGTCTATAATATTCTTACCTGTTTTTACTTGTTGTTTTTTAATTTCATTACTTCTTTGTCATCATCAATACCATAAAATACTATTTGCTTTATTACATTTTTGGCTGTAGGTATGCTTTGAATGTAGAAATTGTCGCTGTTAATATTGTCACTGCTTGTTAAGAAAAATACCTTGAAAGTTTATTTATCTAAGGATTGATATGGATTTTTGATTTTAATTAAGATTTTATTGGATAAAGAAATGGAAACAATATACCAAAAAAGTTTTTATTTATAGATTTAAAAAAAAAAGAACGTCAGGTTTACTATTTTTTTTTTCTTCTGTTAAGCTTCAGATAATCATATTTGTATAGTTTTGAAGTGTTACAAACAAAAAACTTAAAGTGAAAACAAAAGCTATAAGGACGACCCTCTTATGTATAGACACATGCATTTTAAAACAAGCTAAGTCGACTTAGCATATGTATTTAAATTCTGCTTTAGTTTTGTAAATCTTTCTTATTGATCAAACAGTGCAATTAATAATTAAAATTAAAAATGGCACAACAGCGTTGAGCAAAAATGTGCTTAAAAGAACTGAAATCTTTTTTATCATAAAATTCACATTTTAGACTTAACACGTTTTAGTATATAGGTGTCTTTATAAAAATTTACACAATGTATTGTATTGTTCAAACACTGTATGTGATATATAGTTTGCCTTATGCACTTCTGCTTCAATTTTCTTTTTTTATGACAAAAAGATTACTCTTGGTTCGACTTTTCTAGGTTTTCAAGTGTATGTTCTAGCATTTATTGTGATTCTCAGTGTCGTCTTTTTACTTTTTTCCTTTTATTTTTCATTACAATGTAAGACAAAGTCAACAAGTGTTAAAACATATACACATACATATTTTTAGAAGTAGTAGTAGTAGTTATACTATCCATATGTGTGGTATTCCACACTAAGTGTTGTGATATAGAAATGCATCAAAGTAAACAAATTTAAATGTGAAATTCGACTTGACAGGATCAATTTCAAATGAAAATAAATTTGAGTGCAAAAAAACTTTATAGTGACTAAATTTTTTAACAGAAAAATTTAGTTTTTAATTAATATTTTTTTGTAAACAAAAGTGTGTAGTGTTTGCGGGTGTACAATTTTTCTTAAAAATTTTGGTTTTATAGCTGAAGTTTTATTTATTTCGGTTTGAGTCCATATTAATTATTTCTGAGAAATAATTATTTTTGTTGTACAATGAGAAAATCTGAAAAAATTAATTGACAACACAGGCTAAGTGGAGATGTCGACAGCTTTCGGAAGAAGAAACCCTTCCTTCGTCAGCGCTCTTCGATTGTCACTGTAGGTGTGTAAGATTAAAATCAGCTATTTAAACGTACATTAAGGTGAAAAAGATGAAATATAAATTCAAACCTACGGACATTTTTCAAGACTTGAAAAGTCCTACTAAGGGTTGCAACTCTGAGAAAATCTACTACAGTGTAAGAAATTACAACTGTGTTAGAAAAAATTAAAAATAGATTGATTAAGTTCGTGCTAAACGTAACAAATGGGTAATGAAATGTGATATAATTCCCGTAGGCTTTTTAACCTTAATGTACGTTTAAATAGCTGATTTTAATCTTACACAACTACAGTGACAGTCGAAGAGTGTTGACGAAGGAAGGGTGGCTTCTTCCGAAAGCTGTCGACATCTCCACTTAGCCTGTTTTGTCATATAATTTTTTCAGATTTTCTCATTGTACAACAAAAATAATTATTTCTCAGAAATAATTAATATGGACTCAAACCGAAATAAATAAAACTTCAGTTATAAAATATAAAGTCCAACAATAAATAAAACAGAATTAATAAATTTTGTTTTTGTAATGTTAAAATATTTTTGATCGACAAAAAAAAAAACTGTGCAAAACCAAAGTTTGGGAGTTTACTGACTTGATAATTCCGTATTTAACATGTTTTTTTACAATTTTGTTCAAAAAATTAAACATTTCAATGGTGTCCCCCAACATCCCCTATAAACACACCATAGAGAATACATTAGGGATATAACCATTTGCATTTTTTTGCAAATATCAAAAAGGACCTATCATAGTGAGAAAGTACATAAAAAATCAATAAGAAATGTGTGTTCATTTTTTCGCGAATGTTAAAAAAGGTTCGGCACCGATCGCGATGAAATTTTCGCTAATATTTTTTTTTTTTTCAATTAATTAGGCAACCGATATTTCTAATGTTCAAAATCATACTGTTATTATGTTCTTGTTTTATTTTTGTTGTAAAAGGACAAAAAACCAAAAAACGGTGGTGGAGAAGGATTCCCACAAAAAAATAAAAAAAAATTTGTGGTGTTTTGGAAATTGCTATCGGTGCCGAAGGTTTTTGGACCAAAATGACCCCGGATAAGGTTTTTTGTTATCAGTATAACATTGCCCATACCGCTATGATAGGTTCTTATTTTGGTTATATCCCTAGTATACATAGAGACGAAGGTGAAAGAAAAAATAATATCACTATCTTTTTCTTATTTCTCACACGTACGTTGTCGATACACAATACATGTTTACAAGTCGTACTTTTTCAACAAATACATGCACTCTAATTAAAATGATTTCAGTTTCCTACTATAAATTGGGTAAATTTACACAAATTACGTAATTCTATTTAAAAATATTGGACATTTACTCAATTCATAGTAGTATATTTTTTGGATTTTTTGAAATTTACCCAATATATAGTACACTCAAAAAAAAAGTGAACTAAAATCTGGGAAAATTAACTCAATTTTGAGAAAAAGAGGGAATGGTTTGGCTCCAAAGATTTTTTTTCTTGGTTTTAGTTCATAATTTTCCCAAAAATAAGGAAAACAAAGTTATTTAATTTTAAGCCAATTTTAACTAGAAAATGGGAAAAATTATACTTCACATTTTAGAAATAGATTGGGTCTAGACCCTGGACCCATGGGCTCGGACCCCATTTAACTCGAGACCCCGTTGGGTTCTTTAAGGGTCCCCATAGATTTTGAACCAAAACTTGTGTCCGTTTCGCTCTAACTTGCTTAGTTTTTGAGATACGGTAATAAGGGGCCTGATAGGATCTTGAGAATCTTAAAAACCGGATAACTCAAAAACTATTAATCGGAGGGCTTTCGGGTATTTTGCGGAAGTGTTCTACGAGTCAAGAGCTACAAAAATGCCGTTGGACGTTTTCTCGTGTTGGCAATATTTACCGAGA
Source organism: Pegoplata infirma (assembly GCA_963921195.1). Taxonomy (NCBI): domain Eukaryota; kingdom Metazoa; phylum Arthropoda; class Insecta; order Diptera; family Anthomyiidae; genus Pegoplata; species Pegoplata infirma. The sequence goes on along the minus strand of OY992540.1, from coordinate 44,988,422 downwards.
TATGTGTATATATAAAATCTCGAGAATTTCAAATTTTAGATCTAAAATTAGGGTCTTGAGACCCCGACAGATATGCAGAGCTAGGCTATTCCATATTTTTCTTTGTAGTCTTTCTTTTGAAAATTTCATCCGTTTCGCTCTATCTCGCTTAGTTTTCGAGATATCGCCATTTTGAATTTTTAACTAAATTCTAAGAAGTTATTTACTAAATTCTCAGAAGTCATTAACTAATTTCTAAGAAGCACACTTCCTCAATTCAAAGAAGAGAAATACGATGATGTTTTTTTTAGTAAATTTTAACTAAACTTGAACTAAATTGTTTTTTAAGAAATATGTCTTAAAAATAAAGATACGATTCTTAGATTTGTGGAAAATTTCTTTGGCAGTAAGAATTTTTTTCCTAATGTTAAAAAAATCCGTTTAAAGAAAACTTTGAACTAATTATAAGTAAATGAACTAAAATTTTTTCCTCATAGTTAAGAAAATTTCTCATTTTTAAGTTAAATTTAACTAAATTTTAGGAAAATTCATGATAAATTTTCAAAGACATTTTTTCCTTAAATTTAGTTATGTCTTTTTTTTCAGTGTACTTGTTACTTTTTATTAAAAATTACTTAAGTTGTTTTAATTGTTTAAATAAAAATGTATTATTTTGATTATTTTAAGTAAAAAGTACTATTTTAAAAAAAGAAGCGCATCCTACTATTTTGTACATACATTATACTAGAAATATACATTATAGACTATTTTGGTACTTTTATAAAAAAGCGCTATTTTTAAACTTTTTATAAAAAAGCATTAACACTTAAAAGTAAAAAAAAAAAAAAACTTTTTTTTAAAAGGTACCAAATTAGTACCTTTTCATAAAAAGTACCAAATTAGTTTTTTTTTTTTTTAAAGTACCAAATTAGTACTTTTTTATAAAAAGTACCAAATTAGTACTTTTTCATAAAAAGACCATAATTAGTACTATTTTACAAAATTACCAAAATTAGTATTTTTTAATTAAATTACGAAAATTAGTATTTTTTAACAAAAAGTACTAAATTATTATTCTTTCAAAAAAGTTCCAAAATGAGTACATTTAAAAAATAGCACCAAATAAGTTCTTTTTAATAAAAAGTAGCAAATAAGTACTTAACTAAAGGGGCCAAATAAGTACTTTTTAATAAAGAAGTATCAATTCAGTACTTTTTAATAAAAAAAAGTATCAATTCAGTACTGTTGAATAAAAAGTACAAAATCAAAATAACTTTATTTATTTTTCTTTTTTTCTTTAAGTACAGATCGAGCTCGGACTCGAATTACATTTGTTATAAGAGTTTAATTTGAAAAAATACAGAAGAAAAATTGAATTTATAAAAATTATAGACATTTCTGGTTTTCCCATACCGGTTTCAAACACTCCAGTTAGTGTTATCATCAGTAGGATTCTAAATGTCGGTTTGTCTTGTTAATGGAAATTGTTTTTTATATACTATGTGAATATTTATAGTTTCTACGGAATAAATTTTTAAAGTTTGCAACACTACAATTCTATTCTAAGAGACAAATAAGTTGAAAGAAAGTATGAGGTGAGGTTGAGATTGCTAGAAATAGAATTGTAATGTTGGAAACTGTCAAAATTTATTATATAGAAACTATGAATGTTCACATATTTATATAAAAAAAAACAATTTCTATTAACAAGACAGACCGAATTTTTAATGCCTACTGATGATAACACTTACTGGAGTGTTTTAAACCGGTATGGTGATACCAGAAATGTCTATAATTTTTAGAAATTCAATTTTTCTTCTACATTTTTTCAACTTCAACACTTATAATTTATTTATTACTTCAACAGTTACTTTTCCAAAAAATTACTAAGGTAGTAACACCAGGACGCCACCTGATTTTTTTTGGTGGCAATAAGCAATAACACGTTGCATCTATTTCGATGAGTTCCACACAAAGGTGACGTTCGATTTTGATTTTAAATTGCCAGCAATAGTTGCTCAAACAAATTGTCAAGCAATAATCATTATGTATATTTTTGCAATATATCAATATTAAGGTTATTGCTAAGTATTTTTATCAGTTTTGGACGAGGTGTAAATATACACAAATAGTAGTAAAGTACTAAAATTGTTCTATTTTATAATGAGTAGTAAAAAAGTATTTTTTTATCGTTAGTACGTATTTTGTTGTTTTAAGTACATTTTTTGTAATAATTTTTTAAATAAAAAAATAATAATTATTAGAACTTTTTGATAAAATGTACAAAAATAGTAGTAGTACTTTTTTACAAAAATATCCAAAATTAAACTTAATAATAAACAAAAAAAGTACCGAAATTGATCTTTTTGATAAAAAGTACTAAAATAGTACTTTGTAACAAAAATACCCCAAAATTTAACTTAACAATGAAAAGTATCAAATTAGTACTTTTTCAAAAAAAAAAAAAAACAAAAATAGTACCTCAAAAGTATTTTTTTTGTAGTTATTATTAAAATTTACGAACAAATGTTGGGCTGGATTAAACTGAAAAAAATTGTTTTAAAAAAATTAGTATTTCGAAAACTGTACTAGACTTTGGTACTTTTTTAGTGTTCAGACATTTTTCCGATATTTCTTTAAGCATATTTTGAATTTTTCAAGGAATTAAAGAGATTTAAGGAAGAACATTATGAGCCCCAGGAATCCCAAAACTTGTAAATACGGTAACCCTAGTATTCTAAGTACAAATATTTTAGAACTCAATTTTGTTCAACAAACAACAAAACAATTGCAAACGAATGTCTCATATGTATTTACACAAACACATATTAGATAGTTATATGTATTTACCCAAGTATTGTTGTACTTATAACAACATTTACAGAAACTTATACACACACACATGCAAGTATAAAAATAAAATATAAAAAATGACAAGTGGTTACATTGGGGGTTCCTACACTAACATTGAACTATTGGATGGAGAAAAAAACTTTTTTCGAAAATCTCTATAATGGAAAACGGAAATTTTAAGGGCCAAACGTAATACAGAGAACATTTTTTTTGATGTCGAATCGAATATTTCTTTTTATTTTTTTACAATAAAACACCAAAATATACAGTAAGTGTCACTTTACGATTGGCAACATAAATATACGATATTGCACATCATTGCAAAATTCCCTTAAACACCACAGTTATTGAACCATTGACCTTTCCAAACCTAAAAAAAAAACTCTACCAAAACTATTATAACCCCTAACAAATGTTTTGCAACCAAACATTCTATATCCACTTGATATTGTTCTTGTTCATCTTTATATATTCTTTTGTTATATTGTCAATGGTTTTATTGTCACTCAAAGTCATTGCTCAGCATCTTTTTTTATGTTCAAATATGCGAGTGTGTTTATAAAAATATATTTTTTTTTATACTTTTAGTATCCATCCTCTTAATGGACTCTTTATTTTGTTTACATTCAATGTAAGAATATTGAATGTTGTGTAAATATTACATAAAATTTAAGTATTTATTCACTTTAAACAACAAATAAAAAAAGATGACAAATAAATATGAATATGAAAATAAATATTATAATATGAATGCATTGGGGTGGGTCTAGAGTAAAACCACATTTTATTTTTAAAACCCAAATTTTCTTCTCCAATCCAAACACAAACACATTATGGTTCTTTTTTACTACTTTCAGTTATTATAATCCTCAGAAAACTTTAAAAGTCAAATATATTCAGTTAGTAGTCAATTGTTACAGTTATTTACAGATAGCAGCCGCCACGGTTTGAACCCATGATCATATTTGTAATATTTCCTATTAACTGCCTGTTAAGTACGGTCGATCTATCTACGGTTTCTTAGAAATTGGTAAAATTACAAATTTTATTGGTAAAAATATTGTTTTAAAACCGGAAAAAAAAAAAAAATTGTAAACTAAAAATAGAAAATTTACAAAAAAAAAATGTTTTTTTTTGTAAATTTTCTATTTTTTTAAAAAAAATCCAAGTGCCGGACAAATTTTTTTTTATTATTAAAAAATATTTAAAAAAAAAGTTGACAAAATTTTGAAAAAATTATTACGAGGATTTTATTTAATTTACAAAAAACAGTTAAAAAACAAAAAAAAAAAATTGTAAATGTACCATTTTTGTTTGTATATTTACCATTTTTTTAAACATATTTACCAATTTTTCTTGTAAGTTTACAATTTTTTTTTTTTATTTTTCCGGTTTTAAAACAATATTTTTACCAATAAAATTTGTAATTTTACCAATTTTTGTCGCATTCAAAATTACGAGGAAATCCTTGTAATTTTACGAGAATTTTACCAACCTCCTATTTTACGAGAATAGCTGTTATATGTATATATGACGCGTCCCACTGTTTTGAACAACCTTAATAGGTTGTATTTACGTTGTACTTCGGTTAGTAACAACATTTCTTAAGTCTTGTTTTTGACCAGAGAATAATAAAAATAATGATTGGGCATGCACATTCTTGTCTTGTTTATATTAAACGTATTTGTTGTTAATAATAATCAAAGCGTGATAGATCTTCCACTATCAAACCTGTTTTCTAATTTACATACGTACCATTGCGTATGTGAGAATTAAGAATTACGAAATCGTAGTAGATCTTGTCTGTGCATGCACAATCATGCTCAATGTTCATATTTTGTTTTAAGCATTTGTAAAACATTATTATAATTATAAAACAAATGACCAATAATAAATTGAAGGCAGTTTCTAAGTGGAGTTCTTTCCACCAACATCGCATAATAGTTTATTGAATAAAATTATAAATAATAAGGGAATATTATTATTACACTCAAAAAAAAAAAACTGTAAAGTTAGCAAAAAATTTAGTTAAATTTAACTAAAAAAACACCTGATTTTGAACCTACTAAATTTCTAGTTAATTTCACAAAAAATATTTAGTTAACTTTTCGTAGAATGAATGTAGCAGAAAAAACCGTAATTTTAACTAAAAATTCAGCTGAAAATTTCGTAACATTTTTTATTAGTTGAATTCAGCTAAACTTTTTGTAAAAAACTTTAAGTTTGTTAAATATTGGTTTTAAACACTAACACTTCACTTATTTTTTCTTATTTTTTTCACAGCATTAAGTTCAGCTTAAGTAGGACTTATGAGATTTGCATAGGAGGCTACACAAGAAATGTTTAAAATTTTTCACTTGACAAAAATGTTACAAAAAATCAGCAAATTAATTAGTACGCTACCGTAGCCTTATGTCTGTTAGGCATTTTTATATTCCTACAATTCGTCTGTGGAACCGATTACCTCCTACTACTAAAATTATTAGCAATGCAAACAGGTTTAAATCTGCCATTTTTAAACATTTTCGTTAATTTTTTTTTTGTAAAATTTTTATAACTTTTTTAACTTTTTTTATCATTATTCAAATTTTTTTTTAACTTAATGTTCATTTTTCTTTTTTATATATTATATAGTTTTTTTTTATATTTTTTATATATTTTTTTTATATTAGTTTAATTATTTATTTTTATTTTTATTTGTATTTATATTTTTATTTTATTGTGCCACAAATGTATAACATTAAATCTACAGTACTGTAAAATAAGACACCGTTCTTGTTGTACTGTCTTATCTAATAAAGAATCAAATCAAATCAAATCAAATTCGTAAACTCAGTTTTAAAGTCAACAAAAAAAATTAATTCAAAATTTGTACAAAACTAGTATTTTCGTAAATTGAACTTAACTAAACAAAGTAGTTAAAACGCTGATTTTAACTAAAAATTTGCTAAAAAGCCAGTAAACTCGAGTTAACAAAAAAAATTTGTTAACTTTACAGTTTTATTTTTTTGAGTGTATAAATAAAACCAATCATTAAATAAATTTTCAGTTACACAATAAATTAAATAAAATAAGTGTGTTTTAATTTTTAAACAAAAATCGTTCCACGTAATTAATAGCCTCGTAAAATCACGAGATTTTTGGTAACTTTACAAGGATTTTTTTGAGTGTATAGGAGCACTTTCAGTGAAAAAAATAATTGTATTCACAAATATTGGGGTCAATATAACAAATCGTTTTTCTGTGTACCAGTAGTACCCCAAAACCACCAAAGGGTTTAGGAAATATAGCTATAGTTTTTTTATGGCCCACTGTAGTTTTTATTTTTTATACCCTCCAACCACAGTAACGCGTTAAAATATTGGTGTAGGACCCCATAAAGTATATATTTTATTGATAAGTGATCGATTTTAAGACATTCAAGCGATGTCCGTCCGTCCGACTTTCCAAAATAAATGAGTTAGACTTCGGAAGTCTGGCATGAATATGTATTATTGTCATAGGCTGGTTAAGTTTGGAAATGGACAATATCGAACGAGGGGAAAAAAGTTTCGCCTTGGAGAACTAAACCAACCTCAGAAAAACAGAATTTTTTTGAAGGGTTTTTTGTACTTTTATTAACTTTTTATTAAGGTGTCCCATAATTATTTTGCTTTACTTTTTCCAACGCCATTGAAAAAAATTTAAAACTACAGTGGGCCATAATTTTTTTTTATTTGAGAGCAAGAGAATCACACGAAAAAAATTGATCCGTTTATTTTTTGTTTGATATAAGTGTCTCACATAAACTGCACTTTTGTCAAAAATAGCCTTTATAACCATAACTAAAAATACTTTTTTCTCATTAAAGGAATGAAAAACTACAAAAATTAACTTGTGACAATTAATGTAAAACTTCACCAAATCATTAATTTTTATCAATGCAAAAACGCCTAAAATCACTGGACTTTGACAGTCTCTAGTAGCTGAAAAAAATCCAAAAACTGATTTTGTTGGTGAATCGTTTTTGGTACATAATTAGCTATTAAATATAAAAATTTCAACAATTTCTAAGATCATATGGGACAACTCACTGTGTGGTGTTCGCGTTACATGAAGTTATCTTTAAAACTTAAATTAAGTAATTTACATGTTCTGTATGAAACTTTTTATCTAAGGTCAAAAGAGTTTTGGTACTTTTTAGGAAAACATCTTATGTTTTTTTAATTTAATACTTATAAACAAGTGAGAGTGTTAAATTCGGCTGTGCCGAATCTTTTATACCCTCCAACATGTAAAAAAATAAAAAAAAAAATTTTGACAGGGGCGTTGTTTTAAGGGGGCAAGGTAGGGGGAGGGGTCGGTGAGCTGGGGTGACTCCTTGGCCCCCACGTTATATGTTTACAAGTTCATTTTTGTCTGCTTTGTGCACTTAAGTATTACAGATTTATAATAGGCCGGGTCGATTTGTAGGGAGTGAAAAAATTCACCTATTTCCCTATGATTTCCGTATTCTATGGGTTATTTCATGAAAATTTGCCAAAGGAACCATACCTCTATCGTTAAAATCGAGTTCCCTACTTTTTGTTGGTAGATTTTTTCCCAAATTGACGTTCGTATGAAATATTACCTACACGTTCACATCAAATTTCAAAATCTATATTTATAACAATATTTATATATTTATAACAATTTTTAGACAAAGCAAATGAAATATTTTATACTGAAAAATTTTATAAATTAATTTTACACAATCCTTTTAAATAATTTTAATAAATTTTTTATTAAAATTTTCTAACTAAAAGCAATAGCAAAATATTCAATACCATGAAAAACTAATAACAAAGTTAAATACAACAATTTTTAAAAATTTAACAGAAAACAAAGTATCCCAGCAAACAAGCTGACTCATTTTAGACTCCAAAATTGTCTCAAATTTCAATGGGGGCCCAAGTTCTTCAATCTTGAATATGTTTTTATTCCCCGTTTTTAATGCTATTTACAAAAAGCGTCTTTAAAGAGAATATTTTTATTTTTACTTATGATTTATTTTGAAAGAAAATCCTATTTGTTGACTCGAAACAAAACACATTTTTGGAGTCTTTTTGAATGGCTCAAAAATATTACAATTTTAATACTTTTAGGAGTCAGCTTAAGAAAAAAATTGTATGAGACAATTTTCTCCATATTTTAGACTCCTTTTGGACTCTTACGGATGATATATTATATCCAAAAATTTTGTGTTTTTGGAAAAAAAATTTGAAAACTCAAATAAATTAATTTATTTTTGAGTCTTTTTCGATTCCGAAAAATTAGGGTTCTAAAATTAATAATTTTTAGATCAATTTAAGAGTCCTACACTTGGAACGGTCCGAAGAATGTTTGTTGGGACATTAGTACAATTTTTTTTTTCTATAAAATTTTAGAATAATGTTCGATGTAACCTACTTATTCATATGAAAAACTTTTAAATTATATTATTTTTAGTTTGCAGAGTTGTTAAAACTTTCCAATACAATACAACACAATACAAATAGATATTTCATTTAATATTTTCATTGAAAAAACAAGTAATAGTGGTGTATTCAGCAGTGACGAATTAAAAATACACTCCAAAATACCTTAGAGTTTTCAATGTTCTGTGGTCTGCAATGCACACATGTTATAAAACTATATGAACATTATATATGGATGGAAAGGGTTTTTTTAAGGCCTATCCAATAATGTGTCGAACTTGGCAAAATTAGGTCAAAAAAAGTGAACTAAAAATTTACAAGAAATTTTTAAATATATTTGATTTGTCCAAATATCCCTTTTTTCTAATCAAGTCTCGTAAATATAAATTATTTATGAGGTTTCTCACAAATATTTTTACTTTTTACATACAAAATGACTTACCTTTTTAGCCTCTTTCATCATGTGTAGGGACTCAAAAGGCTTAACAATTTTAACAAATTTATATATTTTACTTTTTAATTGCTATAAATTGTTAAACAAAACATATTAACCTTTTAACAATGGCTAAAGTGAAAAAGTTTAACCTAGTTTGAAATTAATATTATTGTTTTCTTTTTATTATAAATATTTAATATTCACTTTAAATATTTCGTTACAGTGGAAACACAGGATACAAAAACAAATATTATTTGAATAAATCTGTATGAAAAGTGTTCAGGAAATATGATGTCTACTGCATTTGCTTTAAGGTGTTGAAAAATTCATTATTCAATTAAACTTTATACATAATTTAATAAACAAATAAAATACTTGACCAAATACTAAATAACTTGAGGATATTTTGTGAATTTAAAACAGAAAAGTAAATTTGAAAATACAATTGGAAAATAGCATACAGGGTGGCTAATGAATGAAAGAAAACTTTATATATTTCTTTCTATGTGATCAAACGGTTCAGTTTTTGTTTTAAATAAAAGTGTGGTCTTAAAATTTTAAGAATGAACAATGAAAAAAAAATTGGATTGTGCGACGCTATTTAGCATTCGAATGTATTATTTTCGTCCAAAATTTCAAGCAAAATTCTCGGGAAATGCTAAACGAAATGGTAAGTCTGAATCATTCAGTTGGCTTGTTATTTGTATTTTATAAAGAAATAAATTGTAATCCTTTTGGAATAAGGTGGGTCGAAAAAAATATCTTTTTTTATTTCAAAATGGCACTAAACCTAAACGATAGTACATGTTTCGATATGTTTACCAAAAAAATTTCAGACCGCTAAAAAAATAATTCAGCTATCGCATGAGTATTGACGTTTTTTAAATTTTTGACCCCATAATTTGGTCCAACCTCAAAAAAGTTAATTATTTTGATGATCTTTGCCCACTGAAAATTTGGGTTCTTTATTGCAGATCATTTATTTTATCATTTTGGAATATTGCTAATAGTATAGACGATAATTTTCAATGGGCAAAGATCATCAAAATAATTGAATTTTTCGGTGTTGGACCAAATTATAGGGTGAAAAATTAAAAAAAAAAACGTCAATACACATGCGACAGCTGATTTTTTTTTAGTGGTCTGAAACCTTTGTGATAAACATCTTTACGCTTGGTGCCGTTTTAAAATAAAAAATAAAAAAATTTCGACCCACCTTATTATGCAATATTGTATGTAGTGACGTCTGCTGATATCCGCTGATTTGAAAAATTGACAACCAAAAACGCAATTTTATGGTTTTCGTATAGGGCCACACCAGGCTCGGATCCAAGGGATCCACGACCCCCCCCCCCAACCGAATTCGATAGAAAAAAAGAAAAGGAGTGAGGGAGGGAAAATGCCAGCAAATTTTGTACTTTTACCCAAAACATTAAATCATGATAATGTTTTGCTGAAGATTGTGTGTAAAGTTATTTTTAGAAAAAATAATGTTAAATATCGGTCGAGGACCCCATTAAGTTTATATATTATATTGATCCATTTCTTAGACCCTCTAGCTATATACATCAGTCCATCTGTCTGTGGAAAGAGCTGTAAATTTAGTAAATGAGTGTATCATATCACTTAAGTGCAAAAAAGTGTTTTCACATTTTGGAGAGTATAAAAGATTCGGCACCGAAGAATTTAACACTCTCAATTGTTTTTTGTTCATTTGATAAACAAATGGAATATATATATTAGGGTTATAACTTTTTAAATTTTTTGCAAATATCAAAAAGTCCATCCCATAGTCGTATAGGCCATGAAAAAATATTAAGAAATGATGTCTTACTTTTTCGCGATCGTTAAAAAAGTTCACGCACCAAACGCGATGAAGTTTTGAATATTAGTTTTTCTTTTAAGTATAAACAAATTAAATTTAATTGCATAATATTTAGGAAGTTCTTGTAATTTCATTAATAAAAAAACAAAATCTCATCAATTGAATGGAGGTAGCGAATAAATCGCGATATGTGATAGGTGCTATGAGGCAGTAATTCTTTTCAGCAACTAAAGATTATAATCGCGGAATTTTTGTGCTTTTTCGCGGATGTTATAAATAAGTTAAATGTTGGTTCCTTCTGATAGGTAGTCATGAGTGTATGATAATTTTTAAATAATTAAGATATGACGTCATAATATAAAATTTTTAAAACAAAAAAATAAGAAAAATCATTCTTGGGGGAGTTTTAGAAATTGCATTCGGTGCGTGAACTTTTTTCACCGAAATGACCGAAAAAATTGATTTGTGTTATCTGTACAACATTGCCCATAGCGGGGTGGGATGGACTTTTTTTGTCCAAAAAAAGTTATAACCCTAATTTATAACCCTAGTTTAGACTTTGAAAACAAAAACTTTGAAAAACAAAAAAAAAAAAATAACTTTTTGATGTAAAAAAAATTGTTATGAAAAACAAAAAAAAAAAAAATGATGAAAAAAAAATTGATAAAAAAATTTTATGAAAAAAAAAAAATTTTTTTAAAAAAAAATCTATGAAAAAAAATTTATGAAAAAAAATATTTGATGAAAAAAACTTTGATAAAAAAAAAATTGATGAAAAAAATATTTTATGAAAAAATTTTTTTTTCGAAAAATAATTATGTAACGTTTTATTTACTATCTGAAGACGAAATTTTGTAGATTTTTCTTAACGAAAAATTTGTGTATTTTTCTATATTAAAAATTTAGGAACTTTTTTATAGGAATAATTTGGGAAATTTTCTTAGAATTTTTTAGAAAAAAATCTAAAAATTTTTCTGTAAAAAAAATTTGACAATTCTTTATTCCAAAAATCTCACAATTTTTCTATAGACTGGTTCCATTTTAAATAGCATATGCAATAGACTGGGTCGAAATCCTACAAAGTGTAAGGATCGATTGTCCTTAGTGCGGGAAAGTGGTAATGGGGTAATATAAGCATTTTATGGAAGACAACTTTTTAATCGGTCAAAAACTCTAGTAGCGCATCGGTGGTCAAAATTGAGATTTTGGTCAAAATGGCCAAATTTTCCAAAAATTTTTAAAAATATAAATTTCATTTTATGGTTTGGTACAAAAAATTTTTTTTATTGCATTTGATACTAATAACTTACGTATTAAATATTGGAATTTTATGTCATCAATAACATAATTTTATTTAAGATACAAAAAAAATCATATTTTTGGCGCAGTTCTCAAAACCACTTTTTTTAAATTAAATTTTTTTTATTTATTAAAATTGCAAAATATTTCGATTTTATTATTCAATGTTATTAAAAACATCATAAAGACTAAAGATTTAAATTTTTGTAAAAATCCGTTCGGTAGTTTTTTCTGGGGAGCGATTTCAATTGAGCGGATTTCAAGGAAATTGGATTTTTTGCTGTTTTTTTGAGTTTTTATTTTTTGTAAACTACATTATTGTGCAAAATGACCAATATTATGCTCTATCTTGTTCCATTTGATCATGGTAATATAGTTTTGAAACAATAGATTTATAGGACATCTTTAACCCTAATCGGTCAGCGGCCAAATTTTTATTTTTTGTTTTTGAACAACATTTTTGTAGGGGACATTTTTGGTTGCAGGCACATACGGGTTAAAGATGTCCAAAAAAATTAATGTTTCAGAATTAAGTTAATATGATTAAATAAAAGAACATAAAACACAATATTCATATCAAAACAGATTTTGCAACCATTTATTTAAAAAAACCGTAGTTAAAACCTAAAAAAACTCAGTACGGGACACATTTGGCCGCTGACCGATTAGGGTTAAAGATGTCCTATAAATCTATCGTTTCAAAACTATATTACCATGATCAAATGGAACAAGATAGAGCATAATATTGGTCATTTTGCACAAAAATGTAGTTTACAAAAAATAAAAACTCAAAAAAAGAGCAAAAAATCCAATTTCCTTGAAATCCGCTCAATTGAAATCGATTGAGATTGTATTTTGCGTCAATTAAAAAATTACTCAAATTTTTTTTAAAAATTAACCAAGTGATTACTCAAATTTGTTTCCTCCATATTTTTTTCTGTGTACCATTCACAATTTTGACTAAATAACAAAAATCGAAATTCAACAAAAGTCAGAAGAATATAGTCAAAAATTTTGGAATTCATCTATGTGTTCCGGAAAACACTAAAGTACAAAACTTCGCACAAAATTTTTGCTTCAATTTTTGTTTTATTTATCTTCTGTAAAATTATATTTTTGTGAGTTAAAAGGAAAATTTGATTAGCTTTATTCAAATAAAATAAAAATGTATTCCTCTGGCGCCTCTTTATAAAAAATAACCTGCATAAACAAATTCTAACTTCTAACTTTTTAACAGTTAAACATAAAAAAAACAAAATTCCTTGTTCAATAACGTTATCATTGCGCAAAATGTGTTGCCAAAAATAAATGCAATTTAATCCACAACAAAAAAAAAAACTTTTTTCATTCAAAATTTAATCTGACAAATATTAGTTGAAAATTTTTAATACTCGTATCTATTGTAGAAAAATACAATCTCAATCTAAAACTTTATAATTTTGAACTAAATAAGTGGGAATGTAGTATGTACTTGTTCAATACGAACATACAGAAAACTTCCGTTTAAACAAGACCGCCAGCTAGCAACCACATCTTTAGTGCATTTCAAGTTTGAATGTTTATTGTTTGCGCAAAAAAAAAATATAAGAAATAATAAAAAATAGAAAAATAAGTAGTAGAAACCAACTAAAACCTTTAAGTTTTAATGGGAATTTAATGTTGGTTACTTTCTAACTGCACTTTGATAATAACAATCATTGGTGTTGTCGACATACAATCATGGGTGTAGGTTGTATATTAGGATGGATCGAAATTATATCGTTTTTGAACTAAAGATTAAGTCCACTAAACTTTTGCCCTAAAAACAAAAATGTTATACCTTTTAACATTTTTTTCAACAAATGGGAAAAGGGTAAAATTTTTATTATACGTAAAGAAAAATGACCCTGAGCTAGAATAACCCTACTCAAAATATTTTTAAGGTCGAAAAAATTTAAAAAATCAAAGTTTTGGATTTTTAAAATGTTTAAAAAAATATGTCTGTGATATATCATATTTATTAATGCGCTAAACATGAATATAACAAAAAAAATCAAAGTAGGTCCCGCGGTTTTCGAGATATCCCCATTTGACTCTTCCTACGTTCAAAAAATTTAAAAAAAAATTCAAAACTTTTTTTCACTATTTTACAGGTCTTGAGACAAACTTTTATTCAAACTTAATATGAGACAAATCAGACCATTTTTTGTGAAAATTTTCTAAAAAACCAAAATTTTGATAGAGAGACGTCACGGCCAAATCTGGTCATTTGAACAGATCCCAGCAAAACTTTGGTAATGGGTAGTGATTATATAACACATTACCAGGTAATGCATATAACTAATTTGTAGCATTATTTTATGATGTCTTACCAAACATTTGTTCCACAACGTATTATTTTCAAGTGAAAAATAATGCATTACTAATAATTTGAGACGTAATGCATGATTATTGGAAAAAATGTATTTCATATTTGTTATTTCTAAACATTAAATCATGGAAGACTTATATTTGGTTACATTATGCATTATTTCAAAGTTTAATATAATGCATTATTAATAATTGGATGCATAATTAGGGTGACCATTTTATTCTGAGCTCAAATCAGTACGCCCAAGTTTTTATGTTTTTTTTTTAGAAACAACTTTCTAAATTTTTTTGAAAAATAAAAATGGGAAAACACTGATGTTTTTTCAACACTCAAAAAATTTCGGTTAAACTAACTTGACCGCAAGTATTTTGAGTAAAAACAACTGTTAAAAAGCAACTGCAAAAAAACAACTGCAAAAAAACAACTGTTATTCTGCAGAAAATTAAGTTGACTTTAAACGACTTCATTTGAATGTTTTGATCGTTTCACTGCAGAAAATGTAAAAAAATTCCACAGGTTTTGAAAATAAGAAAATCCCTCAGATTTTTGAAGACTTTTTTTCGTTAGTTTTGACAACTTTTTCTTTAAGAAAACTTCACAGCTAATAAGCACGTGTTTTTTCAATGTCCCTGATTTTCTGAGTGCTTGTTCGAATAAGCTCTGATGACATTACCTCATTTAAGATCCCAGAATCATTTGGATTCATGCAATTTACATCATATTCTTAAAAATATAAAAAAATCCATCGGCCAATTGAACTTTTCGTTATAGAAAACCTCAAAGATTCTGTGGGAATTTTATATAAATTTAGGAAGATCAAAATAACCTCATGCTCAGAAACATTTTTGCTTTAAGGAACATCTTGATTTAAGAACTCTAATCTCCTTAGAATATAATTTATAATTTAAGTCATCAGACTTAAATTATAAAAACAGCTCTGTCGACTTGTATTATGGAAATTCAAGTTTTTGTATCGAATTTTTGTCTAAAATTATTTATTTTTGATGTTAAAATGTTCAGAAATCAGTACAATCAGTACATATTTTAATAAATCAGTACAAATCAGTACAACGGTTTTTGATCAGTACACGTGATCAAAAATCAGTACATGTACTGATCAAATCAGTACGAATGGTCAGCCTATGCATAATGCATTTTATAAAAAAATGCATAAGTTTAAACTAGAGATGTCACGAGCATATTTTATCTACTTACACTCACTTACAATCACGTGAGTAAATTTAATACAAAACTACTTTTTCACTACTCGTAACACCTTATATATTACACTGTGCAACAAGAAAAATGAGCCTCAATGGATTCAATGCCATATGAAAGTAGACCATCAAATGGACAAAATCACCTAAGGGTTTTGCAAAGTCAGTTCGGATTTATTTTTTATAGCCCACTGAAGTTTTTATTTTTTTATCAAAGGCGTTTGGAAAACGTCAAAAATACTATAATAAGAACACATCTGAGCTTCAAAATATGATTTGATGTCTACAGTGAAATTTTATGGCGGTTCTTTTCTTAAAACATTTTAACCCTCTAACTGCCATTTTAAGGGGTCATTTTAGTCCTTTTTCAAAAACTAAACACAGAAGTCTAATAAAACGTCCATTTAGAGGGTTAATATGTTCTACAAATATTTTCCTCATAAAATTTCACTAGGGGTTGTCAAATGTTCAAAGTTTGTGCGACATGTGAAAAGTGCTTAAAAAGGGTCAAGTATAAATAATCAATGTTTGTTATTTTTTTTTTACCAAAGCAGTGTTAAAAAATATCGACAAAAAACAGTGCAAATATACTTTTGAGCTAAAAATGATGTTCTGATGTGTTTTATAAAATTTTATGATGATTCTTTTCTTGGACCAAATTAACCCTCTAGCTCCCGTTTTAAAGGGTCATTTTTGTCCTTTTTTTGAAGAAATACAAAAAAGTCTATAAAAAAGGCAGTTAGAGGGTTAAAATGTTTTACAAATATTTTCTGCATCAAATTTTACTAGGAAACGTCTAAGACAGAAAGTTCGCACAGCATATAGAAAATGCTTAAAAATTTTTAAAGTATTCAAATTTTTTTTTAAGAACACCTCGAAAATTGTGGTACATTCAACATAACCTAAAAACACAAAATGCTTTCATTCGGCTGCTGGTTGACACATGTGAACAGAATTGATCACCGAATGGTATTTAAACAAGTGCAAACATATTTTTTTACAAAAAAAAAATATTTTCGTCGAATTTTTTTTTTACCATAAAAATTTTTTTTGTCGAATTTTTTTTTAATGTTTGTTTTGTTTTCTAGCAAGTAAACTTTTTTACATTGTGGAGGGTATCAGCACATTCGACAAAGTCGAATATAACTTTTTTATTTGTTTTTTTTATTTCGGCCCAAAAAAAATAAAAAAAAAAAAAATTGAATACTTTAAAATTTTTAAGCATTTTCTATATGCTGGACGAACGCTCAGTCTTAGACGTGCCCTAGTTAAATTTGATGCAGAAAATATTTGTAAAACATTTTAACCCTCTAACTGCCTTTTTTTATAGACTTTTTTGTATTTCTTTTAAAAAAGGACAAAAATGACCCTTTAAAACGGGAGCTAGAGGGTTAATTTGGGCAAAGAAAAGAATCATCATAAAATTTTATAAAACACATCAGAACATCATTTTTAGCTCAAAAGTATATTTGCACTGTTTTTTGTCGATATTTTTTAACACTGCTTTGGTAAAAAAAATAACAAACATTGATTATTTATACTTGACCCTTTTTAAGCACTTTGCGCATGTCGTACAAACTTTTACCATTTGACAACCCCTAGTGAAATTTTATGAGGAAAATATTTGTAGAACATTTTAACCCTCTAAATGGACGTTTTATTAGAGTTCTGTGTTTAGTTTTTGAAAAAGGACTAAAATGACCCCTTAAAATGGCAGTTAGAGGGTTAAAATGTTCTAAGAAAAGAACCGCCATTAAATTTCACTGAAGACATCAAATCATATTTTGAAGCTCAGATGTGTTCTTATTATAGTATTTTTGACGTTTTCCAAACGCCTTTGATAAAAAAATGAAAACTTCAGTGGGCTATAAAAAAGAAACCCGAACTGACTTTGCAAAACCCTTTGGTGATTTTGTTCACTTGATGGTCTACTTTTATATGGTGTTGAAGGCATTGAGGCTCAATGCGATGACCCAAAATTTGTTGCACAGTGTTATCTTCTGGTATGCTATATTATTTCACATTATATGGTAACCTATAAAATATCATATATTTTACACCTTACTCGTATTCTTCGTTATAAATTTATGACTTATTTTATACCTTACTGGTATTCTTTGTGGTAATGTGGATGCATTACTTTGAGTCTCATCGCCTGTTAAAATCATCAATGCTGCAATGTATAAAATAAGAGATCCTATACCTTATTTTATACCTTATTTGGTAATATAAGTTTTGCTGGGATTTGGCACAACTTAATTTTAAATGAAGGTTTTTCTCAAGATGGAAGAAATAATTTTATTTTTTGAAAAGTGGGTATCCCATGATTATTTGCTCAAAGTAAACAAACAATACCCGACATTATTGAAATTTGTACAAAAACGTATTTCAATCCGCCATAATGTATATTTATAGAATTCAAAACTTACAATGCTTATGATGCATTTGAATAATGTGCACAAAATGTATACGGATTAAAAAAAAATTATTTAAAAACAGGTAGGAAAGTTAAATTCGACTATGCCGAAATAAGAATTTCTATTTTTATTTTTTTAAAACCAAAAATTTTAGTAACTTACAAGGGAAGTATCTCAACCCTTATGAACCGATTTGCATGAAACGTAAAACATATATAAAAGAGACAATTCTAAGGCTGGGGTGTCTGGGCTTATCGGCCATATCGGTAATTTAGGGGTTCAAAACATTAGTAAAAAAATGACTTCAATCTGAAAAACACAAATAACAAATTAAATAGACTTGGCTTACGCCGAAAAAATATAAAGGCTAAAAAATAGTATTTTTGATTTTTCAGCCATTTTTATTTTAAGAAACTATATGATGTTTACATATGAGAAGAAAGGTTTTTTGCCTATCCAATGGTGGCATAACCTTGTAAAAGTTTGGCTTCGTTAAATACTTTTTTCATGCAAATGTGAAAATTTTGGGGGGTATTTATATGAAGACATAGAGTTACGATGTTCATATGAAATAATCTTTATTAAATTTAAGTCGACACATATTTTTTCTCTAGAGGATATTCCTGTTAGTTCGTGAGTTATCGAAATTTTCCCGGAGGTCCACATTGTATCATAAGGGGACAACGAAATTTTGTAACACTGATATGGCCGAAAAGCCTAGACACCACAACCTTAAAATCGTCTCATTTATTGAAATTTTTTAAAAAATTTTTTAAGTTTCAGGCAAATCGGTTCATATGGGTTGAGATACTTCCCTTGTTAGCTTTTAACTTGGACAATAGTTCATCTCGTGGTGAATAAAACCGTTTTTCACCAGCTGGTGAATAAAAAGTAATATAATTATTTAAAAAAAAGAACAAAATGTTCATCAAAGTTTTTTTTATCAATTTTTTTTCATGAAATTTTTTTTTCATAAATTTTTTTTCCATCAAATTTTTTTTTTCATCAAATTTTTTTTTATAATTTTTTTTTTTTTGTCAATTTTTTTTCCATAAAATTTTTTCATTACATTCATTACATTTCATTTTTTTATCAATTTTTTTTCATATTTTTTTTTTTTTTATCAATTTTTTTACGTAAAAAAAACTTTGTTCTCATCAAAAAAAAAAAATTTTATTAAAATTTTTTTTCATCAAAATTTTTTTTTTATAAAATTTTTTTTTCCCAAAAAAAAATTTGGTTTTCATCAAAATTTTTTTTTTATAAATTTTTTTTTTTTCATCATAAACTTTTTTTATTGAACATTTTTTTTCACAAAAAATCATTTTCCTCTTTTTTTACCAAAACTACTTTTTTGGGAACAAAAAAATGTTCCAATTGTTTATCAAATGCACATTAGGGTCATAACTTTTTTTTTGACAAAAAAAGTCCATCCCACCACGCAATGGGCAATGTTGTACAGATAACAAAAATCAATTTTTTCGGTCATTTCGGTGAAAAAAGTTCACGCACCGAATGCAATTTCTAAAACTCCACCAAGAATGTTTTTTTTTTATTTTTTTTTTTGTTTTAAAAAATTTATATTATGACGTCATATCTTAATTATTTGAAAATCATCATACACTCATGACTACATATCAAAAGGAACCAACACTTAACTTATTTATAACTTCCGCGAAAAAGCACCAAAATTCCACGATTATAATCTTTAGTTGCTGAAAAGAATTACTGCCTCATAGCACCTATCACTTGACACTAAAATTTATCTAATTAAAAAAATCCGCGAAATAGCGTCATAATATCACGATTTTTTCGCGCCCTCCATTCAGTTGATGAGATTTTTTTTCTAATTAATGAAATTAAAAGAAAATCCTAAATATTTTGCAATTAAATTTAATTTGTTTATACTTAAAAGAAAAAATAATATTCAAAACTTCATCGCGTTTGGTGCTCGAACTTTTTTAACGATCACGAAAAAGTAAGACATCATTTCTTAATATTTTTTCATGGCCTATACGACTATTTGATGGACTTTATGATATTTGCAAAAAATTGAAAAAGGTATAACCCTAATGCACATAAAACAAGTGAGAGTTTTAAATTCTTCGGTGCCGAATCTTTTATACTCTCCAAAGAGTGCACCTATTTTTGCACTCATTTACCAAATTTATAGCTCTTTTGGTTTGGACTGCATCTTGCTTTCCACAGACAGATGGACGAATGTATTTAGCTAGAGTGTCTTAAAAATGGATCAATAATATATAATATTAATGGGGTCCTCGACTGATATTTCAATTCGTTTTGCATGGAATAGCACAGTAATATAACATTATTTTTTCTAAAAAAAACTGCTTTGGCAAGTACACCCAAATCTTCCGCAAACCATTATCATGATTTAATCATTTGGGCAAGAGTACAAAATTTGCAGGCATTTTTTTGTCTTTGGTGTCTTAAATAGAGGAAAAAATCAAATAACTTCAAATATTTGGTACGAAGTTTAAATTTTACCTTATTAAAGGTGGCAAAACTGCACAAATCAATATCATGACTGCTAATTTACGCGAAAGATACCATTTTTTGCAATTTTTTATAAATATTGCGATTTCTTGCGAAATTGATATATACAATTATGTGATGTTTTATGTATAGATAACTTGTATTATTTCGTTCTGTATACTGCTTGAGCATTACGTAAATACATCAGCATTAACTATAAACCTTATAACCCAACTAACTAACCTATGTATGCTTTGTAAAAGTTTCCGTTTTTAACTTTATATTTTTTCTACATATTTATTTTTTTTTTACAAAAAATAAGGAAATCTAAGGCGGATGTTGCAGGTGAAACTTTTAAAGCATTCCCCAAAGCAAATGAAAAAGATCATTTGAGTATGTATAATAAGGATGTTACTTTTTTTATGAGTATTTTTGACGCGTTGGAGTACAAATTGTAAATTACATTATTTGAGGGCTTTAAAAATAATCCCAGCAAATCTTTCCATTACTAGTAATAGGTTTAGTAATCAAAAAAAATATTGGTAAGTAATTACATTTCGAAGAATAACCCATTATTTAACAAGGGTGTTAGACAAAAATAATTAGTTACAAGTAGGCGATAAATAAGTAGTAACTTTCTCCATTTGCAAATAGGCAGTTATTCTTATTACCTTTATAACAAGTTATAAGTCATTAGTTGCTTTTGAGCTTAAAGTTATTCGAGTGGTAATGGGTACCCATTATAAATAATGACTGAAGTTATGATTACTTTTAGTAACTCATTACCAAGATTTTGCTGGGATAAGTCAAAATATGAGACAAATAATTTTTAGGACCCAAAAATTTTCTTTATTTATAATCCCCGATGGAATTTAAGTGGGAAAAATAAGTTTAACTCCAGCAAGTGAGAGTGTTAACGGAATCTTTCATACCCTCCAAAATTGTATTTTAATAAATGTTTGAAAAAAAATTTGAGTAAATTTTTAATTGACACAATTAAAAATTTACTCAAAATTTATCCATTTATTTTTTTTAAAAGTTTAAAAAAGTTTTAATTTTTTTTACAAAAAAAAAAAAACAAAAAACTTGTTTTTTCAAATTTTACTAAACATATTTATGTCTCAAAGCATAGGAAAATTTTATAAAGATGATTACAAACTTTCATATACATACACAAAAAACTATAAACTAAACGAGAATTCAAAAAACTATGAGAGTTAAAAAAAAAAATAAAAAAACTATTAAATTTTCATTAAATTATTTACTTAAATTGTTTTTGAAATTTTTAAGTAAATTTTTAATTGCGTCAAATAAAAAATTACTCAATTTTTGTTTTTAAATTTAAACAAGTGATTACTCAAATTTGTTTCCTTCATATTTTTTTCTGTGAAGGGATTCTCCAGAACAATTTTTAATTTAAAAAACTTTAGAGTGTTTTTTTTCGACCTCTAATTGTAAGTCATGAGGAAAATTAAGGCTTTAATGGTCCAAATAAGCATGTTCTTCATTTATTATCTTGTACTTGGTAATAAAATTTGTAAAGTCGATGTTGTCAATGATTTTTGAAGCCAACAATGTCGATAAAATGATACAAAAAGTTGGAACTTTATTGAGGTTAAATTACACAAAAATTACACAAAAAATATCATTATCCAAAAATTATCCAAGGATTTTGAAATTGTCCCACTTTTGGATAATTATCCAGAAAGTGGCAACACTGGTGCCGAATCTTTTATACTCTCCAAAAGAGTGCACCTATTTTTGCACTCATTTACCAAATGTATAGCTCTTTTGGTTTGGATTGCATCATGCTTTCCACAGACAGGTGGACGGATGTATATATATATGGGGCATTCCATGTCAAATCGGACACTTTAAAAATTTTTTTTTAGATTTTCACAATTTTTTTACAGTTTTTAGTACCCTTCGAAAACTCTTTCGTGTTAAGTTTTCAGATTTTTTTGATGACCCGCTCAAAAGATATCGAATTTTTAAAAATTTGTAGTTTGTTACTTTACTTAAACTTCTTTTACTCATATGTAACTTCTTCAATAATGGTCCAAACTTAAATTTTTTTTTTATTTCAAAATTTTTGTTTTTTCACGTACCCCTGCAAAAAAAGTCATTACCACTTCTCAGTGGAGTGCTTTATAACTAAAACAAATGTAATGAAATACAAGAAAAATAACAAAAAACACAAGACAAAAACACACAAACAGTTTTTTCTACTCCAGAATACATAGATATTCAGCACTTAACTCATTACCTATCGCGACACCCCCATACAAATGTAAGTAGATATTCAGTAGAAAAGAACTACTCCGTGGAAGTAGTTGGAAGTTGTTTGAAAGCTCGGAGTACTTCTTATCTACTGAATATCTACTTACATTTGTATGGGAGTGTCGCGGAAGGTAATGAGTTAAGTGCTGAATAACAACTTTTTATGGAGTAGAAAAAGCTGTTTGTGTGTTTTTTTCTTGTGTTTTTTGTTATTTTTGTTGTATTTCATTACATTTGTTATAGTTTTAAAGCACTCCAAATAGAAGTACTTCGCACTTTTTTTGCTGGGACTTTTTAAAAAAAAATCCCAAAAAATTCTTAAAAGCACTTTAGTATGCGATTTTTACGTTTTAAAATTTAAATATCATTTTTGAAAATGTTTGTACTCTTCGATTTTTTTGTGTAAAACAAATTTTTTGCCCAGGAGGATCGTGGGATAACAATTATTAATATTCTTTAAAATTTTTTGAAAAAATTTTATTGGAATTTTCCAATCTTAAAATCATTCCTACTGCTCCAATGGTTCGTCATAGAGGGGTCATTTATAAGACCGACCCCCATTAATTTTTACGTCTTAACATTTCTTTGGAACAAACTAATACCCAATCTTCAATTTCTAAGGGGGATCCCACACAAAACGACATTTTTTTAAATTTGCTCCAACTGCTCTAACTGCCCTAATAGTGCCCTTAGAGCAACAAAATGTATGACCGACCCACAATATTTTTTTAATTCAAACATTTTCTCTGAACACACCTACCCTTTATCTCTAATTGTTAAGGAGGTCCCCATACAATTTTTTTTTATTTTTTGTTAATTTGTTTTATTTAATCAGCTTCTACCGGTCCAATGGTGCGTCCGGTAGGGGTCATTAGTGAGACCGACCCCCATTTATTTTTACCCTCCAACATTTTTGTGAAACATACTTACGCCCTATCTCCACTCCCTAAGTAGGCTTCCATTCAAAATAACATTTTTATAAAATTTCAAAATGTCCGATTTGGACTCTTCAGCAGCCTCAGAATTGTTTTTTGAAAGTTAGCGTGTTTTTATATCGTAAATTCGCGAACAACCATTGCCGAAATTCGCTCTTTGCTTATAACTTTTGAAACACTACAGTCGGGCCAGTGCACTGGACCGATTTCACCCTCTATCACCAGATTGGAGGGTATATTTCAAAAACCGCGAACTAAAACTGCTTGTAGAGGACTTAAAGGACCCTCGAAAATGTGCACCTGATTTTTTGGTATAGTTACCGAGATTCGCAAATATGCATATCATCGAGCCACTCTAGTATGCAGTTTGTATTCGAGGTTATTAAAGGTGACAAAACTGCAAGCCCGAAATATCGCGAGATTATTATTCAAGTTTTTATACTAGTTTAATTATTTTAACATGATAATATTTTTAGGCTGGTGTCTAATTTAAAAAAAAAAAAAGTTGCAGGACGCCACCTCAGTTCGACTATATAAGCTAACAATTAACGAAAAATAAAATAAGAACTTCTATTTTAATTTTTTTAAAACAAAAAATTTTAGTAACTTGGGTTTTAACTTGGAGTTCACCTCGTAGTGAATAAAACCGTTTTTCACCAGCTGGTGAATAAAAAGTAATATAATTATTTTTCAAAAAAAAACAAATCCTTTAAAGTTTTTTTCATCAAATTTTCTTTTCCATTCACTTAAAAACAAAAAATGTTCATCAAAGTTTTTTTCATCATATTTTTTTTTTTTTTTTCATCAATTTTTTTTTTTCTATCAAATTTTTTTTTCATATTTTTTTTTTTCATCACATATTTTCATTAAAACTTTTTTTTCATATATTTTTTTTTGTCGTCAATTTTTTTTTTCATAAAATTTTTTTATAATTTCTCATCAAAAAACTTTTTTGTTTTCATTAATTTTTTTTAGCATCAAAAAAATGTTCTTTTCATCAAAAAATTTTTTTTATTTAAATTTATTTCTCATAAATTTTTTTTTTTTCGAAAAAAAAATTTTATTTTCTCAAATTTTTTTTGCGAAAAAAAAAATTGTTTTTCATCAAATTTTTTTTTTATAAAAAATTTTTTTTCTTCATCATAAACTTTTTTTCATCAAATATTTTTTCACAAAAAATAATTTTCCTATTTTTTTACCAAAACAACTTTTTCAACAAATCTAAACTTTTCACATAAAAATGTTCCATTTGTTTATCAAATGCACATAAAACAAGTGAGAATGTCAAATTCTTCCGGTCCGAATCTTTTATACCATCCAAAAGAGTGCACTTATTTTTGCACTCATTTACCAAATGTATAGCTTTTTTGGTTTGGACTACATTTTGCTTTCCACAGACAGATGGACGGATGTATATAGCTAGAGTGTCTTAGAAATGGATCAATAATATATAAACTTAAAACTTTGCTTTGATTTAATGTTTTGGGCAAGAGTACAAAATTCGAAGGCATTTTTTTGTCTTTGGTGTCTTAAATAGAGGAAAAAATCAAATAACGTCAAATATTTGGTACGAAGTTTGAATTTTACCTGATTAAAGGTGACAAAACTGCACAAATCAATATCTTGACTGCTAATTTATATTATTTTTTTAATATTGCGTTTTCTTGCGAAATTGAGAAGATATGATTCCGATGTTTACTGTTTTATGAAGTGTTGATAAATACAATTAAAACTGTATACTCAGTTTTTAAAGATATCTAAATAAATTTAAGAAAATGTTAAAACACTAATTTCGCGGTATCTCGTGAAAGCGAGAAGCTACGAGTTCGCTTTTAAAAGTGTTGTGACATTTAATCCTATAGACATCAAACTGAGTTAACACTTTTCATCGACACTAAAGTTCAACCTTAACATCGCTAAGGCTCACCGTGTAAAAGGAAACCCTCATACTGTGATGTAATTTGTATTTTTTTCTTTCAAGAAAATTCAACTTTGCATTACGTTATTTTGTATACTTCTTGAGCATTACGTAAATACATCAGCATTAACTATAAACCTTATAACCCAACTAACTAACCTATGTATGCTTTGTAAAAGTTTCCGTTTTTAACTTTATATTTTTCTACATATTTATTTTTTTTTTTACAAAAAATAAGGAAGTCTAAGGCGGATGTTGCAGGTGAAACTTTTAAAGCATTCCCCAAAGCAAATGAAAAAGATCATTTGAGTATGTATAATAAGGATGTTGCTTTTATTTTTCTGATATCCACACCGCAAAAGAGGGCGTACCAAAAAAAACACATTTACCCACAAAATTTATAAGAAAAAATTTAAAAAAGAAATGAATTTTGAGAAAAAAAAATTTTGAAACTAAATTTCGAGGAAAAAAGTTTTTTTGGTGAAAAAAAATTACGCGAAAATGTTTTTTGTTAAAAAATATATTTATACTTGTTTAAATACCATTTTGTATCTAATTCTGTTTAAATACGTGTTCACAGCAGCAGATTTAAACCGTTTTGTATATTAACCTGGGTATTCATAAAACCTAAAATATATTTAAAGTAGGTTTATTTGACAGATATTGCAGGAATAATTGTCAAATAAACCTACAATAAGTCTGTTATAAGTATTATGAATAAGAGCCTAAGGTTTTAACGAATGTACAAACATTTTTCTCACAGTTTCGTTCATAACTTTTGAACCGCTAAACCGATGTTGCTCATACGTAACCTGACCAACCATCCCGCTTTTGGCGGGATTATCCCGCTTTTTGAAGTCTCATCCCGCCTTGATTTTCCATCCCGCTTTTTAAGGAAAAGTCCCGCTTCATCCCGCTTAATCCCGCTTTTTGACTTTTAGAAGAGTAAAGTACTATTTATAATTTTTCAAACAATATTTTGAGTATAATTGTTCTGTAGTTTTTTTTTTTAATTTATTTTTATCATAGATTTAGAATTTTTTACCGTGTTAAAAAAATGTAAAGGAAACTACTTTTAAAATTGTGTTGAAATTCGAAAAAATTTCCAAAGATTTGAAAAGTCCTACTAAGGGTTAACAATGGGAAAAATACAACTCTGTTAAAAGTTAAGATGGATTAAGTTTCTGCCAAATGAATACAACACGAATTAATGGTGAATAGGGGTTATTCAACACAAAGAGGAGTAATTCCAATTCTTAGTTTCTTCAAAAGTTTCATTTAAATGGCTAATTTTAATCTGACACACATTAAGTGTGTGGCAATCGAAGGAGTGCTGATGATGGAAGGGTGGCATCTTCCGAAAGCTGTCGACATCTCCACTTAGCCTGTGTTGTCACTTGATTTTTTTCAGATTTTCTCATTGTACAACAATTATTATTTCTCAGAAATAATTAATATGGACTCAAACCGAACTAAATTAAAATTCAGTTATAAAATATACAGTCCAACAATATATAAACACAATTAATACACAACTCATAAGGTACATTGCAATTTAGTAATATTTCTAAGAATTAGAAATATGAAACAAAAATTCAAACCTAACGGACATTTTTCAAGATTTGAAAAGTCCTACTAAGGGTTAACAATGGGAAAAATACAACTCTGTTAAAAGTTAAGATGGATTAAGTTTCTGCCAAATGAATACAACACGAATTAATGGTGAATAGGGGTTATTCAACACAAAGTGGAGTAATTCCAATTCTTAATTTCTTCAAAAGTTTCATTTAAATGGCTAATTTTAATCTGACACACATTAAGTGTGTGGCAATCGAAGGAGTGCTGATGATGGAAGGGTGGCATCTTCCGAAAGCTGTCGACATCTCCACTTAGCCTGTGTTGTCACTTGATTTTTTTCAGATTTTCTCATTGTACAACAATTATTATTTCTCAGAAATAATTAATATGGACTCAAACCGAACTAAATTAAAATTCAGTTAATTTCCAAAATCTTTTTAAATGTTTATTTAAAAAAAAAAATAATTTATTTTGTTTTTTTTTAAATTATTTTTTCTCCTTAATTTGAAAATTCAACAATTCTGCAATGTTCGAAACACTTTTATTTATAAAGTTTTATATGGCTGGCATTATTTGTTTCTGGAAAAAATTTTGAACTTTCCAAATTAAACCTTTAAATTGATGTAGAAAAATTGTACACACCATTTTATTTTTTAAGTTCATTAAATACAGAGAGCAATTAATTTTTGTTGTAAAGAAAAATGACTTTGAAAATTGAGGAATTTTTGCATGAAATCGTTTTATATTTAATTTTTTCTACTGTAACTCAACATTTCTGTAGTTTCCAAAACACATTTATTAAATAGTTTTGTATCGGGATATTAGAACTGGTTCTGAATTGTTCAAATTTTGGATAAAAATATTTTTTATTGAATTCTCTACAAAATTTCATATTCACAGCAATTGTTTGTTTTCGGCAAAATGAGTTTAATCTTTAAAGTAATTTTTCTCCAAAACAAAAAGTAACTGCTCTCTGAAATTTTGACATTTTGTAAAGAATATAATGAACTTTCGTTTAAATACATAAATTTGTTTCGGAAACTTTAGAATTGTTGAGTTACTGTAGAAAAAATTAAAAATAAAACGATTCCATGCAAAAATTGCTCAATTTGATCAAATTTCACGAAACTTTGAAGTTCAAAATCATTTTTCTCGAAAACAAAAAATAACTGCCTTCTAAAAATTTTACATTTTCTAAAGAATTTAATGAACTTTCATTTAATTTAAAAAAGAAAAATAACAATGGCATGTTTTTTGCTACATCGATTTTTAGGCTAAGCTTTTAAAACTCAGACATAGTTCTGAGTTTTGTCCAAAGACAAATAATGCCAGTCGTTATCCCAAACAAAACTATAAATTAAATGTTTTTTGAAAAATGTAGAAAAAAATTTACAAAGCAAATTGCTCAATTTTGCCATGTTTGACCACGCCTATCTCGCCCTTTTTTCCGAAAAGATCAAACTTTTGATCCACGATTTTTTAGTTCCATATAGGGCAATAAGCTCCGTAAATATGACTTTGATCCACCAAAATTTTTTTCGTGGTACGTTTGAAACAAAAAGCTTCCTATGCTTCAGAGTTATCTTTCGAAAGCAAGTATATTTTCAACAGACATACAGCCAGAAAGATTAGATAAAGTCGTTAATTTATATACTTTATGGGTCCTAGGACCTATTTCTGATCAGTTACAAACGGAATGACAAACTAAGTTATATCCCCTACTGCTAATTAAAGGGGATAAAAAGTCCCGCTTTTTAGGTCAAAATCCCGCTTTTTCAACTTTTCCATCCCGCTTTTCAGTCAAAAACAGTTGGTCAGGTTACTCATACGTAATAATATGTTACGATTCAGTCTTGTTCTTGTAATACTTTGGCCATGAAAGACAGACCGACATTGCGTGAATACTTCCAGACTGATAATAGTTACAAATGAAATATACACTCCAAAACTAAATGGAGGGTATAAAAAAGTTCCATTCCTTATATAAAGCCCTAATGTATAAGGGTGTTTGTTCTTATACAGGATGTTAGCTCATTGTACTTCTATGTAAGTTCTAAATTTAATTTGCAGTGTTGCCAAAATTAAAGGAAAAATTAAAAAAATGCATTTTGTATTTAACATGTGTGAGAAAATTCCAAAATTTTCTAAAAAAAAATTTTTGAGGTTAATTTTTTATCAAAAATTTATAAAAAAAAAAAATATCAAATTTGTATTTACATTTAATTGGCAACCCTTTAAATATAGTATTTCTTGTTTAAAGTGTGTTAGGGTGGATCGATGATTTGCATAATTGCGAATCTCGTTAACTAATTGTTAAAAGTAGGTACGCATTTTCGATCTGATAACGGAAAAATTATAAAAAAAAATTTTAGTCCTCACAAGCGGTTTTAGTTCACGGTTTTTGGGAACTTTTTTTTTTTTTAAGAGCGTATGTTAAAATTAAATCCAAATCCAAAAAACTTTCCTGTTTTTTTAAAAAAAACTTCCATTGACAAAAATTTTTTTTTGGAATTTTTTTCTTAATAAGCTTTACTTTACAAAAATTTTAAAACATTTAAAAAAAATAAAAAAAATCCAAAAACCGCGAAGTAAACCCGATTGTTGAGTACAAAATGGTTCCCCTTATCAGCTCGAAAATGCACACCGACTTTTTACTTTAAGTTAACAAGATTCGCAAATATGGAAATCATCGACCCACCCTAATGTGTGGTACGATGTACATAAATGTATTGATGATAATAATGTTGTTCATGTTGTTGGTTCCTCGTTGTTGTTTGGTTAGTGTTGAGTGTTTTTTTTTTTGTTTGTTATGCATGTGGTAATATTTGCATATCGAACAAGGTTGGCAGCCCATATCTTTATTATATTATTACCGTTACAAAAGTCTCTCAAATTAGCAATATTTTTCTAAAATTTTTAAAAAATTTTGCCAACGCAAATGTCTCAGGTTCTAAAGGATTTTTCTGATAGTAAAAGTATCAGATTTTGAAACCATTATTCAATAGAAAAAATATCAGATTTGAAACATGATTAGTTCCAACAAATTTTTCTGATATTGAAATTTGAAATTAAAAAAATTTTAAGCTTATGAACAATTTTGCAGACATACAGGCCTATTTACAGCTATGACTGGTTATGACTAATTTAATTAGTCATATTCCCTGTGGTTGTTGTAAACACAATCATAAAAAGTCTCAAAATTTTAAATTATTTGTCAATTTTTGAGACGATGTGGGTAGCAGGTCTTTATTTTTTTTGTGAATTTTCAAACAAAATTTGAATTATTTTATGATTGTTTACAACAACCACATGGAAAAAATTGGCTTAAGGTGTTATGATACTTGCTAGTTTTTGTATTTTTTATATTTTGGAGAACAGTGCAAATATATTTTCATAGGAAAACTGACCAAGTGTAAAGAGTTTGACAATATCATGAAAAAACGTAAAATGTCAAAAAATATACGCGTGTTATCGATAATTTTGCAGTGACTGTCAAAAAAAATATAAAAATTTTCAACTTGAAATTGACATTTCCAGAATAAAATGTTAACAGTGTTGCCAATTTTATTAGTTTTTGCTCGAATGAAGCGGTTTACATATGTTTTGGGCGCTTTTTTAGCTATTTTGGGCGAGTTATTTTGAAAATAAAAGTTGGCAATATTGTTTTTTTTTTTTTTTTTATTTTTATTTTATTGTATTTCTTGTTCTTTCTCGCATTTGTTGTTTCATTCGATCAATCCTAAAAAAATCCAATACAGAAACTAGCAAGTATCATACCACCTTTATGATTGAGTTATGACTTTTTTTATGAATAGACACCATAAAATCTTTAGAAATTATGACATTATTGTTTTAGCATTTTCAGATCCACCGATATTAAGGCATTTTCCCACTAAGCAATATTTTCCCATCGAAAACATTTAAGGGACTGAGTTTTTTTTTTTATTGAAAATTTTCTAAAAAAAATCCCTAAATACTGAAATTTTTTTCTACAGAAAAAGGCTAAGATTCCGTAAAAATTTTAGATTCTAAAGAACATTTTTTAATATAAAGTACACAGAAAGAATTGAAATTGAATTTCGGTTACGAAAAACGCGGTTTCAAACAATTTTTTGATTAAAACTCCTCCAATCAAGAAAATTGTTATACCAATCACCAATGTAATAGGTGATTTATAAAATATTTTTTCAATCTAATATTTTTCGATTTTGATCACAAATTTGATCAATTTTATATTTGAAGTCAATCAAAATAATAATTGGTTTAACAAATGAATTGTAAGTTTTTGACAAAATTATGAAAATGCTTATTTTTTCTTTTCCAATATGTTGCCAACAATAAAAAAGTAAACCCCGATTATTTTGTATATTTTTTTTTAATTATTGTATTCAAAAAAATTAATGCGAAAAAAAATCTGGTTAATAGAAATTTTTTAGCGAATAATTTTTTGTGCGTACCTGAGGGTAGAAAAATTTTCAACTTTTGTGCTTTTTAACATTTTTTGAGAGATTTTTCTGAATTCTGAGATATTTTACCTACACTGAAAAAAAAGACAGTGCAAAAATAATTATATCAAAACATATCTCCTTTGATAAAAACAGATATGGATATCAATATCTTTTTTGATAAAAACAGATATGGATCATATCTAAATGGATGTAATCAAATCTACTCCATATATACTCATATCTGCTCAGATATTTTTAGATTCGTAAAGAAGATATGTTTTGATATAATTATTTTTTTACACGGGTTAGGAACAAATTTCTTTGAAAACAGTTCATTAAATTTCCTAAAATTTTGTAGATTTAACTATAAAATAAGAAAAAATATAACTTTATATATTTATAAATAGTTCATGGTTTTCTTTAAATGGTGTTCTTTAATATAAGAAAAAAATTCTTACTGCCAAAGAAATTTTCTGTCTGTCAGTTTTTCTCAAATTTTTCAGAAAACTTTTCATATTTTGCCACAGAAAATTTCTTAGTTAGAGACATTATCCATAAGAAAAACAAATTGGGAATCTTAGATATATTTCCCAAAAAAAATCTTAAGATCATTTCCTTTTTTCCTGGAGAAAAATTCTTATATTTTTCCATTAGAAAAGCTGTATCATTTCGAGAAATTTTTCTTTTAAAAAATCGAAGATTTCAGTATAATTTTTAGTGTCCGACCGAATATTCGGCTCTGGCTTCGGCTGCTGCCAAAAAGCACTATTCGGCCAATATTCGGCTTCGGCCATATTTTTGGCCGAATACCGAATAATTGTATAAAATTTGCACTTACGTGTTGAAAACACCTCAAAAACACTTTAAGTAAGCCAAAAAAAAAAAAAAATAGCAAGTGTTTTTGCAGCTAAAACAAAATTTTAAACTCCAAAAAAAATTTCGCTCGAAAAAAATTTACACTCAAGAAAAATTTTTTTACAAAAAAGTTGAAAAAAGTTTTTTGTTAAATATAAAATCATTCTAGACAACATTTTTATACATTTGTGAGTTCCGCCAAGTCGAATTTCACTTTTTTTCTTGTTTTTATTAAATAAATTTATCTTTTTTTGAATATTCGGCTTCGGTTTCGGCCGAATAGTGAAAATTTGGCCGAATTTTCGGCTCTGGCTTCGGCTTCGGCTTAGGCCAAAAAAGGTGTATTCGGTCGGACACTTATAATTTTCCTATAGATTACTTGCTCTATTCCCTTCTTCACAGATTTTTCCTATAATTTTTCTTTAGAAAAATGCTGATACTTTTCCTTTAGAAAATTTTTAAAATTCAGAACCTTTTTTTTAGAAAATTTCTAAGATTCCGAGAAAAAAATCTTAAGATTTATAGACATTTCTCCTCGAAACATTTTCTCAGAAAATTTTCTTTTCTTTTACAGTTGTCTTTTCCCCTTTCCTTTCCTTCTGTTTTATTTTCATTTTTTACTTCTCGGTATTAGTGGATGGTATAAAATCCAATACCGTTATATGTCTGGGTTGCCAGCTTGGATAACAAAACTAATAAGCACAACCCTGATATCAAACATAATGAATTTTGAACATGAACATTAGGGATTTCTTTACCTTTCATTCTATCAATTTCACTAATATCCCCATTAAAATTATTTTTTGATGCAGGTTTAAAAATATAAAATGAGGTAAAAAGATTAAATTTAATCTATCATACATGGAGAAAATAGATTAGTTGTGTCAGATTAGTTGTTGCAACACCCGAAATTTTCGGTTGCGATTATCATTTTTTTTTATAAGAACATAAATTCTCTTGGTTTAATAAATTTCGATAATCGCTGTAAATCATTTTTTGCTGCATGCCGCTAATCAGCTGTAACTAAACTTATCAACAAGCAAAAATTTCAGTAATTGCAAATCTGGAAAAGTTGTCTCTTATTTCGTCCTAAAAATAAATTCTACAAATTCAATTAAATATCATATTATATTAAAAACTTTATTTTTTTTCCTGTTAAAAGTCAAGTAAGTAAATATTTAATGAATCCTTTAAAGTTTTATTTTATTAAAAATAAAAGTAATTGTAAAAAAGTAGAATCCCCTTTGTTATGGTGTGTTGATTGCATACGGTTACTTAGTTACTATTTTTAATTTTTTCAGATGAAAGAAAAAAAGTTACCTACAGCAGTGATTCCGAATTATTTCTATTTTTTCTTATAGAAAAAGTCTCAGATTCTGAGACATTTTTCTTATAGAAAAAGTCTCAGATTCTGAGACATTTTTCTTATGGAAAAGGTCACAGATTTTAGGACATTTTTTCTATAGAAATAGTCTCAGATTCTGAGAAAATTTTCCTATTGAAAAATTCTGAGACATTTTTCCTATAGAAAAAGTCTCAGGCTCTAAAACATTTTTTCTACAGAAAAATTGTCAGATGCAGAGACATTTTTCCTATAGAAAAAGCCTCAGACTCTGAGAATTTTCCCTACAAAAAATTCTCAGATTCTGAGACATTTTTTCTATAGAAAAAGTCTGAGATTCTGAGACATTTTTCCTATAGAAAAAGTCTCTGATACTGACACATTTGCGCTTTAAAAAAATTCTCAGACTCTTCTTAAGAAAAAGTCTGAGATTCTAAGGCATTTTTCCTATAGAAAAAGTCTCAGATTCTGACACAAGTTTTCTCTAGAAAAAGTCTCAGTTTCTGAGACATTTTTCCTATAGAAAAAGTCTCAAATTCTGATACATTTTTCCTATAGAAAAAGTCTCAGATTCTGAAACATTTTTCCTATAGAAAAAGTCTTAGATTCTGAGACATTTTTCCTTTAGACAGGGTCTAAGATTCTGAGACATTTTTCTTATAGAAAAAGTCTCAGATTCTGAGACATTTTTCTTATAGAAAAAGTCTCAGATTCTGAGACATTTTTCTTATAGAAAAAGTCTCAGATTCTGAGACATTTTTCTTATAGAAAAAGTCTCAGATTCTGAGACATTTTTCTTATAGAAAAAGTCTCAGATTCTGAGACATTTTTCTTATAGAAAAAGTCTCAGATTCTAAAACATTTTTCTTATAGAAAAAGTCTCAGATTCTGAGACATTTTTCTTATAGAAAAAGTCTCAGATTCTGAGACATTTTTCTTATAGAAAAAGTCTCAGATTCTGAGACATTTTTCTTATAGAAAAAGTCTCAGATTCTGAGAAATTTTTCTTATAGAAAAAGTCTCAGATTCTGAGAAATTTTTCTTATAGAAAAAGTCTCAGATTCTGAGACATTTTTCTTATAGAAAAAGTCTCAGATTCTGAGACATTTTTCTTATAGAAAAAGTCTCAGATTCTGAGACATTTTTCTTATAGAAAAAGTCTCAGATTCTGAGACATTTTTCTTATAGAAAAAGTCTCAGATTCTGAGACATTTTTCTTATAGAAAAAGTCTCAGATTCTGAGACATTTTTCTTATAGAAAAAGTCTCAGATTCTGAGACATTTTTCTTATAGAAAAAGTCTCAGATTCTGAGACATTTTTCTTATAGAAAAAGTCTCAGATTCTGAGACATTTTTCTTATAGAAAAAGTCTCAGATTCTGAGACATTTTTCTTATAGAAAAAGTCTCAGATTCTGAGACATTTTTCTTATAGAAAAAGTCTCAGATTCTGAGACATTTTTCTTATAGAAAAAGTCTCAGATTCTGAGACATTTTTCTTATAGGAAAAGTCTCAGATTCTGAGACATTTTTCTTAAAGAAAAAGTCTCATATTCTGAGACATTTTTCTTATAGAAAAAGTCTCAGATTCTGAGACATTTTTCTTATAGAAAAAGCCTCAG
Source organism: Pegoplata infirma (assembly GCA_963921195.1). Lineage (NCBI taxonomy): Eukaryota > Metazoa > Arthropoda > Insecta > Diptera > Anthomyiidae > Pegoplata > Pegoplata infirma. Next base: position 44,953,139 of record OY992540.1, on the reverse strand, counting down.
ATTTTCAGACATTTTTCCTATAGAAAAAGTCTCAGATTCTGAGACATTTTTCTTATAGAAAAATTCTCAGATTCTGAGACATTTTTCTTATAGAAAAATTCTCAGATTCTGAGACATTTTTCTTATAGAAAAAGTCTCAGATTCTGAGACATTTTTCTTATAGAAAAAGTCTCAGATTCTGAGACATTTTTCCTATAGAAAATGTCTCAGTTTCTAAGACTTTTTTCCTAAATAGAAAAGTCTCAGATTTTGAGAAATTTTTTCTATAGACATTTGTCCTATAGAAAAATTCTCAGATTCTGAGATATATTTCCTATAAAAAAAAAAAGTTTTTTTCTTTGAGATTTTGTTTCCGACAGAAAAAGTCATAAGGCAAAATGTCCCAAAATCTGAGAATTTTTTTATAGGAAAAATGTCTCTGAGATATATTTTCTAAAGTCTCAGATTAAGAAATATTTTTTTTCATTTCAAGTCTTTTGATTTGGAAATCACTGCCAAAATATCTTTTTGTATCCATTTTCTGTTGATAAAATTTTTTTTTTGTTATTTTTTTATTTCTATTTCCTTTCAACTCTTGCTTCACCCACGTTTATGTGCTGTTTCCGGTTAAACATAATTCCATGTTGAGCACTTCCGCTCAACTATATAAGATGTAGCAAAAGCACGACATCAAATAAGACACTTTTTTGTACATTCCGAACTTAACTTATAGAAGCAAAGTAAGTCCATGAAGGAAGCATCTTCTTGTAAATTGTGGCACAAGACTAACAAGATGATATTCTGGCTATGGTACAAAAAAAAAAAAAACAAACAAACTAGAAAGAAAAAAAAAGGGACAAAGCGCGTTGGAAGAATGTTGAATGCTTGCCAAGTGTAAACAATAAAATATTAATTAAGTTTCCTTGTGTTACTCGTGCGTTAATCGTTATTTATCTTACAATTTTCTTTTCTCTGTTTTGTTTGAATTTGTTAGAAGATTTTATATTTTCCCCTAAGTTTTTTTTTTTTAATAATACTTGAAAAATAATGCTGTTAATGATATTTTTTTTTTTTTTGTTTTTGTTAAAATGAACACATTAATATTTTCTCTTTGTTCAACTGGGGTTCGTAATATTTAAAGGGCTGGCAATACTTGTTTGATGTTAGATAAATAAAATATTCTTAACACAATTAAGTTTTGTTTGTGTTACTTATATTATTGCTAAGTAAATAACAATAATTGTTTAAAAACAACAAGAATAAATTTGCAAACAAATTAGAACTTGATCTTTGGACAACATAATTCATAACTAATTAGGAATATTCGTCAATAGAACGATTTATAGAAAAAGTACCAAAACACCAAAAAAACATATAAATATTTTTCTAGCAAGTATCAAATAACACCGCTCTACAAATCTGAGGTTTGTCGCTGCGTTTTGAATGAAACCAAAAAAAGTTTATAGGTTTTAGTTTCCCGATTTCATAACGGTCACTCAAATTTTTCTATCACTTCACAATTTTGAGAAAATCGCGGTTAAAGTGTCAAAAAATGCCCATTTTGGTCATTTTTGAGCGCCTATAAAATAAGATCCTGACATGCGAATGACTTGATATCAAGCTTATTCGAAAGTGCGTAATTCTCTTTAAGACAAAATCAAATTTTCTTGAAATTAAATTTTTTATGATGGTGAAAAAATCATTAGCCACAACTGCTTTAAATCTAATATTTACTTGTGTATTTGTATGGAAATTTATTAAAAAACACTTTGTAAATAAAATAAATATTTAAAAAATGGAAGGTTTTTTGTTAATGATTCTTTTGCTATTTTAGTAAATTAAATTCCAAGAACATTTTATCTTGTCTTATAGAGAAAATCACATACTTTTGATTAAGCTTAATACCAAGTCAATCGCATGTCAGGATCTTATCTTATAAGCTTTCAAAAAGGGGCCAAAATGGCCTTTTTCGGCACTTTAACCGCGAATAACTCAAAATCCTGATCTGATAGGCATATTTGGGTCGCAGATTTGGAATCAGCGCAACAAACACTACCTAAATCACTTGCCAGAATCGCTCGCTCGCTAAATCACTTGCCAGAATCGATCGCTCTAGTATGCGATTTTTAAGTTTTATAATTTAAATCTCATTTTTGAAAATGTTTGTACTCTTCGATTTTTTTGAAATTTTTTTGTGTAAAACTTCTATCAATTCTACAAATTTTTTGCCCAGGAAGATCGTGGGATAACAATTATTACTATTTTTTAAAATTTTTTGAAAAAATTTTATTGTAATTTTCCAATCTTAAAATCACTTCTACTGCTCCAATGGTGCGTCATAGAGGGGTCCTTTATAAGACCGACCCCCATTAATTTTTACGTCTTAACATTTCTTTGGAACAAACTAATACCCTATCTCCAATTTCTAAGGGTGCTCCCACACAATACGACATTTTTTAAAATTTGTTCCAACCGCTCTAACTGCCCAAATGGTGCCCTTAGAGCAACAAAATGTATGACCGACCCACAATATTTTTTTAGTCCAAACATTTTCTCTGAACACATCTACCCTCTATCTTTAACTGTTAAGGCGGTCCCCATACAATTTTTTTTATTTTTTGTAAATTTGTTTTATTTAATCAGCTTCTACCGGTCCAATGGTGCGTCCGAGAGGGGTCATTATTGAGACCGACCCCAATTTATTTTTACCCTACAACATTTTTTCAAAACATACCTACGCCTTATCTCCACTCCCTAAGTAGGCTCCCATACAAATAACAGTTGAAGCAAATTTTATAAAAATGTAATTTTGTAAATATATAATATAGTCCCGTTGTTCCTTTTAGGAGCATAGGGCCTCAACAAAAGTTTTCCATCTGGGTTTGTCGATAGCGATGCTTTTAATTTCACTCCATGTTACACCAACATCCGCAGCTTCCAACTCCACTAATCTGCGCCATGTTTTGGATGGTCGGCCCCTCCTTCGACTTCCTTGGGGTGTCCACTCTATACCTTGCCTCGTAATATCATCTGTTGATTTTCGTAGGGTGTGTCCCAACCAGGACCATTTACGACGCTTTATTTCCGTAGAAATCGTTGTCTGTCGCGTCCTTACCAACAGTTCACTATTTGTGATAGTATTAGGCCAGAATATACGAAGAATTCTACGGAGACAACGATTTACAAATGCTTGCATTGTTTGCAATTCGCGGTGAGATGGATTCCATGTCTCACATGCGTACAGAAGGACAGGCTTTACGTTGGCATTAAAGATTTTTATTTTTGTGTCTCTAGATATGGATGTAGAATGCCAAACCGAAGAGAGAACACCGAAGGCAGCCTTAGCCTTATTTAAACGTGCCTTTATATCTTCACTAGAACCACCACTGCTGGAGATAATAATTCCAAGGTACATGAAGGAGGAAACGGATTCTAAAGCTACGCCGTACAGAGTAAATGGCCTATTCGTCACCGTGTTGATGTTCATGGTTTTCGTTTTATTAACGTTAATCTTTAACCCGCATTCGGCTGCGACATTGCACAATTCCTGGAGTTTAGATGACATATGTGAGCTTCTATGGGCAAAAAGACAAATGTCGTCAGCATAATCTAAATCATCTAATCTTCCATGGAGACCCCATGTGATGCCAGTGTTTCTTGGTGTCGCGTTGTTTAATATGTTGTCTAATACATTGTTGAACAGAAGAGGTGAGAGTACACAACCTTGCCTGACACCAGTCATTACGGAGATCTTATTGCTCAAGTTTTGGTCACATTTAATGCGACAACTTGCACCATGGTACATCGCCTTGACTAAATTTATAATTTTGTAAGGCACTCCCTTACATTCTAACGCGTTCCATATAGCCTGGTGTTGTAATTTATCAAACGCCTTTTCAAAATCAATAAATGTAAGATAGAGAGGAGAACGTCATCTGGAGATCTTCGCAATGCATGGCCAATCCAGCGCCATTTCCTTCTTAACACTACGATTTGTATTTGATTCTGATGAGTGCGTTCCCAGAGTTGTGCATTCGATATCCTGTTGGGCCAGAACATTTTTAATATTCTTCTCAGGCATTTGTTGACGAAGACTGCAGGGTGTTCACATCTTTGGTAGCCATGTTCCACGCACCCATAGATTTTACACATGAATTGAAGATGTTGATTTTTGTGTAGGTGAAGATGACTGGTGATTTCCACACTGTGCTGAGTTGGCCGAATGCTTGTCGGGCTTTCATAGTGCGATTCAGTAAATCATCAGAAGATCCTCCGGTCGTTGTTATGATGCAACCCAAGTAGCAAAAAATGTTAACATCCCGGATTTAAATGTTTTGGATGGAAAATGGCCTGTTACATGTGGAATTTTTTCTCATGGCCTTTGTCTTAGGAATATTTATTTTGAAGCCTGCCTTTGCAGCTTCTGACTCTACCATTTTTAGGCTTTCTAACATGTCTGAGTGACTATGTGTTAGAAGGCATATGTCGTCGGCATATTCAAGATTGGCCAAACGCTTGCCAAGTCCCCACATTATGCCTCTGTTGTTGGCCGTTGCATTTTTCATAACGATGTCCAGCACAACGCTTTAACAGAAACCTTGTCGCTTATTGAGTTTTGGTGTAGTATACGACAATTTGCGTTTCTGTACAACTCCTGAATGATCTCTATTATTTTTCTAGGAACGCCTTTACAGGTCAGTGCTTTCCAAATGGCATCGTGTGAAAGTGTGTCAAAAGATTTTTCGAAATCTATAAAGACTAGGTAAAAGGGGAACTCCATTCGACTGACTGCTCAATTATAATGCGGAGGCTGTTTATATGATCTAAGCAAGACTTTTTTGATCCAAAACCCGCCTGTTTACAACGCAACTCTTTGTCAAGGAAGTCTTCTATTGATAATATTAGCGATTATCTTGTTTATCATGCTTAGAAGTGTTATTCCTCTTCAGTTTCTACAGTCTGTAAGCTCACCTTTCTTCGGTATGTTGATGATCAAACCCTTTTTCAATTCGTCGGAAAGCTCATTGTTGTCCCACAATCTTTTTACCACATTCTGGAGCAGGAAGGCACTTGTTTGGGGGTCTACTTTTAACAGCTCAGGATTGATGTTGCCAAGTCCTGGAGCCTTTAGGGTAAAACCACATTTAAGTTTACCAATTATTTCTTCTTCAATCATAACAAAATTTTCTTCTTCAATCAAAAGCACAAATGAAAACGGAATTTGTTTTTACTTTTTTCACTTCGGTACACTTTTACCAACTACTATTCCGGTAAACAAATTCATTAGAACAATGGTGTACAAACGCAAGATAATGTGGGCGGTTCGCCCCTTCAAGCCCTATAAATCGGCAGGTCCTGATGGTTTATTTCCGGCTCTCTTGCAAGAGTTTTGGAAACATTTCTGAACATGGAAGTTACGTTCAACAATGTCAAACTATCATCAATTCTTAATGCTCTACAGAATACTGACACGGACACACAGATTACTTTATGGACGGGCAACATGATGCAATAAACTCGAAAATAGGTCATGGTGAAGCGAAGAAAGCAGTTACAAGGGGCACTCCATAAGGGGGAGTGATCTCTCCTCTTCTGTGGAATTTTGTAATAAATGAGATCCTCGAGTCACTTAACGGAATGTGTATCAAGGTGATCCTAATAAAAGGTAAGTTTTTATTAACGATTAGCGAACTCATGGAATCAGCGCTCAAGATACTCCCAACGAGGGCAAACGACAAGTCTGGGAGTTAATCCCGTCAAAACCGAACTTGTTTTGTTCACAAAAAGAACTAAGATAGACAGGTTTATTCTTCCCAAATTAGATGGAATCAGCCTGGAACAGACTGATGAAAAGTCGTTATGTGCTTTTTTCACCTGCAGAAGAACTTTCGGAACAAGGTGGGGTCTAAAACCTTATATTATCCACTGGATGTATGGTGCGATAATTAGACCCATATATTATATATATTATGTCCTGTGGTTCCTAGTAGGAACAAAGGGCCGCAAAGGGATGGGGTCTTTCGCAGAGGTGCACTTGTGCGGAATGCTATCTGCCTGTCATCCACTTGGGGATGACAAGAAGCGATTCCTCTGTTCGAAATTCCCAAGCAGCTCACTACTTCCGGTCTTATACCAAGTATCCCCTAGTAATGTCTTTCAGACACCCGTCTGTCGGCAGCTAGAGTGAGAAGGCACACAGTTGAGTTACCTGAATTGTATGCTAAAACCGATGCGTCTCAGGTAATTAGGTGGCCACCAAAATGAACAGGCACTGAAACTCAACTGTTCGACCTGCCTAGAGGTTGTTGGCAGCCCCAACACTAGGATCGGATGGGAGGCCTAATCAGTCCCTCAATTTTAAACTGAAATGATTACTGAAACCGCAACAAAATTAGACCAATGCTTACCTAAAAATCAGGGTTAAGCAATCGATAGAAGGTACAACGACTGGCGTGTGTGTATCGCAGATGCTATTAGATCAGAACCCCAGGCCGGCCTGGAAGTGATGCTAAAAATTCAGCCCGTAGAGCGGAGCAGCAAAATCGGCTCTCAGGTTAAGAGAGTTGCTTTTAGGTACACTCGACCATATTAAGAACGGTGGGCGGGATGAAACTGGAACAGAGAACCGACTATATCTCACCACAGACGAACTTTAACAGAACCTTCGAAGTCCAAATACCGACTAGGAAAGATTGGGCGGAAAACTATGTTATAACCGACAATGCGATCTCAATCCTTACGGACGGACGGATAAAAGATGGAGAGGGGTACGGGCTCGGGAGTGTGCTCTGAATGCCTCGAAATAGGGGCCACATTAAGACTTCCGGATAAGTGTAGTGTTTTCCAGGCTGAGGAACTTGCAACTGATAAAGCCGCGCAGATTTAGAACAAATTCCTGGTTTAATAGATTCTTGAATACATTCTACGGTAATCACAACAAAATTTTCTGTGTAAAATTATTTTAAAAAAAAAACGATTGCTTTCAGGACAATTTCAAACAAAAATCATTGATTCTGGAATGTTAAGTAGAGCCGGTTGCAGGGTAGTTTGATGCATTCCGGAACCGATTATTTGGAACAGAAAATTTTGCTGGGTTAGTCCTTGCGCCATTAACATTTTCGTGGATAGTCTCGCATATTTGAAGGCCTTAGAATCAAACACTGTAAAATCAGGAATCGTCAGAAATTCTTTCGTGGAATCAGTCAGCACACAGTTAAGCTTATCTGGGTCCCCGGTTATAGTGGGTTTGGTAGGAACGAACTGGCTGATGGATGTGCTCGGAATCAGTGGCCAAACATGTAGAATCTGACATATCGGTTCCTATAGTGGAATTGATGAACGAAATTGATAGGATAACTGAGAATAGAATAAAAGATAGCCAACCATGTGGCCATTGCCAAATCTTAAGAAGACAAATAGTCTTCTTACTTTTGGCAAACGGACGGTCATTAGTAGTAATAATTGGACAAATGACGGTGCATATGAGAATTTCTGATATAGGGACTATTTTCGAAGTTGCGTGGAAGTGGTGGAGGAGGAGTCAGTGATGCAATTGTTATGTGAGTGTCCGGATATGATGAGAAGCCGCCTTAAGCATTTGGGGCAAAGATTTTGATGCCTAAACGGTGACTCATTGACATCTCTAGCCGAACATCTCAAAGAATCGGGGTGGTTCAGTAAGTAAATAATTTTAATGTCAGTGGGGAGTAGGAAAATGACAATTAAGGGAATCAAAATGGACCTTATGTCCTCCGAGTGAATTCGCCAAATTGGCGGATTCCTATCTAGCCTAACCTACAGCTCTTTTTATTTAGACTGCATTGTACTTTCCAGAGACAGCGAATCTGATTTTGTTTATTTGACAAATTTACATCTCTTTTGGTTTGGACTTCAAATTATTTTTTCCCCTCTTATTTTTTCCAGTATATTGGGTCCCCCTTTTTGATTTTTTTTTTTTCAACGACAAATTTGGATCAGTGACTCTAAGTGTATAGACTTTTCCCTAAAAAATACCTTCTCTGTCCCAGCGTGCAACTGTGATCCTTTTTTTATATTTATAAAAACAAATCAAAATATCTCTCTACCTGTTTATCATTCACAACCAGATAGAAAGAAAAAAGGAAAAAACTCATCTGATTAACCCTCATTTTCACAGGATTAACAGAAACCCATTTAAAACATTTTCATTATTACTTGCCAAACCATTTTTTGACCATTTTAAATGTATTGTTTAAGCAGTTTGCTAAGCATTACGCTTCAAATGACTATCCTTTTTCGTTCTCAGCAACACAACATAAAACAAAAAGCACAAACCCGTAAACGAAGCCAAACAAAAAAAAGTCCTGGCATAGTATAAAGATAGTGGAAGCATCCGTAAGAGATTTAAAAAAGCAAAAACAAAAAAATAAAATGGCGTTTAATTAAATATTTACCAAGTCATAAGTAGCAATAAATGGTATTTTAAATCCTGAGGCCATACTTTGGCAAACACTTTGTATTCTAAATACGAACATTTTTTTAAAACAATTTTCTAGCTAACAAAAAAAAATTAAATAGACCTACCACGATGACCCCTCTTATAATCAGCCTTAGGGAGTTAACAGAGAAATTTTCCAATCAGTTGTATTTTGCTACATTTAAATACACTACAGCTGGCAAGCAAATAACGGAGGTGTAATGTAATTGGACTATTAATATGTAACACCAAAGAGTTTTATTTGGCGGAAATTAACGAACATGTTGTGCGTTTTAAAGTGATCGTCCTGTCTGAGCGGAATCGGGTTTTTTTGTTAACAAACATATATTTCGCAGTGCAATGTCTTAAAATTTGTTATGGCCAAATCATTTTGAGGGGTGCGCCGGCCCCCCCCCCCCTGCCTACGTGCCTGGTTTGAATACTTCCCTTGTTAGATATGACATATTTCCCGAGAAGTTTGGTATTACATTTAAGCGATATCGGTTTAGAGTGTCAAATGTTATGAACGAAAACCACATAACCTAAAAATACAATATTGTGCTGGTTGACATATATGAACAAAATTGGATACAAAAATATTTTTTTACACAAATACTTTAAAAAGCAGATTTTTTTTCTGAAAATTAATTTCTTTTACCAATTGTTTTGACGACATTTTTATTACAATTTTTTTCAATATTTTTTTTTTTAATTGTTGTGGATAATTTTAAATTATATTTCTTCAAATTATTCAAAAGACACAGTTGTTTTCACTGTTTAAACTAATTGTAATCATTTGTGTAGCGCTTTAGAATGACATTGTTGACCAACAAGTAATTTTTTACTCGTTTTAATTTTGGTAACTTGTCCAGAACTTTCTCTAGCCACCACAATTTGGGTATTTTGTCTTTTTCTCTGTTATCACAAACTGACCCTTTTTTCGTTTTGTCAGATATCATGTAAATACTTTAATATTGGTATGAAACTTATTTGATTTTGATAATTTTATCTGTACGAAATATAATAGAGCTAAAACACCTCAATTCAAGCGACGAGTTGACCTAACCCCCTCCAAATTTAATGAAATTCAGTACTGTGGTGAACTTTAACAAAAAAGAGATTGTGCCAATTTTTTTGGCTTTGGTCATTCCAGTATTCGAAAAAAGTAGCATTTTTGACCTTACCCCATTCGAATTAAATGAAACTTGGAATATAGTTGGGCCCTTATAAAAATATTACTGTGCCGAAATTTGGGACTTCTGATAGTTTTTCTTCCCGAGATATGGGGTTTTGAAAATTGGCAAAATCGTTTATATTTGACAAAAGTGTTCTGACATAAATAAAGATGTCTCGAAAAGTAATAACAATACACGTCTCATTTAGGTTTCAGATAATAGGTAATGAAACAGCCTTTAAAATGACGTTCACCAAGATTTTTTTTGTCTTTGAGATTCTGGTACCACAGTTCACTTTTCTGAATGGCTTCAACGTGCTGAGTCCATATATGACCTTTGAAATGGCCTGTCGCTATTAGTTTTCGAATAGGGTAAGGTCAAAAATGCTACTTTTTTCGGTTGAATTGAGGTGTTTAAACTCAATACTGTGATACAATGAGAAAAAAATCTTTAAAAAAAATCAATTTGTGCCCCTTACCTTTACTGCTTCCTCTAAAACGTTCTATAAATGCGTTATGTTATGCTATAAAAAGAAACTGTGCTGCCCAAATCTCGATTTATTTTTGCTAGGATATTACACAGCGCAGGGTGGTTTATTATCGTTTTTTTTTTTTAAATAATTCGGCCATTCAATAGCTAACGCAATTTGGAGTTTAAGTTTGACCGGTGGACCCTACATGTCCAATAGGGGCATGTTCAGAGCCCCCAAAGTAGGACAACCTTAGCGTAAAATGTCTGTGAAGTTTGTACTCCTGCCCAAACCAGTGAATCATGATAATGTTTTGCTGTATAAATAGGTGATCTTTCCAAAGAAAAATTTTTCTAGAAAAAAAACGCTACATATATTTTGTTATTTCATGCAAAACGCATTGAAATATCGGTCGAGGACCCCATTATGTTTAAATATTATTGATCCGAAAAGGTTTTTAAGACATTCTAGTGATATCTATCAATCTGCGTGTCTGTGTTTGTTCAATAAGTATTCAGTAAAAACAACTATTAAAAACAACTGTCATAAACTGTGGCGTTATTTTGCGTAAAATTTTGTTGGTTACAAACAACTTCAATTGAATGTTTTGATCGTTTTGGTGCAGAAAATATAACAAAAACCCACAGGTTTTGTGAATAAAAAGTCCACAGATTCTGAGGACTTTTAATAACTCATTCTTATAGAAAACTTCCCAGATAATAAGCAAGTCTTTTTTAAATAGACCTGATGTTCTAAGCGATTTTTCCAATAAATTCGTATGACATTACTTCATCGAGCATCTAAGAATCATTTTATTCATCCAATTACATTATCATTCCAAAAAAATATAAAAATTCCATCATCCCGTGAACTTTTCGTTTAAGTAAACTTCATATAAATTCATGAAGATCAAAATAACTTCACGCTCAGATACATTTTTGCCTTAAGGAACCTCTTGATTTTTGAATTCTTAGCTCTTTAGAATTCATTATAAATTATCTTATTGTCAGAATTAAGTTATAAAAAACTAGGTTAGGTTAGGTTGTAAGTGGCTGCTGACATCAACACACGTAGACTCTGAGGTCCATTGTGATACCACGGGACCGTAATAGGTTTCCCTACTAGTCCCTGTCGTTAAACCAGTTTGAGCTTCTTATGAAACTCCTTAGATGTTGAATTTTGACATCCAACAAATCAGAAAGATCGTACAGCTCCCTAGATCCCAGTATAAAAAACTAACTTGAAGACTTATTTTATGGAAACTCAAGTTTCTATATAGACTTTTCGAATAAAATTATTTTTTATGTTGAAATGTTCAAAAATCAGTATAATCAGTACATATTTCAAAAAATCAGTACAAATCAGTACAACGTTTTTTGATCAGTACACGTGATCAAAAATCAGTACATGTATGATCAAATCAGTACGAATGGTCAGCCTAGCTAACACTAACTGGGGTGTATGAAACCGGTATGGGAAATAACAGCAATGTCTACAATTTTTAGAAATTCAATTTTTATTCTGCATTTTTTCAACTTGAACCTTATAAGAAAAATAAAAATATTGATAAAATAAATATTGATAAAAAAAAAAATACTGATAAAAAAAAAAGATTGATGAAAAAAAAATATTGATGAAAAAAAGAATATTGATGAAATAAAAAATATTGATGAAAAAAATATTGACAAAAAAAATATTGATGAAAAATATTTATGTTGTTCACCAGCTGGTGAATATTTTTTTTATTCACCACGAGGTGAATTATTATCCAGGTTACAAACCTAAGTTACTTAAATTTTTGGTATTGATATATTATGAGAATAGCCAAAAAAGTGCCACCCTAGTACATCATGTTTTAAAAAACATCTACCACCCAGAAACATTTTTTAGAACCATAAGGGTTCAAGTTGAAAAAAATGCAGAAGAAAAATTGAATTTCTAAAAATTATAGACATTTCTGGTATTTCCCATACACTCAGAAAATTATTGCAGTTACTACATGACGGTCGTTTGTGTAGTAAGTAGTAGCTGTTGTTTTTAACTCCAATTTCGGTCGTTTCTGTATGAAAAAATCTCAAACAGCTTTTTTTGTAGTAGTTTCAAAAAATAAATACAAAAAATATACTACACTGTAGCAATAGTTGATTTATGTAGTTGTTTTTAGTTTTTTTCTAAAAACTCGTTTTTTTCTAGAAATTTTTATTGCAAACGAATGTGTCGAACGAGTTGGTCGTGCGGCATGCGGAAGGAATTATTTTTATACCAAATAAATAATATCTAAATAAATTAAATTACAATTTATTAAATTTAATTATAACAAAAAATATGTTTTTGGAAAAATATTCTTGAGCGAAAGAAAATAAGTGGATAAATGAGATAACAAGTGTGTATAATATAGCGCTCACAAAAGCGTGCATAAAAACCAAAATAAAATGTATGCAGTGTTTTGTTTTCTTATGAGCGTGCCATCATTCTTTTCTTTGTATACACAACAGAACAGGTACATACTTTTTTGAAACATTGCAAATTAATTCTTTTTTTATAAATCAATTTTACCAAAGAATTTCGTTTTTTTTATTCCAGACAAATTTTGATCAGTAGCGGTGAAAATTTTAAATAAACTATTAAAAAAACAAAGGTAAATACAATAATTTTATTTTGTTTAACATTTTATTAATATAATTTTTTTCTTCTATAATTCCAGATAAATACACCAAAAAATTTTAATTTCATGTCTAAATTCTATACAAACAACTGAAATGTATTGCTTTTTAAATAAATAAATTTCAATCACTTAAACGTTTAAGAAATTTTTTAAATAAACTTTCAGGCAAGTGCAGTAAAAACAACTGTATAAACAGTTGTTTTTATTGTATTAGTAGTAGTTTTAGCATGGGTTGTTTTACCGTCTTTTGTAAAAGTTTTTACTACATTTTTTAGTTGAAAATCAATAGTTAAAAACAACAACATGTTCAGTTGTTTTTACCGTAATATGTAGTGGACGCATTTTCAACAACAAAATGTAGCCAAAACAACTGTCTTTTGTAGTAGATTTTACCGACATACTTTTTTGAGTGTACCGGTTTCAAACACCCCAGTTAGTGTTATCATCAGTAGGATTTAGAATCGATTGGAAGGTACTTAGCCCAGGAAAATAAGGAGAAAAAAGGGCAATCTGCGGAAAATCGGATAGGTTCTCTGAAAATTTGCACAGACCTTTGTTTTGACAATATAAATAAGAGAAAAAAAGTCCCAAGAAATCCCCCGTGTCCTTGCTGAGATATTGAGGTCAAAGGTCACAAAAACTAGGTTTTTTACAGTTTTTTGCTAATATCTCGCTTGATATGCGTCACAAGCCTTAAGAGTCTATTACAAAACTTGTAGAATATAAAATTATATACAATGTGTTCCTTAATACTTTTTTCGTATCTCTCACCGTTTCTGAAATATTAAGGCCAAAATTCACAAAAACCTAATTTTTTACAGTTTTTTGCTAATAGCTCGCTTGATATGAGCGGTACGCTTTAAAAGTGTATTAAAGAACTAATAGAATATAAAATTATGTACAAATTTCTCTTTATAATTTTTTTCGTATCCCTCACCGTTTTTGAGATATGGGCGAATTTATCTTTAATTTATGAATATAATAGGGGGACACAAAATAATGACACCAAACATGAAAACTGAAAAGGGCATATCTTTAAAACGAAATCGTGTATTACTAAAAAATAAAAAGTGCTACGTAGATAATAAATCTAGCTCTTATTTGAGTCCGATCTAGAGCTTATTGTGTAATTAATGGAAATGCTGCGAAAGTCGATTTGTAAAATTATGTTATTCTAAAATATTTTTTAGATGCAGGTAACTTAGTGTAGAGAAATTAAAAAAGCAGCAAAAAATATTTCGTGTGTTATAAAAAAAGTTGGAGGTCATAAATTAAATGGCCTGAGAAACGGGTGTATTTTACACCACAATCCTGGTCTGAAACTTTTTGTTGATCGGCAAGTTGTATGATACCTGAAGATAAACAAAAAGATTATTACTAAAAATACAAAATTTTGAGCTTAGAAAAAATCGATTTTTTTTTGGGAAACATATTGGGAAACCAGTATCAAAAAATATTTTAATATAATTTTATTCCCTAGCTTGACTCTCACTTAAAATAAAACCTATGTCAAAGCTGCAGGAAAGTCTGCACATTTTGAACTAAATGAGAAAATCTGTAGAGACAGCAGACAAATCTGCTGATTTCAACTAAAAATTTCCTGATTTCAGCTGAAAATTCCCTGATTTTATCAGAAAAATCAGCTCATTTTAGCAGAAAAAATCTGTTGATTTCAGCTAGCCAATCTAATGATTGGTTGAAAAAAAAAAAAAACTTTTTTTTTAAAGATATTTCTTTAAAATTAGAAAAATATTCTGCTGATTTCTGTTATTTTCTATACTAAATGACTAAAAACTTAGTAAACAGATCTATTTCAGCAGAAAAATCCGCTTAAAGTTTGAAGCTGAAAGTTGTTTACAGATTTTTTGACAGAGTTTTTTTCATGAGTGTATTCATAGATTACACAATCTGCTCTAGATCAGACTCAAATAAAAGCTAGATAAATTATCTGCGTAGCACTTTTTATTTTTAGTAATACACGATTTCGTTTTAAAGATATGCCCTTTTCAGTTTTCATTATTTCGTGTCCCTATTATATTCATAATAGAAAGATAAATTCGCCCATATCTCAAAAACGGTGAGGGATACGAAAAAACTTTCAGAGAGAAATTTGTACACAATTTTATATTCTATAAGTTCTTTAATACACTTTTAAAGCGTAATACTCATATCAAGCGAGATATTAGCAAAAAACTGTAAGAAATCTGGTTATTGTGAGTTTTGGCCTTAATATCTCAGAAACGTCGAAAGATACGAAAAAAGTATTAAGAAACATATTGTAGATAATTTTATATTCTACAAGTTATGTAATAGACTCTTAAAGCGTATGACGCATATCAAGCGAGATATTAGCAAAAAACGGTAGAAACACCGGTTTTTGTGACTTTTGACCTCAATATCTCAGCAAGGACACGGGTGAGTTCTTGGGACTTTTTTTCCCTTATTTAGATTGCCAAAACTAAGATCTGTGCAAATTTTCAGAGAACCTATCCGATTTTACGCAGATGACCCCTTATTTTCCTGGGCTAACTTGTTCTTGAAAAAGATTGTTAGTAAAAAATTTCCCTGCAATTTTTTTAACATAACACTGGTGCCACCAGTGTAGTTTACATTTCGTCCTAAAGCTGGGCACTGCTTTTGGAAAATCTAAAAATATGAAAATGTTTGTGCTTTATTTTTGGACTGTATTTTGTCGTCTTCAGATGGACGGACAGATGAACATTGCTTAATGTCTTAGAATTAACCACTGATCATTAAAAAATATACTTTATGGGGTGCTAGATCGATATTGCGATGCGTAACAGACCCTCAAACTTTACAGTGGTTGGAAGGCCAAATTAAAACAGATTATTTGGTTGTATTTCACAGAATTTTAATTGAAAAATTTACTAAATTCCTGAAAATTCATTTTAAATTTAGAACCTGTATTGAAGCATTAAAACATGTTCTGAATTTTCACAAAAGGTCCTGTTTCTTTTGGGGCAACCCATTTATAAAATCTTTGCAAATAATATCATTATAGGCCCTAAACTAAATCAAGTTTCTCTAAAATTATAAGTGCTTCCACAACTGCTTTTCTTCAACCAAATTTTTTGCTGGGTACTTTTATATTGAATTGTGTGTGATAATGTTAAACAAAGCCACATTAAGCCAAACCGAAACAGAACCGTAACCAAAAACTGAATGAAATAGAATAACAAAACGATATAGAAAACACAAAAGGACTAAAAATTCCCTTTTTTTTTAGTTCTAAAATAAAGTAAAAAAGTATGTCGGTATTAGTTGAACAAAACACAACAAAAAAAACTTCTATTTGACTTTGTGAACTTTGTTGGACATTATAGTAAATATTTGATATGACTCTTAAAAGCTAGATGGCTGGCTGGCTGGCTGGCAAGTATCCACATGTTGTTTTTTTTTTCAGCCCCTCTTTTCCCCCACTAACTAACTAACAGATAAAACTGAACAAAAAGGATTATTTGCTTGAAAACTTCAACAAAATTACATTATAATTAAATTTAAGTAAAACACAAAGTAAAAGAAAAATACAAATAAAAAAGTGAAGATAATTAAAAAAATATGTATAAAATAAAATAAAATCTCTAACATTAAGTTTAGCAAAAGTTTTTTTTAATATATTTTAAAATTTCAATTACCACAAAAAGTAGGAACATCTGGAACTATTCCCAGCGGAATAAAGTTGTCAAAAATAAAAAAGCAGTCATTATAAAAATTAAGGATAAAAAAATATAAAAAAGATAAATTATCTATGGAATTTTTGTAGTTGTACCTATTTTTTTAGGTTAGGATGAGAAAATTTCTTATGCTTACTTATGTCAACTTTTACCGATGTGCCATCAAAACAAAAATCACATAATTTTTACGCCGAAATTTAAGTCTTAGACAGAACTCGTCACATAAAATTCGGCACAGCCTAATTTAACACTCTCACTTGATTTTTGTAGTTTTGTTAAACAAATAAAAAACTTGTATGTTTGAAGAAGTCCAAAGTCGTACACTTAGACCAGGGGGCTAATTATGTAACTTGATAATCGTCAGTCGTAATCGTTAGCTCATTAGTCTATTACCGTAAAATGACACTAAATGGTAATTGAATAACGATACGATTGACTACTATCAAGTTACATAAGTACCCCCCAGGGTATTGAAAAATTACGTCTTTTGGTCCGCTCACTTTTTTGGGCATGGATATTAGAAAAAAAATTTGTACTCTTGCCCAAAACATTAAATCATGTATTTTTCATGTACATTTCGTAAGTGAGTGCAAAAAAGTGTTTTTACATTTTGGAGAGTATAAAAGATTCGGCACCAAAGAATATAACACTCTCACTTGTTTTATGTACATTTGATAAACAAATGGAAAATTTTTATGCGAAAACTTTAGACTTGGTGAAAAAGTAGTTTTGGTAAAAAAAAAATGATTTTTTTTCACGAAAAACAAAATTATGTTAAAAAAAATTTGATGAACCCCAAATTTTTTGTGAAAAAAAATTTTGATGATTTTTGTTGATGAAAAGAAAAATTTTTTAATGTAAAAAAAATTTTTTTGGTGAGAAAAATTTGATGAAAAAAAATTTATGAAAAAATATGCTAAGAAAAAATTTATGAAAAAAAAATTTTGGTGCAAAAAAAAATTTGATGAAAAAAAAATTTGTGAAAAAAAAAATTGATAAAAAAACAAAAAAATTTATGAAAAAAAAATTTTTTGATGAAAAAAAAATACTCATTAAAAAAAAATTAATGAAAAAAAATGATGAAAAAAAAAAAATTTGATGAAAAAAAATTTATAGAAAAAAAAATTTGATCAAAAAAAATATGAAAGAAAAAGTTTGATGAAAAGAAAAAATTTGATGGAAAAAAAAATTTGACGAAAAAAAAAATTGATGAAAAAAAAAAAATGATGAAAAAAAATTAGAAAAAAAATTTGATGAAAAAAAAAGTTTGATGAAAAAACAAAAAAACAATTATGAAAAAAAAAAATTTGATGGAAAAAAAAAAATTTATGAAAAAAAAAGAAAAATTTTATGAAAAAAAAAAAATTATGAAATTTTTTTTTTTTTTTTTTTGAAAAATAATTATGTTACTTTTTATTCACCAGCTGATGAAAAACGGGTTTATTCACCTCGAGGTGAATTATTATCCAAGTTACAAACCCTAGTTATTAAAATTTTTGGTTTACAGAAAATGAAAATAGTACACACAAAAAAAAATCGAGGTAATATTACCTAAAATTATAGTATAAAAATACCTTAGCGCCAGGCAAACGGGGCATTTGCTAAGTTAAAAGGTAATGTTACTTAAAAGCTAAGGTAATTCCTATGTTCGAAAATTTATTATGGTTGACAGAAATATACCTTAGCTTTTTAGGTAAAATAGCATTGATAAATAGGTGATATTACGTAAATAATTTGGTAGTATTACCTTGTATTAGTAATGGCTTTTTTACACCATTTCCTTTTAAAATTTAAATAAAAACTACGAAAAGTTTATTATTTTTAATTAATTTATTTTTTTTAATAATTTGAATGTTTACAAACTTTAAAGAAAAATTGATAATAAGAAAAATGTCTCATAATTTTATGAATGATTCAAAATCTGAAAATTTTTCTGTTATTAAACATTTTTTCAATAGAAATACTCTCAGATCCTTAGACTTTTCTACAGAAAATATTCAGTTTCTGGATATTTTTTCTTTTAAAAAATCTGAAATCTCAGAATCTGAAAATTTTTTTATAGAAAAATGTCTCACAATTCAGAATATGAGAACTTTCTATAGAAAATAGTGTCAGAATCTGAGAATTTTTCTATAAAAAAAATGTCTCGGAATCTGATAATTTTTCTATAGAAAATATGTCTCCGGATCTGAGAATTTTTATGTAGAAAACATGTCTCAGAATCTAAGAATTTTTCTATTGAAAAAGAGTTTCAGGATCTGAGAATTTTTCTAAAGAAAAAATTTCTCAAAATCTGTGTATTTTTCTATAGAGAAAAATGTCTCAGAATCCGAGAATTTTTCTATAGAAAAAATGTCTCAGAATCTGTGACATTTTGAATAGAAAAAATGTCTCAGAGTTTGAGAATTTTTCTATAGAAAAAATTTTCAGAATCTAAGAGTTAGAATCTGACAATTTTAGTATATAAAAAATTTCGGATTCTGACACATTTTTCAAAAGAAAAAATCTCAGATTCTGAGACATTTTTCTAAAGAAAAAATCTCAGATTATGAGACATTTTTCTATAGAAAAAATCTCAGATTCTAAGACATTTTTGTATAAAAAAAATCTCAGATTCTGAGACATTTTTTTATAGAAAAAATCTGAGATTCTGAGACATATTTGTATAGAAAAAAATCTTAAATTCTGAGACATTTTTGAATAGAAAAACTCTCAGATTCTAAAACATTTTTGTATAGAAAAAAAAACGCAGATTCTGAGACATTTTTGTATAGAAAAAATCTAAGATTCTGATAAATTTTTGTATAGAAAAACTCTCAGATTCTGAGAGATTTTTCTATAGAACCATTTAAGATTCCGAGAGACTATAGAAAAAATTTAAGATTCAGATTTTTAGACATTTTTCCTACAGAAAAATGTCTCTGAGAATATGAGATTTTTTCTATAGAAAAAATTTTATCAGAATCTGAGATTTTTTCTATTCAAAAATGTCTCAGAATCTGAGAATTTTTCTACAGAAAAAATGTCTCAGAATCTGAGAATTTTTCTATAGAAAAAATGTCTCAGAATCTGAGAATTTTTCTATAGAAAAAATGTCTCAGAATCTGAGAATTTTTCTATAGAAAAAATCTATAGAAAAAATTTTTTTATAGCAAAAATGTTTCAGAATCTGAGAATTTTTCAATAGAAAAAATGTATCGGAATCTGAAAATTTTTCTGTAGAAAAAATGTATCAGAATCTGAGAATTTTTCTTTAGAAAAATTGTTTCAGAATCAAAAAATTTTTGCAGAAAACATCTATGGAACTGTGACTGAAAGATTTTCAGATTCTGAGACTTTTTTTACAAAAAATTCGCAGATTTTGAAATATTTTTTATAGAAAAATGTCTTTTTCGCATTTTTTCTATGTGGAAATACGGTTGAGAAATATAGATGATTCTGATATTTTTCTTAATTCTAGTATTCTTGATGAGTTTTTTTTTTTTGTAAATGATGCTTCTTAAAACTGGGTCGCTGGATTCTTAGTTCTTGAAGACTTCTAACGTTATCTAAAAAACTGTAAAATAATTGATTTAGTTTTACATAATTAATTTGCTAATAAAGTCAATTACTTTGCTGGTCTAATTTTTCGCGATTTGTTCATTTTTATGATTTGATTTTTATTGCGTTTAACAACTTCCAATAATTTTTGATGTTTGTATTTTTTATTAATTTTAAAATTATTGTCAAAAAATTTTTCGAAGTTCTACCTAATTTCAATAGTAAAAGTTGCATATCCAATAGGAATTTAAATTACATATTGCTAAGGTAATAAACCTAATATTTTTGATTTCAAAGAAAAAATAAATACCTATGCCTGCTAAGGTATTGTTACCTCGATTATTTTTTTGTGTGTAGTTCCTGTTTTCTTTTTCGTTAATTGTTAGCTTATATAGTCAAACTGAGGTGGCATCCTGCAACTTTTTTAAAATTAGACACCAGCCTAAAAATATTATCATGTTAAAAATTTTTATATATTTTTCACGAGAGTGAAGGTCAACCCAACTATGCCCGCAAAGCCCACTAAAAAAACAAGTAAGAAAATTATAGTCGGTCACGACCGGCCATACAATACCCTACAACGGTGTTACCTGCCAAATTTCGATAGAATATATTTTATAAAACCGTTGTTAGAGTAGTTTGCGGCAAATTAAAAGGGGACGTTTGTATGGGGGCTAGGTCAAAATATAGACCGAACTGGTCCGAATATAAAACACGATAACCTGCCAAATTTCGATAGAATACATTTTATAAAACCGTTGTTACAGTGATTTGAGGCAAATTAATAGGGGACGTTTGTATGAGGGCTAGGTCGAAACATGGACCGTTTTTTTTTTCAATTAGGCTTCGTCCTTCGGCCATAAGATGCTTTAGTTTCAATTTTCAGTCAAATCGGTTGATAATTGCGACCTGTATCGTGTTTACACCGTTACATGGACAGACGGACGGACAGACGGACATTGCTAAATCGACTCAAAAAGTGACCCATACTACGGGTAGTTACAAACATCAGCACAAACTCATTATACCCTTTACCACAGTGTGGTGTAGGGTATAATAACTCTGGAATGTTGAAGGGCATAACAGATTCGGCTCAACTAAATTAAACACTCATACTGGTTTTTACATTCACTTTGAGAGAGATTGAGGAATAAAATAAAACAAATAATTAATCCCCATTAAATAACAACACATTAAAAAAGATATTCTTAATATTTTTTACAAACATTTTCATAATAAAAACCTTTATCATCTTTTTAAGTTTTTTTTTGGCAATTACACAGAAAAAATTAAAAAAATTTTTAATTAAAAAATTCGTAGATTTAATTAAAAAATTAATTAAATCCGGACCAATCACTAAAATGCGCAAATAAATTAAAAATATTTGTATGCCGTTAATTAAAAATAAATGGATATTTATTTAATTAAAAACTTAATACTATAAATTAAAAAATTTAATTAAAATTTAAAAAAAAAATAATTAAAATTTTAATTGTATAAATTAAAAAAATTAATTAAAAATATTATATTAAAAAAAAAAAAATAATTTGTAAAAACATTCTTTTTGAACAAAATAGTTTAAAAAAAAATATTTCTTCAAACATTACCAAATTTATTTATGCCGTAAAGACATAGTCCGTGAGATGATTTTATAAACTTGATTATAAACCTTTCATATACATTAGAGTTGTCAATTATTCGACTTTCAACTTTGTTCGAATAATTCAAATAATTGTTTTTCCTCGTTCGATCAAACGATTAAAGATCAAAATTTATTCGATTAATCGAAGAGAATAACGAATAAAAAAATTGGTTAAAAAAATATTTTTATTAACAAAAAAAAAAAATAAACAATTCATATAAAAAAACTTAAAATAAAAAAGTTAAAATTTTTATTAACGAAAAAATGTATAAAAAACTTAAAAATAAAATAGTTTAAAGTTAAAAAAACTTTTTTCTGAATTTTTAATACTTTGAATTGAATTATTTAACTCGCATAAAAGATTTTTATTTTCATTACTAATAACTTCCTCTATTTCAATACTTTTATCTGAATTATTGTGATTACTTTCAACATAAAATAATCTGGAGTATAATTTATTTGCATATTGTTTTGTTTCGCTTTTTGGAGAATATTTTAAGAAACTTTCATTGCTCGAAAAATTTCCAGAATTTAGAAAAATTATTAACGTATTTAACACTTTTATACGTCTCT
Source organism: Pegoplata infirma (assembly GCA_963921195.1). NCBI lineage: Eukaryota > Metazoa > Arthropoda > Insecta > Diptera > Anthomyiidae > Pegoplata > Pegoplata infirma. The sequence continues at coordinate 44,930,946 of OY992540.1, read as the reverse complement.
TATTAATTCTAATTTTAATACGTTTTAGTAAGTCTGATGCAAAAGAATGATTAATTTTTTCTAAATTATTTATTAAAACCTGATAACTCCCTCCAGTTCTATAATGGATGAGCTATCCAGGGCTATGGCTACAATATATTTTAACTTTCCTACATTTTGTATAAAATCTTTCAGAATTTATGAGAATAAATCAAATTCTAAGCATTTATTTAATTTTTTTTAATTAAAAAAAATTGTTCGATTAATCGACAATAATTAATCGATTTATTCGTTATTCGAAAATCCTCATTTTTGAATTATTCGAACAAGAGTTGGGTTTTGTTTGATCGATTAATCGAATTATTCTTAATCGACTGACAACTCTAATATACATACACATAAAACTATAAACAAAATAAGAATTCAAAAACCAATGTGAAAAATAAAAAAAACTTTCAACAAACTTTTTATACTTATGTATTTTTTTTTGTCTGTAATACAATGCAAGAGAAAAACACACACTCGCACACACACGGAAAACAAAACAAAAAAAAAATAAGTAAAGCTAGAAATTTAATTAAACATTTAATTATATAAATTAAATACTTAATTAATATTAAATTTGAAAACAATTAAAATATTAATTAAAATAAATTTAAAAACTTAATTAATTAATTATATTAATTAAAAGATTAATTAATATTAAATTAAAAAACAATTAAAATTTTAATTAAAATAAAATATACGATATTATTTTCTGTGTATGAATTTTCTTCATTTTCGTTCATTGTTGTTATTTTTTTCTACAGGGTATTTCACTTAGAGTATGTAAACAAAACTTTTTATTGCAATTGGATATTTTTGGAGATGTTACTTTTAATGATACAAATTCACATAAAAATATTATTCCTATCTTTATCGTGTTCTAAAATGTACCAAAAAACAGCGAAAAATTATTTTTTTACTCATTTTTTAAATTTTATTTATTATTACAAACTTTTGTCGAATTTTGTCGATTGCAGGGCGATTATGGTAAATTTAGTTCTAAAAAATCTATGTTTAAATTTCTCGCCAAATTGGAGAAGTTAAACCTGCTCCGCTGGGGGCTAAATTGGGGCCCTGAGAAAAAGCAGAAATCAGAAATTTTTTTAAGGGGCAGTTTTGCCGGCAAATGTATCCCATGTGGCACATAATCCTTTGTCATCGGCTTATGTGCCACATGGGATACATTTATCCAATGAGGTACAGTCGTCGCCGGTTAAAGTGTCCCATGGGTTTGATTTGCCGATGACGGATGTTCCTCATAGAGTTGACACGCTACTTAAGATGTGGTAGTTGGCAGGCGAATGTGCCCCATTAAGATTGTACTTTTTTAATTTTTACCCTCCACTTAGTGATAGAGGGTATATATAAGTTTGTCATTCCGTTTGTAACTCATCGAAATATCGGTTTAGGACCCCATAAAGTATATATATTCATGATGCCCGATCGATTTTAAGACATTCTAGCGATGTCGGTCTGTCCGTCTGTCTGTGGAAATGGTGATCACGGCTAAAATATTACACGGAGATGTCTGAAGCTTGACATATTTATTGGAAGTTCTCCTGAGCAGTTTGGTATTGCATTTGAGCGATATCGGTTCAGCGGTTAAAAGTTATGAACGAAAATGTAAATACACCTTAAAAAATTTGGTACATTCAAAATAACCTAAAAATACAAAATGCTTTAATTCGGCTGCAGGTTGACATATGTGAACATAATTGAACACCGAATGATATTTAAACAATACGAATATATTTTTGACAAAAAAATAAAAAAATCGCGGATTTTTTTTTTTAACCAAAAATTTTTTTTCCGCGGAAATTTTTTAAAAATTTTTTTTTTTTCAAAAGTAATTTCCTTTTAAAAAAAGTTTTTTGAAAATAATCTTTATGAAATTGTGGAAGGTATCAATACATTTGGCAAGGCCGAAGATAACTTTTTTACTTGTTTTACTTAAATTATATTCTTTTTTAAAAATTGTGTTTTTAATAAAAATTCGTCTTAAAAAATGTTATTTGTAAAATATTTCGAGTAATTTTATTTATTGTATATTGGGCCCACCCTCTTGGGTTTGGGCAGTTTCCCCGATTTTGGTTACTTTTAAAATAAAACAAAAAATAATAGTAAGCAAAGAGATAAATGCCATTTATGGTATACATTTTAAAGCTAACATAGTTACCTATTTCATAATTAATAAAAAAGAATTTAGTAATATTTTTTTTTTCTAAGGGCACATTAGCCGCTTCAAAAAAAGTGGCTAATGTGCCCTTCTTTACCCCAGCAAAAATACAGCGAGATTTTAGCCTAACAGCATCTTGATTTAGCATATAATAGGCCATAATCCCAATAATTATGTGAATTTCTTTTGTCTTAAAAGTTTTTCTGCGTAGCCTTTTCAGTGCTTCCCATTAGCGCTCTGAAGGGTGATATCGTCCTTGAGAATCATGCATGAATTCAGCAGGTTCGGATGCACTCCTTGATTCGGTATTCCTTTTCAAAAGCTGCTGCCAGTTCAGCAAAATTTCTTCTGGAACCGTACTGCCCAGTTAAGGATTTCACATACTGCCCTATTAAGAGTTTTAAAAATATAAATTTGTTTTTTACCAATTTCCTTAATCACCCTTTACATAGGATATAAATTATGACTAGAATACAAAAAACAAGTAAATAACTTTGTGACTTATGCGAGTATTATTTTTTTTTTCACCCAAAGAGCTTTTGTTTTAGTTTCATTATCGTTTTTCCGTTTTTTTTTTTTTTTTTGTTGTTGCTGTGGCACTGGCACTGAACTCACATTTATTAAACTATTTCCTTTTCCACTTTTTGTCAACTACTAGTATAGATGGCAAAAAAAAAATATATATAAAACTGAAACAATAACTAACATTCATTCATTTATAGTGGCAACCATGCGTTGTCATCGTAAAATATGAAACTTCATAAAACTGTGACTACGAACCACGTTCATACGCAAGCAAGCATTACTAACATATAAATCAACACAGAATCGTTCACACTCACACATATGAGGCAATCCACACCAAATGCCTCGCTACAGAAAAACATATGTCCCACGAATTTCTAAATAGGTTGTATTGATAGCCCTATATGGAACTAGGAAAAATGCGTTTTTGGTTTTTCAATTTTTAAATTTTTCAAAACCTGGGCTTTGGAGTCTTTGCTAAATATTGAAAAAATTGTCAAATTTGTGTCAAGTTGCCTTTAATAAATATTTATTTATATTTATGGGCTATCGATTAAAAATTTCTATTTTGAAAAATTTGTCAGAACCCGTTCTTAATTTTTGAATTTTTATACCCTCCACTTAGTGATACAGAGTATATATAAGTTTGTCATTCCGTTTGTAACTCATCCAAAATATCGGTCTGCGACCCCATAAAGTATATGGGGCATTCCATGTGAAATCGGACACTTTGAAAAACTTTTTTTTTTAGATTTTCCCAATTTGTTTACAGTTTTTAGTACCCTTCGAAAACTCCTTTGTGGTAAATTTTCAGATTTTTTTGATGACCCGTTCAAAAGACATCGAATTTTTAAAAATTGGTTGAGTGTTCCTTTACTCAAACTTCTTTTAATCATAACTTCTTCAATAATGGTCAAAATTTCAATTTTTTTTTTTCAAAATTTTTGTTTTTTTACGTACTTTCTAAAAAAAATCCCAAAAAAATCTTAAAAGCGCTCTAGTATGCGATTTTTAAGTTTTAAAATTTAAATCTCATTTTTGAAAATGTTTGTACTCTTCGATTTTTTTGAAATTTTTTTGTGTAAAACTTCTATCAATTCTACAAATTTTTTGCCCAGGAAGATCGTGGGATAACGAATATTACTATTTTTTAAAATTTTTTGAAAACATTTTATTGTAATTTTTAAATCTTAAAATCATTTCTACTGCTCCAATGGTGCGTCATAGAGGGCTCCTTTATAAGACCGACCCCCATTAATTTTTACGTCTTAACATATCTTTGGAACAAACTAATACCCTATCTCCAATTTCTAAGGGGGCTCCCACACAAAACGACATTTTATAAAATTTGCTCCAACCGCTCTAACTCCCGAAATAGTGCCCTTAGAGCAACAAAATGTATGACTGACCTACAATATTTTTTTAGTCCAAACATTTTCTCTGAACACACCTACCCTCTATCTTTTACTGTTAAGGCGGTCCCCATACAATTTTTTTTATTTTTTATAAATTTGTTTTATTTAATCAGCTTCTACCGGTCCAATGGTGGCCCCGAGAGCGGTCGTTAGTGAGACCGACCCCCATTTATTTTTACCCTGGAACATTGTTTCAAAATATACCTACGCCCTATCTCCACTCCCTAAGTAGGCTCCCATACAAAATTACATTTTTATAAAATTTGCTCCACCTGTTATTTGTATGGGAGCCTACTTAGGGAGTGGAGATAGGGCGTAGGTATGTTTTGAAAAAATGTTGTAGGGTAAAAATAAATGGGGGTCAGTCTCACTAATGACCCCTCTCGGACGCACCATTGGACCGGTAGAAGCTGATTAAATAAAACAAATTTACAAAAAATAAAAAAAATTGTATGGGGACCGCCTTAACAGTTAAAGATAGAGGGTAGGTGTGTTCAGAGAAAATGTTTGGATTAAAAAAATATTGTGGGTCGGTCATACATTTTGTTGCTCTAAGGGCACTATTAGGGCAGTTAGAGCGGTTGGAACAAATTTTAAAAAATGTCGTTTTGTGTGGGAGCTCCCTTAGAAATAGGAGATAGGGTATTAGTTTGTTCCAAAGAAATGTTAAGACGTAAAAATTAATGGGGGTCGGTCTTATAAAGGACCCCTCTATGACGCACCATTGGAGCAGTAGAAATGATTTTAAGATTTAAAAATTACAATAAAATGTTTTCAAAAAATTTTAAAAAATAGTAATATTCGTTATCCCACGATCTTCCTGGGCAAAAAATTTGTAGAATTGAATAAAAAATAGTAATAAATAAAATAAAATAAAAAATAGTAATAATCGTTATCCCACGATCTTCCTGGGCAAAAAATTTGTAGAATTGATAGAAGTTTTACACAAAAAAAATTAAAAAAAAAATCGAAGAGTACAAACATTTTCAAAAATGAGATTTAAATTTTAAAACTTAAAATTCGCATACTAGAGCGCTTTTAAGAATTTTTTGGGATTTTTTTTTAGAAAGTACGTAAAAAAACAAAAATTTTGAAAAAAAAAAATTTGAAATTTGGACCATTATTGAAGAAGTTATGATTAAAATAAGTTTGAGTAAAGGAACAACCTACCAATTTTTAAAAATTCGATATCTTTTGAACGGGTCATCAAAAAAATCTGAAAATTTACCACGAAGGAGTTTTCGAAGAGTACTAAAAACTGTAAACAAATTGGGAAAATCTAAAAAAAAAGTTTTTCAAAGTGTCCGATTTCACATGGAATGCCCCATATATATTCATGATGCCCGATCGATTTGAAGACATTCTAGCGATGTCCGTCTGTCCGTCTGTGGAAAATGCTATCACGGACAAAATATTGCACAGAGATGACTGAAACTTAACAAAAATGCTTTAATTTGGCTTCTGGTTGACATATGTGAACATAATTGAACACCAAATGGTATTTAAACAAGTACGAACATATTTTTTGACAAAAAAAGAAAAAAAAATCGCGGATTTTTTTTACCAAAATTTTTTTTCGCGCAAATTTTTTTTAAATTTTTTCAAAAGTAATTTCCTTTTAAATAAAGTTTTTTGCAATAATCTTTTTGAAATTTTGGAGGGTATCACTACAACTTTAAACTTTTTACTTTTTTTTAATAATAATAATAATAATAATAATAATAATAATAATAATAATAATAATAATAATAATAATAATAATAATAATAATAATAATAATAATAATAATAATAATAATAATAATAATAATAATAATAATAATAATAATAATAATAATAATAATAATAATAATAATAATAATAATAATAATAATAATAATAATAATAATAATAATAATAATAATAATAATAATAATAATAATAATAATAATAATAATAATAATAATAATAATAATAATAATAATAATAATAATAATAATAATAATAATAATAATAATAATAATAATAATAATAATAATAATAATAATAATAATAATAATAATAATAATAATAATAATAATAATAATAATAATAATAATAATAATAATAATAATAATAATAATAATAATAATAATAATAATAATAATAATAATAATAATAATAATAATAATAATAATAATAATAATAATAATAATAATAATAATAATAATAATAATAATAATAATAATAATAATAATAATAATAATAATAATAATAATAATAATAATAATAATAATAATAATAATAATAATAATAATAATAATAATAATAATAATAATAATAATAATAATAATAATAATAATAATAATAATAATAATAATAATAATAATAATAATAATAATAATAATAATAATAATAATAATAATAATAATAATAATAATAATAATAATAATAATAATAATAATAATAATAATAATAATAATAATAATAATAATAATAATAATAATAATAATAATAATAATAATAATAATAATAATAATAATAATAATAATAATAATAATAATAATAATAATAATAATAATAATAATAATAATAATAATAATAATAATAATAATAATAATAATAATAATAATAATAATAATAATAATAATAATAATAATAATAATAATAATAATAATAATAATAATAATAATAATAATAATAATAATAATAATAATAATAATAATAATAATAATAATAATAATAATAATAATAATAATAATAATAATAATAATAATAATAATAATAATAATAATAATAATAATAATAATAATAATAATAATAATAATAATAATAATAATAATAATAATAATAATAATAATAATAATAATAATAATAATAATAATAATAATAATAATAATAATAATAATAATAATAATAATAATAATAATAATAATAATAATAATAATAATAATAATAATAATAATAATAATAATAATAATAATAATAATAATAATAATAATAATAATAATAATAATAATAATAATAATAATAATAATAATAATAATAATAATAATAATAATAATAATAATAATAATAATAATAATAATAATAATAATAATAATAATAATAATAATAATAATAATAATAATAATAATAATAATAATAATAATAATAATAATAATAATAATAATAATAATAATAATAATAATAATAATAATAATAATAATAATAATAATAATAATAATAATAATAATAATAATAATAATAATAATAATAATAATAATAATAATAATAATAATAATAATAATAATAATAATAATAATAATAATAATAATAATAATAATAATAATAATAATAATAATAATAATAATAATAATAATAATAATAATAATAATAATAATAATAATAATAATAATAATAATAATAATAATAATAATAATAATAATAATAATAATAATAATAATAATAATAATAATAATAATAATAATAATAATAATAATAATAATAATAATAATAATAATAATAATAATAATAATAATAATAATAATAATAATAATAATAATAATAATAATAATAATAATAATAATAATAATAATAATAATAATAATAATAATAATAATAATAATAATAATAATAATAATAATAATAATAATAATAATAATAATAATAATAATAATAATAATAATAATAATAATAATAATAATAATAATAATAATAATAAGGAGTGAGATCATAAAAATGTTAACACACATAAAGTTAAATAAAAAACAGACTACTGAATTTTAAGACTTCAAACCAAATTTTTATTAAATAAAATTTAATACAAAATCATAACAAAAAAACCGCATGGAACTCTAACCACTACGAACAAAGTTATCCACTTTTTCCGGAAACCCTCCCATTAAGGCTTTTATGGTAGTTTCTGTCACCTTTTTAGAGCAGGTGGTCCATCTACGTTTGAAATCTTGCATGTCCTGGGAGACCTTTTTTGTGCCCTTTAATTCTTTTTTAACAAGAGCCCAATATCTCTCCACTGGCCTGAGCTCCGGGCAGTTTGGTGGATTTGCCTCTCTTGGTACAAAAACCACATTATTATCATTATACCACTCCAGCGCTTTCTTGCTGTAGTGACAAGATGCTAAATCGGGCCAAAAGTAAGTGGATACATTGTGCTGACTCAAGAACGGAAGAAGTCTCTTCTGCAAACACTCCTTGATATAAATTTCGCTGTTTATAGAGCCAGATGTCACAAATGACTGGCTTCTTTGGCCGCAGCTACATATGGCTTGCCATACTAGGAATTTTTTGGGGAATTTCGTTTGCTTTTTTGACCGAAATTTTTCCGCAACATTTCCTCGAACATCGGAAACATAAAATTCTTGACCAGGGAGCTGCGCAAAATCAGCCAGGACATAAGTTTCGTCGTCCATTACACAACAGTTGTATTTTTTTATAAAATTTGATTTCAATTTTCTAGCTCTGGTTTTGGCCTCCAAATTTTTAAAAGCGTTTCTATCGGGAACTTTTTGAACTTTGTAGGACTTTAGTCCCGCCTTACGTTTCACTTTACGTACAAAAAAGTCTGAGCATTGGGCTAACCGAGCTGTTTTTCTGCCAGATGTGTTAGGAGCTCTCTTAAGGATGCTTTTAACTTTATATGCCTTACCAATGTTACGATAACCAGTCGTTGTTCCTGTTCCCGGCTTCCTTTCAATTGTTAGGTGTTCCAGATACCTTTTTACCACTTTTGAAACTGTTTGGCGGCATACATTAGTTTCTTTGGCAATTTTTTTGTATGTCCATGTTTGGTTTTGTTGAAAATATTTAATTATTTTTGAACGCACTTTTCTTTCATCGTCCATTGTGTAAAAAATTGCAAATTAAAACTCATGATGTAAATTAATTTATTAACTGACATATTTTTAAAATGTAAACTGCCGAAAAAAAAAAAATTTGGAAGCTTTACACCAAAGTTGTAGGCAAAAATGTGTGTTAACATTTTTATGATCTCACTCCTTAATAATAATAATAATAATAATAATAATAATAATAATAATAATAATAATAATAATAATAATAATAATAATAATAATAATAATAATAATAATAATAATAATAATAATAATAATAATAATAATAATAATAATAATAATAATAATAATAATAATAATAATAATAATAATAATAATAATAATAATAATAATAATAATAATAATAATAATAATAATAATAATAATAATAATAATAATAATAATAATAATAATAATAATAATAATAATAATAATAATAATAATAATAATAATAATAATAATAATAATAATAATAATAATAATAATAATAATAATAATAATAATAATAATAATAATAATAATAATAATAATAATAATAATAATAATAATAATAATAATAATAATAATAATAATAATAATAATAATAATAATAATAATAATAATAATAATAATAATAATAATAATAATAATAATAATAATAATAATAATAATAATAATAATAATAATAATAATAATAATAATAATAATAATAATAATAATAATAATAATAATAATAATAATAATAATAATAATAATAATAATAATAATAATAATAATAATAATAATAATAATAATAATAATAATAATAATAATAATAATAATAATAATAATAATAATAATAATAATAATAATAATAATAATAATAATAATAATAATAATAATAATAATAATAATAATAATAATAATAATAATAATAATAATAATAATAATAATAATAATAATAATAATAATAATAATAATAATAATAATAATAATAATAATAATAATAATAATAATAATAATAATAATAATAATAATAATAATAATAATAATAATAATAATAATAATAATAATAATAATAATAATAATAATAATAATAATAATAATAATAATAATAATAATAATAATAATAATAATAATAATAATAATAATAATAATAATAATAATAATAATAATAATAATAATAATAATAATAATAATAATAATAATAATAATAATAATAATAATAATAATAATAATAATAATAATAATAATAATAATAATAATAATAATAATAATAATAATAATAATAATAATAATAATAATAATAATAATAATAATAATAATAATAATAATAATAATAATAATAATAATAATAATAATAATAATAATAATAATAATAATAATAATAATAATAATAATAATAATAATAATAATAATAATAATAATAATAATAATAATAATAATAATAATAATAATAATAATAATAATAATAATAATAATAATAATAATAATAATAATAATAATAATAATAATAATAATAATAATAATAATAATAATAATAATAATAATAATAATAATAATAATAATAATAATAATAATAATAATAATAATAATAATAATAATAATAATAATAATAATAATAATAATAATAATAATAATAATAATAATAATAATAATAATAATAATAATAATAATAATAATTTGATCCAATGATCAGTTTTTTATTTATTTTTCCAATTTTTATTTACAACTCATTTTAAATAATTTTAACCTAACCGAGAACTGGTAACAATGACCGTCGTCTCGTTGTAGCGAAATCGACCAAGGGTTTTGGTGGGAATCGAACCCACGACCCCCTGTTTCATAGGCTAGCACGCTACCAACTAGCCTACAGGGGCCCCCTTAACTTTTTACTTGTTTTTTTTTTTCAATTTTAGATGTCTATCCATACAAAAGCATTCGGAAGCTCGTTTTTCGACTTTTTTTCGAGAAAATCTCATTTGAATATGCGATCCCCCTTTTGTTGCGAGAAACCGACCCACTGTAATGTATGGATACATTTTCATATACAGACAGATATGCAAATACACTCACATACTCAATACACTGGGCGACATTACATTGGAAACTTTTTGTAGTAGATGCAATTTGTTAAAGAAAAAGTTAACAATACTAAAAGTCAATATTATCAAACGAGTGTTATTTAAAAAAATGTTATGTAGGTAAAATTTAACAAAAGGTCCAACAGTTTTTATTCAGAGATAAAATAACCAATTATTTCATTACTATACACTTAGGTGTACTAAAATTAAAAAACAATAACATATTTTCTTTGTTTAGAAAAAATTCGTCGTCAAAAGAATTATGGGTCAAAAAATTTGGATTTCTTTTGTTGTAAAAAATTTCATTGTTAGTTAAGGTTGTTGGAAAAATTAGTTGATTACTGAATAAAAACTACTGGACCATTTTGTAAATTTAATGTTTGAACTTGAAAAAAAAATCGACTTGGATATTTTTTTAAAAAATTTTATGAAAAATTTCTAAAAATATTTTAATTTTCCAGATCGGCCCTCGTAGCACATTTTTTGTTTACTCAATCTGGACGCTATTAAGCTTAAATTAAAGCTTTGTAAATTACCTACATAACATATTTTGTAATAATTATCGCCCACTGTATACACATCTATATCTATCTAAACATACACACTTGTTCATATTAAAAATCGCATAAACTTGTCTGTATACAGCATATATGCTTATTAAGGTGGAGCGATTGTTTATTCGATTTCACTCAGCATCGTGTTTGGAATAGTTGCCATTTAGGATCAATATCAACACAAAACAAGTAAGAGTGTTGAATTCGACTGTGCCGAATCTTTTATACCCTCCAACATGCAAAAAAAAAATGGCAGGTGCGTTTAATTTATTTTTGTGGGATGGTGGGGTCGGTAGTGGTAATTGGGGGCGGGGGCAAATTTCCTCTCGAAATAAATGTTTAAAAATTCATTCTTTTCCTTTTTGCACTAAAGAAATAAAAGTTTATCATTATTTAAACAATTCTTTTTAATCCACGCGTACAAAAGGGGGGTCGGACCGAAAAACGAGAGCCATTTTTAAATTCTCATTCCAAATGCAGGACTTTAAACTTCTTGTAGCATACAAATATTGCATTTGTTAAACAAAAACAAAAAAATCATGTAAAAAAAATTTATTTTTTAGAGGTTGCTTTAGTTCTTCGAGGGGGAATTTTTTTTCACATGTCCGATTTTCCTCATTTACAAATTTAACCTGCCTAGAAATATTAGACATATTCGTGCCAAATTTCGTGAGTCTAGCTCTTTCGTTTTGGACTGCAACGTGTTAACTACAGGCGGACAGACGGACGGACGGACAGACGGACGGACATCGCTAGAATGTCTTAGAATGGATCACTGATCATAAATATATATACTTTATGGGGTCATAGACCGATATTTTGATTCGTTACATACGGAATGACAAAGTAAGTATACCCTCATACTGGAGTTGGAGGGTATAAAAATGTTGTTGTCTTTGCGTTCCTTTTTTAACGTCAAAATCGGAAGGCACCGAACAAAGTGAAAGAATAATACTTTTAATTTTTTTTTTGCTTACAATATTATTTAATACTAGAATTTTTTGGTACCAAAAAATTTTTTTTTTCAAACCCCGTTTTTTTTTAATTAAAAATATAATTCTTTAAAATATTGAACTAATGTTTTGTTACATTTTCAGAAAAGAACTATGTAATTTAAAATATTTTTTTTTTTTTACTGTTTTTTTTAATGATTTTTCAGTTATTTCCTAAGATAAACTTATATTTTTAGCAACGAAAATAAAGAAATTGTAGGTCAAACAAGTAAAAAAGTTAAATTCGGCCGTGCCGAATGTATTGATACCCTCCACAATATCAAAAAGATTATGGCAAAAAACATAAAAAAAAAAAATTGAAAAAAATTTCCGCGAAAAAATTTTTTGGAAAAATAAATCCGCGATTTTTTTTTCTTTTTTTGTGTCAAAAATGTGTTTGTAGTTGTTTAAGTACCTTTCGGTGTTCAATTATGTTCACATATGTCAACCAGCAGCCGAATTAAAGCATTTTGTATTTTTAGGTTATGTTGAATGTGCCAACATTTTTGAGGTGTCCTTACATTTTCGATCATAACTTTTGAACCGATATCGCTCAAATGCAGTACCAAACTGCTCAGGAGAACTTCCAATAAATATGTTAAGTTTCAGTGATCTCCGTGTAATATTCCATTTCCACAGACAGACGGACAGACGGATAGACGGACATCGCTAGAATATCTTAAAATCGATCACTGATCAATAATATACATATGGGGCATTCCATGTGAAATCGGACACTTTGAAAAACTTTTTTTTTAGATTTTCCCAATATGTTTACAGTTTTTAGTACCCTTCGAAAACTCCTTCGTGGTAAATTTTCAGATTTTTTTGATGACCCGTTCAAAAGATATCGAATTTTTAAAAATTGCCAGTTTGTTTCTTTACTCAAACTTCTTTTAATCATAACTTCTTCAATAATGGTCCAAATTTCAAATTTTTTTTTTCAAAATTTTTGTTTTTTTAAATATTTTCTAAAAAAAAATCCCAAAAAATTCTTAAAAGCGCTCTAGTATGCGATTTTTAAGTTTTAAAATTTAAATCTAATTTTTGAAAATGTTTGTACTCTTTGATTTTTGTGAAATTTTTTTGTGTAAAACTCCTATCAATTCTACAAATTTTTTGCCCAGGAAGATCGTGGGATAACGATTATTACTATTTTTTAAAATTTTTTGAAAAAATTTTATTGTAATTTTCCAATCTTAAAATCATTTCTACTGCTCCAATGGTGCGTCATAGAGGGTTCCTTTATAAGACCGACCCCCATTAATTTTTACGTCTTAACATTTCTTTGGAACAAACTAATACCCTATCTCCAATTTCTAAGGGGGCTCCCACACAATACGACATTTTTTAAAATTTGTTCCAACCGCTATAACTGCCCAAATAGTGCCCTTAGAGCAACAAAATGTATGACCGACCCACAATATTTTTTTAGTCCAAACATTTTCTCTGAACACACCTACCCTCTATCTTTAACTGTTAAGGCGGTCCCCATACAATTTTTTTTATTTTTTGTAAATTTGTTTTGTTTAATCAGCTTCTACCGGTCCAATGGTGCGTCCGAGAGGGGTCACTAGTGAGACCGACCCCCATTTACTTTTACCCTACAACATTTTTTCAAAACATACCTACGCCCTATCTCCACTCCCTAAGTGGGCTCCCATACAAAATTACATTTTTATAAAATTTGCTCCAACTGTTATTTGTATTAGAGCCTACTTATGGAGTGGAGATAGGGCGTCGGTATGTTTGGAAAAAATGTTGTAGGGTAAAAATAAATTGGGGTCGGTCTCAATAATGACCCCTCTCGGACGCACCATTGGACCGGTAGAAGCTGATTAAATAAAACAAATTTACAAAAAATAAAAAAATAAAAAAAATTGTATGGGGACCGCCTTAACAGCTAAAGATAGAGGGTAGGTGTGTTCAGAGAAAATGTTTGGACTAAAAAAATATTGTGGGTCGGTCATACATTTTGTTGCTCTAAGGGCACTATTTGGGCAGTTATAGCGGTTGGAACAAATTTTAAAAAATGTCGTATTGTGTGGGAGCACCCTTAGAAATTGGAGATAGGGTATTAGTTTGTTCCAAAGAAATGTTAAGACGTAAAAATTAATGGGGGTCGGTCTTATAAAGGACCCCTCTATGACGCACCATTGGAGCAGTAGAAATGATTTTAAGATTGGAAAATTACAATAAAATTTTTTCAAAAAATTTTAAAAAATAGTAATAATCGTTATCCCACGATCTTCCTGGGCAAAAAATTTGTAGAATTGATAGAAGTTTTACACAAAAAAATTTAAAAAAAATCGAAGAGTACAAACATTTTCAAAAATGAGATTTAAATTATAAAACTTAAAATAGCATACTAGAGCCCTTTAAAGAATTTTTTGGGATTTTTTTAGAAAGTACGTAAAAAAACAAAAATTTTGAAAAAAAAAATTTGAAATTTGGACCATTATTGAAGAAGTTATGATTAAAAGAAGTTTGAGTAAAGGAACAAACTACCAATTTTTAAAAATTCGATATCTTTTGAACGGGTCATCAAAAAAATCTGAAAATTTACCACGAAGGAGTTTTCGAAAGGTACTAAAAACTGTAAAAAAATCGGGAAAATCTAAAAAAAAAGTTTTTCAAAGTGTCCGATTTCACATGGAATGCCCCATATATACTTTATGGGGTCCTAGACCGATATTTCGATGAGTTACAAACGGAATGACAAACTTATATATACCCTCTATCATTAAATGGAGGGTATAAAAAGAACCCAGACATTGCCCCTTAAGTCCAAATTATTTTTCGTGTTAATATTAATCTTAAAAGGCAACTGTTCCTCCATCCCCGATGCTAAGCGAAATCGAAAAAAAAATTGCTCCACCCTAGTGTATATGTTTGCAGTTTGTGTGTGACAGGAATTTGGAGAATGCGAGTGTCAAGAACCATTAAAATGATTTTGTTTCTACATCCCAGCAATAAAACTGAAAAGCTGATTTCAAACAAACATTCTAAACAACTCACATCCCAGCAAAAACTTGCATTGCCAAGTAATGAAATGTGTAATCAGAAATTCAAAAGTAATAACTAATTATGATTCGAATTACTTTTCCCATTAGATTTACATGCGATGGCGCCACTTAGAATGAATGTCAAAACAGTATTAGTAACTACACCATTTACAGATGTAATTCGCAAAAGATCAATTGTAATTCGAAGATTCCATTTGTAATTCGAAGATTCCATTTGTAACTCGAAGATTATACTTGTAATTCGAAGATTCCATTTGCAATTTTTTTTTTTTTTACTTTGAGCCAACACTCAGGGGATGCCCCCTACTAATGCAGTGCATTGTGTTGGTATTAGGAAAATAGGTTATGGGGAGGAGGATAGAGTGAGTAGTGTTTATGGACATTTATTTTAAACTTTTCCAGATCATAGCTGACTGGGAAGACTTCTGCGGGGAGTGAATTCCACATACGATTTGTTCGACTGAGAAACGAATTTTCTTTGTATTGCGTTGGGCGGTTCATTGGACAGTCGACAACAAACGGATGTGATCTACTGGATTGACGAGTGTTACGAACGTTCACCCGAGTCTCGGGAATAAGTTCACCCATTTCAGCAGAGCACTTACCATGATAATATCGGTAGAACAATGATGCACAACCAACGTTCCGACGATGCTCCAGCGAATCAATAGAGTTGGATACCCTACTGTCATTGATAAGCTTCAACGCACTCCTTTGCACCCGGTCCAGAAGCTTCAAAATAGACCTTGAAGCCCCTGCCCAGATATGGGAGTTGCATTCCAACTTCGGTCGGATATAGGCGGTATAGATAGTAAGAAGATCAGACGGAGTGAAGTAGTTCTTGCACCGTTTTAAGAAACCAAGGCACTTGAATGCTTCTTTCGACACTTGAAAAACATGTTGGTTTCAACGAACATCACATTGTATTTTCATGCCCAGAACATCAAGAGTATCTGATTCTTCAATATCTATACCACCCATGGTTACAGATGACATTGAATTCACAGATCGTCTGTGGGTCAACATACAACATTGGGTCTTGCGAGTATAAAATCGACCTTGTTCGCTTTACCCCATTCGGAGATTGTAGACAGGTCATGATTAAGTGTGTTATTCATATTCTGTCTCATGGCTTCAACCTCTATAAGGCCTATGATTAAAAGAAAATGAATGACAAATGTTGCTGTCATCTGATTCCAATTGTAATTCGAAAAATATCAACTGAATTTCCAGTTGGCATATTTTGAATATAAATAGGTTCACGATATATTTTTTAAGTTTCATGCAAATCGGTTCATAAGGGTTAAGATACTTCCCTTGTCAGATGAAAAGAAAACATAGTTTTATATACCGATATGCTGCAAGAACAGGCCAAAGCTGGGTAACCTTAATCGCCTCTAAAATGAAATTTTGATGTGATCTTTTAATATGGCGACAAACGTATATTATCTATCAGAATCAATTTGGAACCCCGTAATTTATGTAGTGTTGCAGGTTGTAATTTATTTCTAACTACTTAAATTTATTTTTGCTGGGCTACAACTAACAATAAGTACTACACAACTACAATTATTGATGTATGTGTTTTCATGAAAAATATGATTGTTTGAAAGTGTAGCAGTGTATGCGTTTATGTGTGTGATTTTGAGTGTATGCGTTCTTTATATATTTTGTTTACTAAAATAAAGTTATAGTTTTTATTTTGCTTAAAATGAGGTCAAACACAATGTCACATCCATAATAAATGGTTAATATTTATAATGAAAGAGGAAACAAAGTAAAAACTTTTAGATTATAAATCATCCGGGATTGAAGTACTTTTTTTTGTCAAAAAAGAACATCTATAAATTTTATATAATTGCAAATAGAAATGATGTGTGATATGAAATGGCAAAAAAGTTTATGAAATCAAATTTAATGATTAGATAAGACCTGCGGTATAAGTAGAAATAACAAAACATATAAGTGAAATAAATTTTAAATTTAGAAATGAATTAAAAATTGACGCATCAGTTCAACTTATCCGATTTGACTCAAAGCTATTTTAAGAACAAATGCCACAAAATTCCGATTAACGATCAGCGAAATTCAACAAAAACTAATAAACTCTCTGCACAGAAAAAAACGAATTGTTATATTGACCCCCATATTTGTGAATACAATTAACTTTTTCACTGAAAGTGCTCCTATACGGAAATTTGTGATATCAACTAACGTTTGTAAATATTGATTGTTGAAAAAAATTTAAAAAAAATTGATAAACGAGTTTGTTATAGTTCTCTAAAATTATTTTTTGTATTGACAAACGTACAAAATCTTAATTTTTTTTCAACAAAGAAATTCAACAAACACAAACACAATTAGTTGATCTGACAAAAGTAAAAAATCTTATTTTTTTTTCAACAAAGAAATTCAACAAACACAAAAACTATTTGTTGATATGATAAAATAATTTTGAAATAAAATTACTTGACTAAGTTTGTTGAAAAAAAAATCGAAATTTTGTATTATGGACTAACAGGCGGCCGTTTTTACTAAATGTTTGGTTAATATCATGTTTGGTTGATTTACAATTGATGTTTGTTGATTTAAATTTGACGATTTAATTTTCTGTGTGGGGTATATAACATTTTTTTTCGAATGCAGCAGACGTAAAAAAAAAATATTTGTGTAATGGGTTAGTAATATGTTAGATCTCAATCCTAATGCTCTTTTTTTTTCGCCACACACTTCTTTGTCGATTGTCCATAACTGTCAGACTTTACTGTATTATATAATAAACAACCAATTTAACTCATCAATAAATGTTGTGGAATATTCATACATATTTAAAGTTTTTGGATGTCAGCATTTATGTTCGTTCATCAAATTAAAAAGGGATTTACTATGTTACTATGGTGAAATTCATTAAATCCACATGCTGTCCGTAACGAAAAAAAAAAACATAAAAATTCCCACACACTAACTTCATTTTATTTTGTTATAATAATGTTTAACTACCCCCATCACAACTATTATTAGTCCTATGTTACATTTGCTGTTATTTAAGATTATGATGATGATGACTAACAATAAGACCTTGTATGTGGTTTTAAACAATGCTCAAAAAGTATTAAGATATCCAAATTAGTAAGGCGTAAATTCGAAAAATCGCCAAAAATTTTATATGTTTTTTTTAATATTTCTCTCTCTTTCTTCAAAAAAATTTCTCTCTCTTTCTTCAAAAAAAAAATAAAATTTTCCATGATTTTTCTCGAAATTTAATTTCAGCAGTTTAACCATCTTCAGTTGCGGCCAGTTGCGGCCAATTCGTTACTTGATTTTTTTTTTATACCAAAGAAAAAAAATAATTTGTTATTAAAGCTTGAACGGTAATTTTGCGATTTCTCGGGAAATTGATCACCTATAATTTTTATGCTTGCAGTTTTGTCACCTTTAATAACCTCGAGTTCATACTTCATACCACATTTTTGTCGTTAATTGAAATAAATGTTTTGACAGATCACAAATAGCACAAAATTATGAATAAATAGTAGTTTGGCGAGGCTTTTAGCGATATCTCGAAGAATTGAGCAGCTGGAATTTTAATGTTAACAGCCTTATTACCTTTGATCAATAGAAAGTCAGACTTCATTTCGTGTTTTTCAACAAATTTAAAGAAAATTCTTTTATTAATCAAAACAAAAAAAAAGGAAAAAATACTTTTCGCTATTTCTCTCGAAAGTGAGCAGCTTTTTTTGTGGGAAGTATTAATTTCTTCCAACATGTTCAAATCAAACTGCATACAACTTTTTTTATCATTTCTTAAGAAACGGTTTAAAAAAAAATATATAATTACGCAATATCTCGCGAAATTTAAAACCTACAATTTCTATGTCAATAGCTGTGTGACCTTTGATCAAGCACAAGTAAAACTGCATACCTTGTTTTTACGAAATTTTAAAGAAACCTATATAAATTTAAAAAAACAAGTGAGAGTGTTAAATTCGGCAGTGTCGAATCTTTGATACCCACCAGCATGTTAAAATACATAAAAAAATTTCAGTGGCGTATTTGGGGAGAGGGCTCTGTGATGGTGCTGGGGGATACCTTCCCCAACGCAATAAATGTTTACTAAATTATTTATTATGCTTTTTGAACATTAGTTATACCATTTTCTCATTATTTTTATGTTTTTTTTAATCCACGCCCACAATATCACACATATCCACAATATTCTGTAGCCCCCCCGGGGTCTAAGTGTAAGCCCTTTAACGCTTTCTGACATAAAAATGTTTCATTTGTTTAACAAAAATGCAAAAAAAGCTGTAAAAAATGGGGCTTTTATAGAGGTTTTTTAAGTTCTTTGAGGGGGAACGTTTTTGCCCCTTATCCGATTTTACCCATTTCCGAACTTAACTGGCCTATGACTATGAGACACATTCGTGCCAATTTTAAGGAGTCTAGCTCTATTATTTTGGACTGAATCGTGCTTTATACAGACGGACGGACGGACGGACATTCATAGAATGCCTTATAACCGATCATAGATTAATATTATATACACTTTATGGGGTCCCCGACCGATATTTCTATGCGCTACAAACGGAATGACAAAGTGAGTATACCCCCATACTGTGGTTAGAGGGTATAAAAATAGCAAAAAAGTTATTTTGCGATTTCTCGCGAACTAATGAAGATAGGATTTTAATGTTTACAAGCAAAAAAACCTTGTCAAATTAATAGAAAAACTCTCGTTATCCCATTTTACCAATATTTGACAGTTTTCCTTGTTAAAAAAAAAAATCCGATCGAAATTTAAATTTTTTTTTTTTAATTTTACAAATTTTCAATATTTTTTTACAAAAAAATCTAATAAGTTCACGAGATTTCCTTGTTAGTTTTATTGCGCTAAATAAGTTGTAAGTTTACAATTTTATTGGTAAAAATCTTGTAATATTACGAAAAACCTCGTAATTTTTACAAGGAGTTCTCGTAAAATAGGAGGCTGCAAAAAATTTAGTAAAAACTCGAAATCTTCTTGTAAGGTTAATAGCGTTCAAAAATTTGTAAATTAACAATTTTATTTGTAAAAAGCTTGTAAAATTACAAGAAATTGTTGTCAAATAGGAGGTAGTAAATAGCGTCAAAAAATTTGTAAATTAACAATTTTATTTGTAAAAAGCTTGTAAATTACAAGGAATCGTTGTCAAATAGAAGGTAGTAAAAAAAGTTGTAACTAACCGAGTACTTTCTATAGGCCAAATTAGAGCGTTATCGGAGAAAGGGGCGTGAAATCAAGCAAAAACGGCTAATCCGATTTCAATTAAATATTCAGTACTGATAATGCTAACGGATTGCGGAACTAAAGGCCATATTATACTACGATTGGAAAAGGGGGCGTAAAATTTTACGCCCTTTTGTACTATATGGAACGTTGTCTGCCAGATTCTCTATACTTTTCACTACAGATAAGGCTAACTAATTGCATTGGAAAAAGGGGAGAAAACTGACACGCCCCTGTGTACTATACTGAACGTTATGTATGCCTGTTTCGCAATCACGCAAAACCGACATTATTTGGTTTAGATTTTTACTACTGATAGTACTAACTGTTCAAAAACTTTTTGAACGCAATCGGGAAAAGGGGGCAAAATACCCTTTTTTATTATGAAAAAATATATTTCTGTCACTTTCGCAAATCAAGCAAAAACGGCTTAGCCGATCCCAATGAAATTTGCTGCACAGATAGTGATAAACGAGAGTGGAAATACAGGACGTATAATACCATGTTTGGACAAAGAGGCATAAATAGCCACGCGCTTTTTTTGCTGTGCTGAACGTTAGTCTGCCTGTTTTGCAATCACGCAACAACGGCGAATATGTCACTACTGATAGTACTAAACGAGCGGGAACTATAGGTTATATAGGTCGATTCGGCTAAGGGGTATAAAATGCCCCTTTCTTATTAAATAACGTTATAAACCGATTTCAATGAAATTTTCAGCACAGATGGTACACAACATGGAACTTAATGCTACATTAAACCATGATTCGATAAAACTACATGAAATGTTACATCTCTTTGTACTTTATAAAATAAAACCGTCAAATTTAAATCAACAAACATCAATTGTGAATCAAACAAACATGATATCAACGAAAAATTTAGTAAAAACGGCAGCCTGTTAGTCCATAATACAAAACTTCGATTTTGTTTTCAACAAACTCAGTCAAGTAATTTTATTTTAACTTTATTTTATCATGTCAAGAAAAGTGTTTGTGTTTGTTAAATTTTTTTGTTGAAAAAAACTAAATTATTTTTTCAACAATCAAAATTTACAAATGTTTGTTGATATTACAAATTTCCGTATAGAAGCACTTTCAGTGAAAAAATTTATTGTATTCACAAATATGAGGGTCAATATAACAATTCGATTTTTCTGTGTACTTAACGTTACGTCTGCTATAAAATCACTTAAAAAGGGCTGAACCGATTTTGTTGAGATTTTTCTTTAGATAGTGCTAACCGAGAGTGGAACTGAAGGCTAAAAGCTGGACCCAATCCCGTGCTTTAGTTTTGTCCGACACAATATATTTAAATCGAGATGCAATATGAAACAGGTGTTTTCTTAGGGTCAGCAACGCGAACCGGGTCCAGCTAGTTTTTCATATTGAAAAAATCTTGGATTCTCAGGATTCTTTTCTATAGAAAAGTCGCAGAATATTATTTATATAGAAAAATTTTTAAATTTTTCCTAAAGAAAATTATCATATTTTTCCTAAAAAAACTCACAGCCCTTCGAAAAAAACTATATTCTTCTGAAAATTTTTTATATTCAGAGTAATTTTTTCTATAGAAATGGATTCAGATTTTGATAAATTTTTTTTAGAAAAATTATAAAATTTTTTAAACTTTCAGATATTTTTTGAAAAAAAAAATTCTCTACCACCCCCCACTTTCTGAGATTTTCCGGTGGAAACTATCTTAAATTTTTCTTTACACAAATTCTTCGAGTTTTTCTATGGAAAATTTTCAAGACTTAGTCTGCAAAATACTTTTTGATAACACTGTATTTAAATTTGAATGTGGTACGTTTTAGTACCAGCAACAATAACTGTTGGCAGTTTATTGTTGTGTGCGTTTGATTACAGTGATTTTGTAACAATTTGCATTGATTTGCAATTTGACATTTCCTCTATGGTTTCAAAATCATCTACATAGATGATGATGATGCTGCTGCTGTCGGTGATGGTGTATGGTACGAAAGTTAGGTTTATGTTGTTGGGTTAGTTTGTCGATAATGGTTTACAACATTGAAATGTAGAGCAATAAGTACAAAAAAAAATGTGTTGTTGATGGTGATGGCAAAAACCATGGCAACAGCTGAAGTACTAAAATTTTTTGTAGAGGCTGGAAAAAATCTGTGTTTTTTTTTTGTATCCTAATTTAAGATTTTTTTATTGTTACGGTTGTTAAATTGAATTAAATAAAATTTAAGGTATAAGTTTACATCAAATGCCTAGGAAATGGCCTCGTTTTCCTATTTTACCAATATGACTCCCAGGAAAATTTTTTTGAACAGATTCAGGTTACAATAGACTGTTGGTTACATCAAACTTTGGTAATGGGTGTTGATTATATAACACATTACCAGGTAATGTATATACCTTATTTGTAGCATTATTTTAGGATGTATTACCAAACATTTGTTCCACAACGTATTATTTTAAAATGAAAAATAATGTTTTACTAATAATTTGTTACGTAATGCATGATTATTGGTAAAAATGTATTTCATATTTATTATTTCTAAACATTAAATCATGGATGACATATATTTGGTTACATTATGTATTATTTCAAAGTTTGAAATAATGCCTTATTTATAGTTTTATGCATAATGCATTACAATAACATAAAAAATAAATATTTTTTAAAAAAGTTCATAAGTTAAAACTAGAGATGGGCTCACGACAGGAATTTTCTAATGAAACACACACACTCACTCACGAGCATATTTTATGTACTTACACTCACTTACAGTCACGTGAGTAAATTTAATACCAAATTACTTTTTCACTACTCGTAACACCTTATATATTATGTTCTGGTATGCTATATTTTATACCTTACTCGTATGCTTTGCTATAAATTTGATCAATTATTTTATACCTTACTGGTATTCTTTGTCATAATGTGGATGCATTACTTTGAGTCTCATCCCCTATTAAAATCATCAATGCTGCAATGTATAAAATAAGCAATCCTATACCTTATTTTGTACCTTATTTGGTAATCTAAGTTTTGCTGCGATTCTAAGGTAATCAGAACAAAATTTTCAATGTTAAATATATTTTCAAAAAAAAAAAAATAACACTTGATTTAAAAAACGATTGCTTTGGGGACAAATAAGATTATATCAGTTTTAATCGGACGGATACAATTCCATCCGATTAAAACTGATAAAATTAGAACGGAAAATTTGGCAAATTTTAAAAAATTTTACATTTATGTAAAATCTCAAAAAATTAAAAAATAAAACAGTGTTTGAGATGTTGCTAATATTTACATTTTTTTAAAAAATCTCCGGATCAAATGAGTAAATTAATTTTAAATCAATTCTCCATGTAATATTTTTCAATCCGAATATCGTCTTGGAAGTAATTTTTTCGATATATTGACCATTTTGTTTTAGTTTTAACGAAATTTTAGAAAAAAATGTAAATTCTACTGTAAATTTCACTAGGATCACGTAGAGAGGAGATATGATTGTGGCAACCATAATTTAAGAGCGTCATATTATGATTGGGCATTTAATCATAATTGGTTTGTAGTAGCCATAACATTTTTGCAGCAATCATTTTATGATTCTAAATATTCGAAAAATTATAATTTAAGACCATAATATGATTCCAACAACATTTTTATGATTGCTATAAACAAATTATGATACAATTTTCAATCATAATATGACGCTCTTAAATTATGATTGCCACAATCATATCACTTTTCTGAGTGATAAAAGATATTTAAAACTCATAAATCTCGACACATACAACGACATATACTCTGCACTAGAGATGGGCACATGAGCAGATTAGAGCGTGATTCACCTGAATCACGCGTGATCACGCGTGAGTGTGACTGACTTCAATTTTACTCACGTGATTGTTAGTGAGTGTGCGTGAGTAAGATTTTTGCGTGAGTTTGCGTGAATTATTTTCTCTTTATATTTCCTATTGTACCAAAAAAGCAACAAAAATAATTGTAAAATTTGGCTTAATTTAAATATGATTTCGTACCGAAAAAAGCAAAAACAAGTAAAAAAGTTAAATTCGGCCTTGTCCAATGTAGTGATACCCTCCACAATTTCAAAAAGATTATTGCAAAAAACTTTATTTAAATGGAAATAACTTTTGAAAAAAAAAATTTTTGAAAAAAAATTTCCGCGAAAAAAAATGTTGGTAAAAATCCGCGATTTTTTTCTGTCAAAAAATATGTTCGTACTTGTTTAAATACCATTTGGTGTTCAATTATGTTCACATATGTCAACCAGAAGCCGAATTAGAGTATTTTGTATTTTTAGGTTATGTTGAATGTACTGAAATTTTTGAGGTGTGCTTACATTTTCGTTCATAACTTTTGAACCGCTGAACCGATATCGCTCAAATGCAATACCCAACTTCTCGAGAGAACTTCCAATATATATTTTAAGTTTCAGTCATCTCTGTGCAATATTTTGTCCGCGAGATCATTTTCCACAGACAGACAGACAGACAGACAGACAGACGGACAGACGGACAGACGGACAGACGGACAGACGGACAGACGGACAGACGGACAGACGGACAGACGGACAGACGGACAGACGGACAGACGGACAGACGGACAGACGGACAGACGGACAGACGGACAGACGGACAGACGGACAGACGGACAGACGGACAGACGGACAGACGGACAGACGGACAGACGGACAGACGGACAGACGGACAGACGGACAGACGGACAGACGGACAGACGGACAGACGGACAGACGGACAGACTGACAGACGGACAGACGGACAAACGGACAGACGGACAGACGACAGACGGACAGACGGACAGACGGACAGACGGACAGACGGACAGACGGACAGACGGACAGACGGACAGACGGACAGACGGACAGACGGACAGACGGACAGACGGACATCGCTTGAATGTCTTAAAATCGATCGGGCATCATGAATATATATATACTTTATGGGGTCCCAGACCGATATTTCGATGAGTTACAAACGGAATGACAAACTTATATATACCCTCTATCACTAAGTGGAGGGTATAAAAATTGTAAAATTTCGCTAAACTGTAAATTTTGCTGAAAATTTTGAAAGATTTTTGAAATGATAGTTTTTGAAATTTTCGTGAGTGTGAGTGAAGCTTGGGTGAGTGCACGTGAGTGTGAGTTGTTTTAAAGTTACTCACGTGATTGTGAGTGAGTGTGAGTAGAAAAAATATGCTCGTGAATGAGTGTGCGTGATTTAAAAATTCCTGTCGTGAGCGTGAGTGAGTGTGAGTCAAAAATCACTCACGCGCCCATCTCTACTCTGCACCACAACAGCACCGGTTAACTTATATAATATATTTTAAATATATTTTAAAATTGTCCAAATATATTTTAAAATTGTCCAACTCGATTAAAAAATTGTCCAAATGTATTTTGTACTACATTTGGAAAATTTTAAAATACATTTGGACAATTTTAAAATGTATTTGGACAATGTTAAAATAAATTTGGAAATTTTTAAAATACAATTGGAAATGGTGTAGAGCAATGGTTCCCAACCTTTGATTCTCGCCCCACTGGGGGGCAATTTGAATGCTTCCGGGGGGCAACGAGCAAATTTTTAAGACTTTTTTTTTTAAAAACTAAAAAAATAATTATTTTAGTTAAATTATTTAGTTGGTTGTTGAAAACTTTTGCTAAAAACTTTGTTTAAAAGATGATTTTAACAAATAGTTTGCTTAACTACAAGTAAATTTTGAATTTTAAAACAAATTCGAAAAATTTATAAATTTTTCTTGTATGTAGGGGGACAATTTAGTTGTTTTTAACTTAAAATTGGGACATGACCCAAAAAAGGTTGGGAACCATTGGTGTAGAGTATTATGAAAGAAAGGAAATTATACCTTCTCTAGAGAAAAATTTTCTTAGAAACTCACAATTTTTGAATTTTAGAAAACAACAACATTTTGCACATCTTTTACAAATTCTGGTGGCTGAGTTTCACAAAGTTTTTGTAAAGATTTTGAACTTAAAAAAAAATCTATGTAATTTCGCTAAAACTAAATGTAATTTCAGCAGATTATTCTGCTAAATTCATTAATTTTCTCAGCTGAAATTAGTTGACTTTGCTGCTGAAATTGGCAAATTTTTGTGTTGAAATCAGCAGATTTGTCTGCTGATTCTACCCAGGTTATCACTACAGAAATTTATCAAACCGCGTCTGCTAAAATCATGCCTCAGAAGCTCTGAGTTTTTCAATTAGAAAAATGTTACAGTATTTTAAAATTTTTCTTTATTTAAGCAAATGTCTCACAAAAATGCCAAAACCAGAAAACTTTTCTGGGTGAAATTTTTTTAGAAGCTTTTACTGTTTGAAATATGCTTTAGAACCTGAGCAATTTTTTTTGAGACGTTTTTAAAAAGTTTAAAGTTTACAAGTTAAAAAAAAAAAATCTTAAATAATGATGCTAACCCGACCTACCAGAGTTTCCCTGTGAGGAAAATTTTCAGAGTTAAAAAAATTCACCCCTAAACCCAAGTACTGGATCCACGCCTGGTCCTGATATGATAGACAAACTTCGGCTGTAAATTTGGAATTAGCATAACAAACACTAGCCAAAACACTCCCAGAATCCGATACGCATTTAATTTAAGCCTGTGTTATATTTTTAAAACACTAATTCTCTTATATATTTATATAAAAGTTTACATATGATGAAGCAAAAGTAGTTTTATTAGTACGATTTGTACTTATCATGCATGCAAAAACTGTCACATAATGTCAGTAGTACTTTATACATGCACTGAAAAAAAAAATTGTCAGCCATGCTAGCAGAATGTTTTTTTATCTCTACGAAGTTTTTCAATTAAATTTACTTTACAGATTTATTATAACAAATTAAAGTTTTAAATTTAAACTAAAATAATTTTCAGTTACCATTACATAAATATTTTTTTTCCAGTGTACGAATACTGGCGACCCACCAAATCCGTGTTAAAGTTAAAACATTAAAAGTCTAGAATAGTATAAAAACCAAACCAACATGCACACACACACACTTTTAGAGTACAATGATGATAATTTGCTATCACATCCTGCTGCTGATAGCCTGTATGAGTTGATTACGAGTGTTCGTATTTTCATATTCATTGTACAATTACTTACATTCACATACATTTTACTTATCATCCTGTATCCGTTGTACATGTAACAGGATGGTCATTGGTTGTACACTTGCTTGTATTTTTAAACGACTCCATGGATTACAAATTTTTGTTACTGTTGTAAACTTTTTTTTTTTTTATTTATAATTTGCATAAAAATAATGTTATTGCTAGAGCATGTACTGAAAAACACTAATAACAATTGTAAAACTGGGTCATAATGTTGTTTAGTTCATTCAGAAAATAATACACATTGGCAACCACATGTTAAAATACTTTTTTTTTCAAATATGGATTTTTAGTAGGGAGCATTTATATGTAAGATTAATTTATTAATGATTTTTAGAGTAAAATCGCCGCCAAATCATTGTAATTTCCAAAGCTGAGTAAACATCAATGTTGACAATCGATACCTTTTCAATACCGTTATCCGTTTCAAAACTCTTTAAATTAAATACCGGTACCAATACCAATACCGAAACTCAGTTTTGGTATCGGATACCGGTATCCAAAAACATTTTCCTTCGGTATCGGTACGTACCGGTATTGAAACGGGTTTTCTTAAAAACCATGTTTTTTTTACAAAAAAAAAATTAATGGAAAGTTTGTAATCTTTTTGGTTTTTGTAAATGAAAAATCGTACCCCGAATGCCTCACCGAAGTCTCAAAAAAATCTTTTCAAAAAAGCCATACTTCAACCGCGATGCGAGAGCAAAAGAAAATTATTGATTTTCACGAAATTTTTATGGATTCATTTTGACCAACCAATAGAAACTTTCTGGACCCCTTTCGTATAGTATAGTTTTTTGGGGATTTTTATTTAATCCGTGATGTGGGTGTCCAAGGACTTTTTTGATATTTTCAGGATTTCGGGGAAGGCATTTGGAATACTAGCAGGAGGTTTTCCACCATAGTATACACAGAAAATAATATGGAGGAAACTAATTTGAGTAATCATTTGTTTAAATTTAAAAACAAAAATTGAGTAATTTTTTAATTGACGCAATTAAAAATTTACTCAAAAATTTTAAAAACAATTTAAGTAAATAATTTAATAAAAATTTAATAGTTTTTTTATTTTTTTTTAAACTCTCATAGTTTTTTGAATTCTCGTTTAGTTTATAGTTTTTTGTGTATGTATATGAAAGTTTGTAATCGTCTTTATAAAATTTTCCTATGTTTTTGAGACATAAATATGTTTGGTAAAGTTTGAAAAAACAAGTTTTTTGTTTTTTTTTTTTGTAAAAAAAAAATAAAACTTTTTTAAACTTAAAAAAAATAAATAGATAAATTTTGAGCAAATGTTTAATTGTGTCCATTAAAAATTTACTCAATTTTTTTTTTCAAATATTTATTAAATTTTTATTAAAAATTTACTCAATACTATTAAATCGTTTACTGGTGCAAAATTGAGTAATTTTTTACTCAATAGTATTAAAAATTTACTCAAATATTTTTTTTATTTTTTTCTGTGTAATATTTTGAAGTGGCTTAACTCGTAGAAATCGTCCATAAAAGTCCCATAATTCGCGAAAAAAAATTGTTTGCAATATTTTTGAATGTGATCTTGTCTAGGTCTAGGGAAGACCTATTTTTCCAAATAGATAACACCAACTTGGTTGCCTAGAAATGAAATAAAATATGTAATTTGATGGGGTTTTTACTTTAACCACGATACGGGAGGGAAATAAATGTTATGGAGTCATTTTGACACCCAATAGAAACTTATTGGACCCCTTTCAGCTCAAACAAAAAATAAGGGTAAAAGTCGAAACGGCCTTATATTTACGTACTAAAGCCACAGCAAAAGCGGTCCAGTGCTTCAAAAGTTATGAGCAAAAGACTGAATTTCGGCAAGAGTTTTTCGTGAATTTTCGAGATAAAAAAACACGTTAACTTTTGAAAGGCAATCCTGAGGACGCTGATGCTAGGCATATATATTTGCCGTTCCCCTGGCTTGATTTGTATTGAATTTTAGCCAAATCGGTCCAGTGGGTAAAAAGTTATTAAGAAAACCGTGAATTTTAGATTGGTTTCACCTTAAATTCTCTTGTTGAAAAAACCATTAAATCAGCTTTAAAAAAATTGATGATTCAGGAAAATATTTTACAAAGTATTCTTGTCTCACAGAAAAATTTTTATACTAAAACAAAAAAAAATTACACTCAAAAAAAAAATTTTTGTCATTTTTTTTTTTTTCAAAAATGACTAAAAAAGTTTTTTGCGTAAAATAAAATATTTCTAATCAAAATTGTTAATTTGATTCACGTTAGAAAATTAACTATCACTTTAGAAGGGCATTGTGGAGGGTATTGATGGATTCGCCCAAGTCGAATTTAACTTTTCTACTTGATTTTAAAATTTTTTTTAAAGTTCTTATACGTTTTTTTTTATTTTTAGCATTTTTTCGATAATACCGGTACGCACCGGTACTGACGTTTCGGTATCGGTAATACCGTAACCGATTCAACTCAAATACCGTAACCGATAACGATACCGAAATAAATAAAAAAACGATACCAATACCGATATCGATACCGTTATTCGTTTCGATTGCCAACCTTGGTAAACATCAACCAAATATTTCACATTTAAAGGGTTCTAGGTTTGAGTCCAAGCCTAAGCAAACATATCTATACTATATTATAAAACGCACTTTTCGCGAAAATTTTCTTTGTCACCGGTGTTTGAAGAAACTACTGAACCGATTTTGATGAGATAAAAACCATAATAAAGCTTTCATTCTAACCAAGATTATAGGCTATAGAATGTTTTGATATCGGTTAAGAGGGACTTTTGAAAATGACAAAATATGAAAAAAAAATCAGTTTTTCCGCTTTTAAAAAGGCACAATAAGTCAGATTTTAATTTGAATAGCACCATTGGAAAGCTCTTTCTTTAACAAACAACTTAGCCTTTTCAGTTTTTTAAATAAATTCATTAACATGGCTTGGCCATTCAGTTTTATCACTGTTCGGGGATCTGTACCTCATCTATATCTATACTATATTATAAAACGCACTTTTCGCGAAAATTTTCTTTGTCACCGGTGTTTGAAGAAACTACTGAACCGATTTTGATGAGATAAAAACCATAATAAAGCTTTCATTCTAACTAAGATTATAGGCTATAGAATGTTTTGATATCGGTTAAGAGGGACTTTTGAAAATGACAAAATATGAAAAAAAAATCAGTTTTTCCGCTTTTAAAAAGACACAATAAGTCAGATTTTAATTTGAATAGCACCATTGGAAAGCTCTTTTTTTAACAAACAACTTAGCCTTTTCAGTTTTTTAAATAAATTCATTAACATGGCTTGGCCATTCAGTTTTATCACTGTTCGGGGATCTGTACCTCATATACTATAAAACTCACGGTTCGATATTTCAAATTAAAAATAAAAAACGCTATTCGAAAGAATTCATTTACGTCTTGAACATTTAAAAAAACCGAATATTAGGGACAACTTTTTGGAAGAAGATTTAGAATTAACTGTAAATTCATGTTTTTACAGCCAAACGTTGAATAAAAAAGTTTTCAGTTTAAAACCAGTTATGTCGATCAAATTCAATTTTGACTACCGATATTCCATTTATGTATATTAGGATTGCACGAACAATGACTTTTTTCGACTTTTGTCGATCGCCGGGCATATTATGGTTCGTTTTGGTCTAAAAACTCTATGTTTAAATTTTTAGCCAAATCGGACAAAACTTTTTTTTCCATACAAACCAAACAACATTTTTTTTCGATTTTTTATTTTTTTAATTATTATTTTACTTTACTTTAATTTTCGTGGAATAAACGCTTCAAAATTGACTCCGAAAAAAAATTTAGGGCCGTTGCAGTCATACTCCAAAAAATTAAAAAAAAATTTATTTAGTTTTGAGTCAAAACTTTTGACTCGAAAGACTTTTTCTTTGAGATGTTGCTCTTAATGATACATATTAACACAAAAATCTTATTTCTTTCTGTAACGTCTTTATCACGTTCTAAAATATAGCAAAAAATTCACTTTTTACTTATCTCACATTTTATTATCACAAAAAATGGCTTTTGTCGAATTTCGTCAAATGCTGGGCAAATTATGGTTGCTTTTTGCCTAAGAACTCTATATTTAAGTTTTTAGCCAAATCGGACAATTTTTACATGTGCCGCTGAAGTATAAAAGTTTAACCCTAATTTTTTTTTTTTATTTTCACAAAAAATTTAAACCACCAGAGGCACGGGTTAAAATTGTCCGATTTGGCTAAAAATTTTAACATATAGCTTTTACACTAAAACGAACGATAATTTGCCAGGCAATCTACAAAATTTTTTTTTATTTTGACAATACATAAAATTTGAAAAAAGTTTAAACGCATTTATTATGATTTTTTTATACATTTAAGAACACGATAAAGATGCTAAGAAGAATAACATTTTTATGTGAATACATCTCAGCGAAAATCCTTTCAAGTCAAAATTAAGAAAAAAAAATTAAAAATTCTTTGAGTAGGACTCCAACAACCTACATTTTTTTTTTGAAGCAAATTTTGAAGCGGAAGGGGTTATCCCTCCAAAATTAAATTTTTAGTCATTATTAAGCTTAATCAAGTAAAGCATTATAAAAAAAAATAAATTAATTAAAAAGTTGAAAAAAAAATTTAGTTTGTATGGCAAAAGGCAAGGTTAATTTTGTCAGATTTGGCTAAAAATTTTAACATAAGATTTATAGACCAAAAAGAACCATTGGGTTTGGACAACTACATATCATGGGGGTTTTAATTAAAAGGCATTAAATCAAAATAATTCAGATATGAATACATAACAATATTTTGTTTTTTTACTTTTCCCCTTCCTGATAACTTAAAGTTCTGATGGGAGAATGATCCACATACGTAGGGCCAAGTTAACAAAAACACTGGGGTCAACTTGACTAATCTCAGGTTAACACATTCCGTGTTAAAATTTTTCTTTGATAATAGAAATATTTTAAGGATTTGAGACTTTCCCTTTTGAAAAATTATGAGACTTTTTTCACTATGAACAGTATCTTTACTACTTATGTTCAAAATAATAAAAATATTTTCTGTTCTAAAAAATATTAACCGTGGAAATAAATTTTTATTAAAATAAAATATCCAATCCAAATCAAAATACATTGATTCCTTTACAAAGATTAATAAAATTTTTAACATTCGATTTTGGGGAAAACAATTTTCTTCAATGTTTCAATTTTGTTCAATAAAAATAGATTTTTTTATTTTTTTTTTTAGTTTTCTTTTTATAAAAAAATATTGTTCTTAGAAAAAAAAAAAATTAACACAAATTTCATAATTATTGATTAAAATTTCGGATTTTTATTCCTCGGGCAACGCCGGGTACTCTGCTAGTGTTTAATATAAAAAAAAAATATTTTATCCTGTGGTACCCTTTTACAACATAAAAGAAACTTTAAGTCTTTTTGGTCTGAGAAATACACAGACAATAACAAAGCTTCTTTTTATTGAAGAGTTAAAAATTTTTTGAAAGGTCCGCCAGAGAAATTGGCGTTCCAAATATAAAGTTTCCATAAACATTTGCTTAAATAACACAGGTTGACAATATTTGTCACAACGAAAAAGTGAGTTTTTTACCAATTTTGCTTGACTGTAATTTCCAAAAAAAAATTTAGTGCCTCAGTTTTAAACACGAACTTAACTATATTGGAGGCCAGGATTCCAAAACTGGTATTAGCTTTTTAATGACAGCTTTAGTTTTCGAGTTATTAAAAAGGGCATAATTATTCAGAAAAAATTAACGAGGGAATAAATTTAAAAATTTTATTTTAGCGATATCTCCAAAACTTAAGATGACTCAACAAAAATAAGAGCATTTTTGGAATCAGCATATCCAACATACCTAAAATCGTCATTCACTTTTTGGATGTAAGACTAGTGTTTGTAAATATTAACTCACAAAAATGCCAAAAACAGCCTATTTTCAAAGTTTCCTTAGCCCATTACTGCCTGCCCATAGATCGGCTCGTACGATTTTGATGAAATTTGGAAATATGTGCCCGGAAGACCATAGAAGTTGATAGAAAAAAAAAAAATTTTTACCTCAGCTCCGACCTGAGATATGACATGGGTATTTAAATACCCGACAGGCATTGGTGTGAAGTATTTACTTTCACTTTACCATATCTGCCAAAAAAACACCCAACACTATTTTGTTGACATTTTCTTTATTGTTGACATTCGAAAAATGTTAAAAAAAAAAAATAATAAACCGTTATATTTACCTATAAACAATTTATGCCGATAAACAATTGTAAGTATACATAATTTTTTTCATTACGTTTTACAAATATTTTTATTGTATAATTATAAATAAATATAAAAATTTTTAGATTATCGCAATCTAATACTAAATTTTTGGATTTAAAATGATTCGTCGACAGAAAATTCTAACTGTTAACGAATTGCAAGCCCTTTTTGATAGTTGTTTTGATGAGGACAGTGATGGAGAAGAGAACTTTATCCAAAACGCAGACGCCGTTGATATCATCATTACGCCTCCAGATGATGTCGATAATCTTAGTGACAATGAAGATTTGGACGACAATGTTCAATTGTTGCGCGATGAGCCGGAGCTGCCTAATGAGCTTGCGGGCCAATTCGAAATCGAATGTACTTATAATGACTGCAACGAGTATATGCCAGCAGGCGGTGATAATGATACGGTAAGTTTTGAAACCGAAGAAGAACAAGAAGAAGATGATACACCAGTAGCCTCAACATCTAGTGGTCGTGGTCGTAAATCAACATTAAATTCAAAAAAGGCACCGAAGCGACCCAGAATCGATGAAGGAATCAAACCAAAATGGTCTCGGTCACATAATTATAAATTTGATAAGACTCCATTTGATGATACGGCTAATTCATACAAAGCGTTGTATGAACGAATTGGTGCCATGAATCCAGTGCAGCTTTGGGAGATGTTTATCGATGAGGAGGTTTTAAATCTGTTGGTCAATTCAACCAACCAATATGCTGCGACCAACAATTGTCCATCATTCATAACATCAACTAGCGAAATGAAAACATTTTTGGGTTTGTTGTACATCACAGGCTACCACACTTTGCCGCAAATGCATAGTTATTGGTCAAATCGAGAATCATTGGGATGTGCGCTAATAAAAGAATGTATTTCAAGGGACAGATTTAAACGAATCAAACAATTCTTTCATGTGTGCGACAACTCAGCATTGGATCCGAAAAACAAATTTGCAAAAGTCGCACCATTGAATGATTTATTGAACAAAAAATTTCTTCAATTTGGTGTATTCTCTCACCACCTTTCGATTGATGAACAAATGATTGCATACTACGGCCGGCATTCGTGCAAAATGTTTATCAAGGGTAAACCAATTCGTTTTGGATACAAGTATTGGTGTTTGGCT
This sequence comes from Pegoplata infirma, assembly GCA_963921195.1. Taxonomy (NCBI): domain Eukaryota; kingdom Metazoa; phylum Arthropoda; class Insecta; order Diptera; family Anthomyiidae; genus Pegoplata; species Pegoplata infirma. Next base: position 44,895,558 of record OY992540.1, on the reverse strand, counting down.
TCGGTTGAAGGCTATTTGTATCAGCTTATTCCATATGCTGGTGCATCAGAACAGGTGGACCCAGGTTTCGGGTTGGGAGAAAGGGTAGTCCTATCGCTGCTGTCACATGTGGAAGATCGCGCCAAGCACACGGTTACATTTGACAATTTTTTTACAAGTCACAAACTAATGACTCGTTTGTCAAACGATGGATATTTTGCTTTAGGAACTGTTCGTGATAATCGGACCAATCATGCCGACTTAATGGTCATCAAGGAAATGAAAAAGAAGCCTCGCGGGACGTCTGACTTTCGTTTCGATAAGAATAATTCTATACTCGCGGTGCGTTGGAATGATAATGCGGTAAGTTATTCACAACAATCTATTATGTCAATAGGTTCATTCTTCGCTTTACCTCCATCATTGATATGGTCTTAATTAACTCTTATTTTTCAGGTCGTTACCTTATTATCAAATTTCCTTAGCCATACACCAATGGTCCGCGCAAAGCGGTATGATAGAAAGCAACGAAAAATGGTTGCAATTGAGCAGCCCCATTTGGTCAACCAATACAATCAGCGCATGGGCGGGGTTGACCTTTTTGACAACGCAATGAATAATTACAGAATTCGGATCCGGGGAAAAAAGTGGTACTGGCCATTGATAACAAATGCGTTCGACGCGGCTATGGTAAACGCGTGGAAACTACATTGCTTTTGCCGGAAGTATGAAAACAAGCCAGCAATGCCACAATTCGACTTTCGAGTGGAGGTGTGCGAATCCATTATGATCAGGTCGAACTATCATCATCCTGGTAGAAAGTCGGCTTCTGGGGCACAACTGGAAATGCGTTACGACCGCATGGATCATTTTATAGGAAAACTCAATACTCGTCATCGTTGTCCGCAATGCGGTGGGAAAACTGAGTATGGCTGTTTGAAGTGCAAGGTGAATTTGCATCCTGCTCCTTGCTTCTTGGATTATCACAACGGTGTTGCACCAGATCAGAATAAGATTAATAAGGCTAAGTGATATTAACATTTAAGTATCATGTTTTCTGAATAAAAGTACAAAGTACTCGATTTAAAAATGCTTTTTATTCATTGCAAACAATTTTTTTTTATATAAAAAAAAAATAGGCATTTTTAGTACACACCATGGACTGTCGGGTATTTAAATACCCATTTTCATTTGACCGTATCTGAAGGCCAGGTGTGTTGACATATCACTTCCGGATTTTTTTCCATTGCATAGTGGACAAGTTAAGCTATCTGATAAAAGTCGAAATTTTTAATTTTTCCCATTTTCCTATGTTTAGCAGCACTTTTCCTGAGCATTTTCCGACAAAGAAAAAACATCGATTTTTGTCTGTGAAAAACAAAAATAAAACAAAATAAAGGAAAATCCTGCTAAATGTTTTAATTTAGTGCAATCTTTCTTCTTTACTTTAAAAAAAAAAATACCGCGATATCTCTCACCTGGACCGCGCAAAATTTTTTTATGTGTCAACACTTTCTTGGGTATTTAAATACCCATTAGGCAGGAATGGGTTAGGCTATATCTCAAAAATTAGAGCTGACCCAAAAAAACGGTAGCCAGATTTAAAATCAGCGTACCCCTAATACCCAAAATTAGCTATCAGAACCCGGGCAAAAAAAAAAAGTGTTGCCCTGTGTAATGTGTTTTTAGATAGCGCAAAGATATAAAAAGCAAACAATTTCAAGTAAATAAAAATCAATAAAATAGAAATAATAAAATAAAATTATAACAAAAAAAATTTAATAATTTTTTTCTTTATTTTTATATATGTAAACAAAAAAAAATTTTATTAATGACACCTCTTCATCATATTGATGACAAGTTATATTGAACGAAAAATGATGCAACATTTTATCATATTGATATAACTTTTCATCAATATGAAAAGCTTTTTCTCTGAGTGTGAGAAAAACTATGAGTATTTCCGTACTCTATGGGCTCTAACCAATTCAAATTTTTTCGCCTTAAAGAACTAACCCAACCTATGAAAATATCTAATTACTGTTACTGACTGTTAAATGCTGCCGAATTTAACAGTCTTTCTCTTTTCTATGCAGTTTTCCATGCAGTAGATAACTGTCATATCTGAATATTTAGAATTTTTAAATAGATGGCCTCCTAATACATATGATAAGTATTTAAATTATAACTTTAGTATATTTATACTCTCCACTACATTGTGGTCTAAGGGACATTAAAAGCTGCTGATAATAGCAAAAACAGAAAGTTCAGCCTTTATTAATCTCTTATACACTAAAAAAAAAGCTTTGTCAAATTACTGGAAAATTTTAACAATATTCCTTGTATTTTAACAAAAAAAAATTGTATTTTGGTCAATCGAAATTTAAATTTTTTTTTGTAATTTTCCATTTTTCCAAATTTTCATGTAATTTTCCAAAAAAAATAAAACTGGTAGAAACACGGAATTCCTTGAAAGTTTTATTTCGTCAAAAAAGTTGTAAATTTACAATTTTATTTGTTAAAAGCTTGTAAAATTACAAACATTTTGTTATATTTACAAAGAATTTTCGTATAATAGAAGGTAGCAAAAAATCTAGTGAATTCACGAGAAATCTTTGTAGGTATGATCGCGTCAAAAAAAGGTACTGAGCAATAACTCCCAAATGAAATAAGTCCCAATGAAATAATTCCCAATGAAACAAGTTCCAAGAAAAATGAATTAACTCCACACTTTAAAAAATGAAATTACTCCCAAAGAAAAAATGAAATAGTATATCACAATATTTGGGAGTTATTTAAAATCAAAATAATAACTCCCAAAAAAAAATGAAAGAGCTCCCAATGAAATAAGTGCCAAAGAAAATAAAATAAGTTCCCATTGATTTTTTTGTAATAAAAGTTTTCTACGTATCCGGCCGGGATTAGGAATTACAAAATCCATGCATTAAACCCACCCTCTCCTCAAAATAAAGTTTTCTAGGGTAGCAGGCCTTTATGCTATCAAATTTATTTCGCCTCAAAAAGGCCTGATGTCCAAAATAGCTTTAGTTTGCAGAGAGGGTGGGTTTAATGCATGGAGTATGTAATCCCTAAGCCCGGCAGAAGGCCGGCTACGCAGAAAACCTTTTTTACAAAAAAAAAAAACAAATCATAGAAGTCGTAATTGCGACATTTCGCCAAAAAAAATGTTTTGGATTTTTTGACAATTTTGTTTTGGGAGAAATAAAATTTTTAGACCTATCATTTTGGGCTATATGTCGCAGCTTGGGTGATATAATAGGCGTACGGACATAGCGCCCAAGTGCATATCGCCCAATTTAAAAAAGTCATTCCGCCCAAAAAAAATGTGTGTTAGTTGTTGTTGCAAAATTTTTTGGACGATATGGCCATTTTTTTTGGGTATTTTAACAATTTTCTTTAAATTTATATAAATTATCAAAAATGTCATATTACCCAAATATCAAAATGTTATATTTATAAAATGTCATAGCACCCAAAAAAATAATCATAAAACTCACCAAAATTGTTTTTTTAACACAATATTTTAAAGTTTTTATGCGTAGCCGGCCTTCGGCCGGGCTTAGGGATTACAAAATCCATGCATTAAACCTACCCTCTCCGCAAAGTAAAGTTTTCTAGGGTAGCAGTCCTTTACGCTACGAAATTTGTTATGCCTAAAAAAGGCCTGATAACCAAAATAGCTTTGGTTTGCAGAGAGGGTGGGTTTAATGCATGGAGTATGTAATCCCTAAGCCCGGCCGAAGGCCGGCTACGCAGAAAACCTTTATTACAATAAAACAAATCATAGAAGTCATAATTTCGACATTTCGCCCAAAAAAAATATTTTGTATTTTTTGACAATTTTGTTTTGGGAGAAATAACATTTTTAGACCTACCATTTTGGGCTATATGTCGCAGCGTGGGCGATATGTCATTTACGGTTTTGGGCGATAAGACCTTGGGCGCTATGTCCGTACGCCGATATAATATTTACGGTTTTGGGCGATAAGACCTTGGGCGCTATGTCCGTACGCCATATATAGTTTTCAATTAAAATGAAAAAAGTCCCATCATTGATGAAATAACTCCCAATGCTTAAAAAGAGATGAAATAACTCCCAAACTATTTTTGTTGGGGTTTTTTTCATTGGGAAGTTATTTCTTAATGAAATAAATCCCAACAAAATTTGTGCAAAGTTAAGGTACAACTCACAAAAAGCAATTTAGTCCTGAGCTTGTATTTAATGAATTTTGAATTCAATATGTTTTGTAGTCATCGCGATGCATCGGTAGGTTAAGTTTGTAAATAGGCTAAATCGGACAACGGGGGAAAATATTTCAACTTGTAAATCTAACGCAGCTGTTTTTTTTTTTTTTTTTTTTTTTTTTTTTTTTTTTTTTTTTTTTTTTTAAAGAAGCAACACTCAGGCAATGCTGCCTATCAATTACTAATGTAACCGTGATGCTTCTTTCGGAAAGGGGATAGAAGAGGGATGAAAGATTTGAAAGATAGAAGGGCTTCAGTATGGTAACACTGTAATTGCGCGTGTTGGTAATTTTGAGTACAGTTGTTGCATCGCCATCTGTTATTGATCTGGCGAATTATTTTTGAAGCTGTGTTTTTATAGCCATTATTTTATTATTTTACTTCGTTGACGTTTTAGTGCTATTTATCAACGAAGGAGGGTGCTGCGATAGATATTAGCTATAAATATAAACTAATAAATATCTGAAAAAAAATTTGTTCTGCCTGAGCTGAGAATCGAACCCAGGCTTGCTGGCTAGTAGTCCAACGCGCTAACCACTAAGCCACAGCTTCTGAAAAAACTAATTTTCTTCCAAGTGGTTTTGTACTCTTGTTAAACACATTAAATTATTTTTTGCCTAGACGAAGTTTAGTTTAGTTTTTAGTTCCGCAACCGTTTTAAGGGGGTGGATGTATAATTATAAAATATAAAATTATGCTATAATTTAATTGTATAAATTAATTATAAATATCAGAATAAAGGATTTTATAAAAATATATTCCGTGGTAAAAGGTGATCACCGTAATTTTGGTTATCACTAGGGTTCGGATTTTTATGCAAATGCATATTTGTTGTCGTCAGTCTGAGAGCAACAAAAACTAAATATCTTGGCGAATTAAGAAATTTGCAGTAAAATGGCATTGATTTGTTAGTGCATATTTTTGCATATTTTGCTTTTAATGCATATTTTTGCATATATTGCTGATATTATATTTTTTTGTCGCATATTTTGAAAAAAAATTTTACATTGCTGTATATATTTTTTATTTTATAATGTATGCCTTAAAGTACACAGAAGAAAATATAGAAAAAAAATTTTGAGTAATCACTTGCTTAAATTAAAAAAAAAAAAGTGCGTAATTTTTTAATTGACGCAATTAAAAAAATTCACTTAACATTTTTTAAAAAAAGTTTTAGTCAATAATTTAATAAAAATTTTATAATTTTTTTTAATTTTATTTTTTTCCTTAATTTTTTTTTTTTTAGTTTTTTTTTTTGAATTCTCATTTAGTTTATAATTTTTTGTTTATGTAAATGAAAGTTAGTTGAAATCATCTCAATGAAATTTTCAATGTCTTGAAGACATAAATATTTTTGGTAAAAGATTAAAAATAAAAAAAATATTTTTTTTGTAAACAAAAATGTGAAACTTTCTTGATCTTTTTAAAAAAATAAATTGATAAATTTTGAGTAAATTTTTACTTGACACAAATATAAACTTAATTAAAAAAAAAGTTTTAATTGTTTCAATTAAAAATTTACTCAAAATTTTTGGTATACATTTGATACATTTTTATTAAAAGTTTACTCAATACTTTAAAATCGTTTACTGGAGCAAAATTGAGTAATTTTTTACGCAATAGTATTACAAATTTACTCAAAAAAAAATTTTTCTATATATGACTTTTATAATTTTGTGTTTTACTTTATTTTAACTTCAACTTTTGTGTTCATTGTACCTCATTTTCATTTATTAGACTGAATTTTTATGATTTTTATGTTCTTTTTTGTTTTTCTTGTTATTTTTTTTTTATCATTAATAAATGTTTTTAAAAAAAAATTAAGTGCATATTTTTTACATTTTTAGCGCATATTTTTCTATTTTTGATGCATGTTTTATGTGCATAAAACACGATTTTAACTGCATAAAAGTCCGTACCCTAGTTATCACAATAAATATTTTCTCCCTGGGCAAATTTAAATTTACACTTTACCACAATTTAATTAATAATTCTCATATTTTAATTTTTGATTTCTTAAAACAATATTTGTTTTATTTACCATCATTAACACTTTGGTTCTTATTTATTGTCGACAATATACAAATTTTGCAGCTTAACGCTTTTGTTTTGTGAAATAATAGAAGCAAGTATTTTCTAACACCTCTGCCTCCGTACAAGGACACTAAATTAATGAATGTCTTCAATGTTGTTGTTGTTGTTGTAATTTTTAAAACATCCACCCACACACACAGACAAAAAACAAGAGTCATCTTGTTAACTGTCATTGTTTTGGTGTTATTTGGGTGATTACTGAGGTCTTTGTTGTGCAAATGTTGTCACTGTCATGGCTTAAAGTGAACACAGTTTTATTATGCAAATTTTAATAAAGATTTTTAAAGAGATTTACAATAGGGTGGCTCGATTTATTAGGTTTTTCACTAAAAATAAAATCGCTGTCCAACCAACAGAAAAATTTGCAGAAAATACACCCATTTGCAGCCATATAAGAAATAAAATGATTTTAGTAGCAGACGCGGTTTGCTAAAATCAGCAGATAGATCTGCCAAGACAGCAGAAAATCTGCAGATTTCAGCATAAAAATCTCCTGATTTTGGTAAAAAACTCTGCAAATTTCAATTTCAAATATTTGCTAGGGAAAATTATTTTTTTATGTTTATTTATTTTGATTAAAAAAAAATTTAATTCATAAAAAAAAAATATATAAATTTTTTTTGAGTGTACAATTTTTTGAGGGTATTTTTTTTAGTGTAAACATATTTTTGAGTGACAAAAATACTTTGTAAATTTTGTTTTGACTTACCAACACGCGAATTTAAGGTGAAAACAAACTGAAATTCACAGTTTTCTCAATTTTACCACTGGAACTTTTGAACCACTGCACTTTGGGCCAGCATCTATTAAGTTTGGCCATAAATAGACCGCAGAACCTATATGTAAAAAATGTATTACATAAGGGGGTTGAAGGATTGCTGATCACGTTTCTGGAAAAAAATCTCATAATTCAAACTGGCGGATCAAAAATGGCAAATATGATTTTTTAATTCTTTGCTTATAGTATTTAAGATAACCATTGTCGATGTATTTGGGGTCGTTAATAATGAATATGACCTCAGACTTTTAGAATTCAAAATGATGGATCCAATATGGTGACAAATTAAAATTGAAGATTTTTTAAATGCTTTCTGTTTTGGTCAAAAACTTAGATTTTAATGGTTTTTCGGATGTTAAAACTGATTTTGGAATTAAAGATTTGAAATTCAAAATGGCGGATCCAATATGGCGGATACCCTTTTCTAATTCTTAGCTAATTGTACTTTAATTAATCATTGTCGATGTATTTGCGGTCGGTAATTACAATTATGAGCTTAGATTTTTTAAATTCAAAATTCGGGATCCAATGGCTACAAATAAAATATTAAGTTTTTTTTTATGTTGTCTGTTTTTAGACAATAAATTGGATTTTGATGGTTTTTCGGATGTCAAATCTGATTTTAGAATCAGATATTCGATTTAATTTTTTTCCATTTAATTTAAATTATTGATTAATATTTCAAAATATCACTAGGAGATTATTGCGCAGCGTTAATCACGAATGTGAACTCAGATTTTTTTAAATCAAAATGGCGGATAAAAAATGTGTGACACAGGTTTTTACACATATGTACAATTTTTAAGTTTCTAAGTTTTTAAAATTCATCTTTTTTGCTTTAATCAGAAGATTTTAATTAAATATATCCCTTTTAAATGCGTCAAAATAATGCATATATTAAGTGGCGCATTTAAGAGGGTGTTTTTTCATTTCTTATTAGTATTTGCAATCCGAAATGTACAGCTTTTACGCCAATGTTGTCAAAGTGGGAAATTTTTTATTGGAAATCAATAGAAAAAATAAATATGGAAAAAAAATGTAATTCCATTTTAGGTCATTTCTAAACGTAATATTTTTGTTTATTGCCTCTATGTCAACAGTTTTTGAACGATCGCACAGAGTCGCAGAAATGTAAATAGAATACATTGTCAGAGACAGATTGTAATTCGAGGCTTGTCAATATCGTTTGGACTTTTTTGGACTTTGGTGTAGAAAAAATGCGGTTTTCAAAAAAGTATGAATTTCCATAATTTATTTTAAAAATCATATCGAGGGCCTATATTCAAAATCTTCTATCTTAAAAAACACAACTTTTCAGGAGAGCCAAAAAACTGTTTATTTCGCGTATTGTTAGAGTAATTAAAATTCGATATTCTACAATATTTTTTTAAATCAACTACTGAATCTCACATATAATTCGTTTTAAATATTATGAAAGATAGGGGGTTTTGTTTCTCAAAAACACTAAGTGCATGAATGAAAATGATCAGATAAAAGGTTTTGCATTTTAATAAAAATGAATTACTATGATTTCATTTACGACATCGGTAAATTTTTAACGTTACTTATTAATGAAAACGGCTTATAAAGAATTCCGAAATCGTGGTTTCGGTCCACTGGTGCTGATTTTTGAGACAAAAAATTTTTTTTACCGAATTCATCTTAAAAGATGACAAACTGTTGAGTATGTTATGTAAAAAATAGTAAAAAATTAAAAACGCGATTTTGGTCCACAGATGCTGATCAGTGATCAGCATCGCGACTTTTAAGATTAAAAGTTTTGTTTCATAATGTACACAAGACATCCAAATTTTGAGCCATATTTTTCAAAAAAGTCAAACAAGAATTTTGAGAAAAAATTAGCATCAGTGGACCAAAATCGTGATTCTGGAATTTTGTTGCAAAAATTAGTATGAAAACATGTAATGCATGAAGAAAATAAAATAAAATATTTATAAATTAATTGTTTGAAAAGATAGAGGGTTCTGCATTCAGAAAAATTAATTGTATAAGAGATAGAGAAAACCAAAAATGCAAATAAAATAGCAAAAATATTTTTGTTCTGAATTTTACACCATAGATGAGGGCCGTTTTACTGAATATTTTCCCTTAAAAAGTAATTTTCGTGAAAATGGAAGACAAAGAGTTTTGAATATAGGCCCTCGATATACTTACTTTTTGGAAGTTTTTCTCATGTGTTGGACAAACAGATATGGCTTTAAGATATGGCAGAAAATTTGAAAAAATATTGTGTTGGAGTACAAAAACGTATTTTTTTTTAATTAAAAATATAAAAAAAAAATCAGAAAACTTTGACTTTAATCACTTGCAAAAAAAAACTTTAAGCTACAATAAAAAGGTGGACCAAATTTAAGATGTCGACATTATGAAAAAATATTTTTGACCTTATTGGCCAAAAAATGGAAATCCTGCCATGAACCAATTTTGGTCTAGTTCATAAAGTTGGAACTTTTTCCTCTCTGGTCTTAGAAGACTAATTCAAAACTTCAGGAGTTAAGGTCATTTACTTTGGACTGTATCGTGTCTTCCACGGACAGACAGGCAGACATCGCTTGAATGTCTTAGAATTTTTCATTAACCAATAATAACTGGAGCACCTCTTAAAGCTTTAATTTTCAGTGGTGGTTTTGAATTTAGTTTTGATAAGTTTGCGCGAATGCACTGCAGAACTTCTCTTCATTAAAAGGATCAACAAACTGACAAGCCATTAAAATTATCTTTTGTGTATAATGAGTTTGTTTCTGTTCGTTTACATTATAATTTCTTATAGTTCGTATATTTGGTGGCGCATTTAAGCGGGCGTTATTAATATTCATCCACTTTAATTTTAAGATATTGACATGTTATAAAAAATATAACCAAAAATATCTGTTTAACAAGCAAAATAATGTGCTGAAAATAAACACAAAAACTTTGTGAAACTTAACAAACAGAATCAGTAAAAGTTCGGAAAAATTTCTGATTTTTTCAGAAATTTAATGACAGGGAATTGTTTTGAAATATTAATTTCAACAGAAAAATTTACTACAAATTTGTTATTTTAAATTAATAGTAATTTTTCAGATTTTTTTCCAAGGATTTTGGATTCCCGAGTAAAAAAGTTTTTATATAGTTGTATATAATTTAATAAACATCATACACTCAAAAAAAAAAAAACTGTAGTGATAGCAAAAAAGCTTGTAAATTTACTAGAAAATTTGCTGATTTTGAACCCACAATTTTTCTGGTAAAATTAGCAAAAATGATTTGCTAATAATTAGTTAACTGAAATTAGCAAAAAAAAACTGTAGCTTTTACCACAAAATCTAGTAAAATTTTAGTAGAACATTTATACATTCATAGAAAAAAAAAGCAAAACAACCCTCACAATTGTGTGTTGATGATCAATAAATACACAATTGTTTTTTATTGGGTTTTTTCCGCGTCCTTTTTATTTGTTTACATTGGTGTTTAGAAACAATAGAGTGTTGGTGATCATTGAATGCATAAGTGTTTTTGTTGGGTTTTTTCCGCGTCCTTTTTTTTTTGATGCAAATTGCGCACATTGTTGTTTTTGAAGATAAAATAATTATCTACCTGTTCATCGTTTTTTCTCATTTTGCGTTATATGAAAATATCTACGTGAAAAAAAACAAATTAAAAAGAAACAAAAAGAGGGAAAAATGATAAAGAAACGAACAAACTCACACTAGTTTTTCTCAAACATATTTGCTTTCTTACAACAATTTTTTTTATTTATATTACCCGAGTAAAAAAGATTATATATAATTTTACTTATTTTTATATAAACATATATTATTTCATAAATTTATACGTAAATTGTTTTGCTATCATATAAGATTATATATATTTACACTTCGTATCTTTTTCTTATATAAAATTATATAAAAGAAAATGTTAAGTTATACATAATAACATATGATTAGAGTGAGTTTATATAATTACATATGAAATATAAAAATTTGTATGTTTGTTTTATATAATTTAATATAACAAAATATTTGAAGACATTTTATATAAAACTTTATGCAACTTTTTTCTGAATCATATGTAATCTTATATGAGTAAAATTAAAAAAGAAAATCTAAGTCCTTTATATTTAATTTGATATAACTTTTGAAAATTTTTCTAAGTCCAGAAATTTTTTTTTTTTTTAAGTTCCAAAACTAAACCTTAAACATTTTTTTAAAAAATTTTATATGTTATTATATATAATGCAAAATTAATAAAAAAAATCTAAGTTCTTTATATATAATTTAATATAATTTTTTTTTTTGGGATTTTTTTTATTAAAAAAAATTTTTTTTTTGGATTTTTTTTTATTTAATTATATATAATTGCATAAATTTTTCTAAAAAAGGGGCCAATTTTCGCATCAAATCATATAAAATTATATTAAAATCACATCAAATTATATCAAATTTAATTCAACTTTATATGGTTTTATCGACTCATTTTTCGCATCAAATTCTATATGAATATATATGATGTCTTTATATAATTAAATATAAACATATATAATCTTTTTTACTCGGGAACCTAAACCTTAAACATTTGTTTTAAATATTTTATATGTTATTATATATAATGCAAAATTTATGAAAAAAAGCTAAGTTCTTTATATATAATTTAATATAATTTTTTTTTTGGTTTTTTTTGGGATTTTTTTTTATTTAATTATATATAATTGCATAAATTTTTCTAAAAAAGGGGCCAATTTTCGCATCAAATCATATAAAATTATATTAAAATCACATCAAATTATATCAAATTTAATGCAACTTTATGTGGTTTTATCGACTCATTTTTCGCATCAAATTCTATATGAATATATATGATGTCTTTATATAATTAAATATAAACATATATAATCTTTTTTACTCGGGTATACACATTTAATTTATATTATATTAAATTAAAAACCTACTGCCGCGTCTCAAAGACCGTATAGACAAACGCTTTCATTTAAACTATTTTTTTCTAAAACATTCCAATGAACAACAAAAAAAAAAAAAAAACGGAGAGAAAAAAGAGAAATAAAAATACAAAAATTTAGCAGAAAAAATTAGTTCAAATTTTGTTTAAAATTGCTAATGCGCTAAATTATGTTTACAAGATATTTTTGCTAACATGCTAATTTTAGCAAAAAATTTGCTAAAAGTTAGCTAACTAGCACTAGCAAAAAAAAATTAGTAAATCTACTAACCCGAGTAAAAAAAAAACTTTTTAAGATCTAATTTGATCTCAAAATTGGCTGTATCAAGTTGTATCAAATAATTATCTAATTGTATCATTTTAGATACACAAATATAAAAAATGATACTATTAGATCCGAATTTTGGTCACATCCAAATAAATCAGTTGATCTTATTTTATATAAATAAATGTAGATTTATATAATTATATGAAGTCATATATATTTATGTATAACCTCAGATAAGAAAATGGAGCCATATTAAATCTTTCATATAATTAGATCTGAACATATAAAAACTCATATATATTTTAATATAATTGTATCAAATTATATATTATTATATCAAAACTTTTTTACTAGGGAACGTATTTTTTTGAGTGTATATGATTACATAGAATTATATAGAATTTGATGCGAAAAATGAGTCGATAAAACCATATAAAATTTTATCAATGTTACTTATGTTTTGATAAATTTTTTATATAATTTTATGCGAAGTTTGGACCCCTATTTTTATATAACAATAGCAAATATATATAATCAGATATAATTATATACAACTATATCAAATTATATACAACAATATATAATTTTATAAAGTTATATAAAATTATATCAAGTTTTATATAAATCATAAAATTTTGTTTTAATTATATGAAATTATATATAATTTTATGTAACTTTATATAGTTTTATACAGTTTTATACAATTTTATATATTTTTATATAATTACATCTGATTATATAATTTTGCTATTATTATATAAAAATAGGGGTCCAAATTTCGCATAAAATTATATAAAAAATTTATCAAAACCCGAGTAAAAAAGTTTTGATGTAATTATATAGTTTTTTATATAATTGTATATAAATAGATCCATCTTTTGATCCCAAAAATGAAGGATCTAAAAATATATGATTATATCTTATTAGATCAAATTTGATATAATTAGATATAAATGGATCCAAAAATGGAACGGTAAATTTCATCTGATTTGATATTAAAGATCATATTGGATCTAATAAGATATAATTATGTATTATTAGATCTTATTAAATCTAATTTTTTATAATATCAAATTAGATAATATTTACCGTTCCATTTTTGGGATCTAATTATATCTTATTATCTAAATTTTGATCTAATAAGATATAATCATATAATTTTGGATCCTCCATTTTTGGGATCAAATGCTATATTGCCCCGTATTATTTTTTTTTTAGTCGGGAATATAAGAAACATTGATCAAATTTTATATAGATTTATCGACTCATTTTTCGCATCAAATTTTATATAATTCTATTTAATCATATATGATGTTTATAAAATTATATACAACTATATAGGAACTTTTTTACTCGGGTTGTTATTAAATTTTTACTTAAATACACTCCACAGTTTTTCAGAATTTTAAAGAAGTTTCGAAATTACATTTTCAAAATATTTCTGCCTAAATTTTATTTTATTTTGAATAAAAAAAAAAACAATAATCCTTAATTTTTCTGAATTTTTGTTTAGTTTTGTAGATGTTTGACCTTTTTTTAATTTCTATTATTTTTTCTTTATTTTACAGATTTTGTTTTTAATTTAATTTTTTTCAGAGATCCCGGCATTTTTAACTGATCACTGCACAGAAAGAATTAAAAACGAAAGTCAATCAACAAAAACGCGGATTCAATTAATTTTTTTATTAAAACTCCTCCGATAAAAAAAATTGTTATATCAATCATCAAATTGTAAGTGATTAATTGATTTTTATTTCAATTAATAATTTTTTCGATTTTGATCAAAAATTTGATTGATTTTTTATTTAAAGTCAATTAAAATTGTTATTTATTTAACAAATGAATTTAGCGCTTATGGAAAAATTATGAAGAAATTCATATTTTTTGCTTTCCAATATGTTGCCGACAATAAAAAAAAGTAAAATCGTAGTAAAAAGTATATTTTTGAATTAATGTATTCAAATAAATTGAAGCGAAAAAAAATCTGGTATGTTGAAAATTTCTAGTTTGATAGTTAAAGAAAATAACAAAAATGTTGATCAAAACAATAATTGACTCATTTAAATTTTATTGATCAATAGATTTAATTGAAATTTTTTAGCCAATAATTTTTTGTGTGTGGTATTTGAGTGAATTTTTGCATGTGAACTACCACCATTTGAATACAAATTCCGAAGATTATAAGAATTTGTTCAGAAAAAAAACATTTAAAAACGAGTCACCTTTATATACAGCTAACGCACAAACTAAGATGGAGAAAGCAAGAAGAGACAAGAAAGGAGTTATTTATGGTTACATCTTTTCATTAAGTCTGGTCAGTAAAAAATCTGTTATTAAATTAAAATTTTCATGAAGCTGCAAGAATTCTTTTTATAAAATATTATCTTAAACCAACTACATATTTTTTTATTTAAACATTTTATTATTAATTTTATTGTTATTCATTAAAGAAAAATGTTTATAAAAATAGTATAGAATCTACTCGTATTCCATGCAATATATTACAGCCATAACTCTTACAAGGAAAGTATCCTAAGCGCTATTATTTGTTAAGAAACTTGTACTTCCAATCGAAAAATTTTAAATTTTGAAAAAGTCTGAGACTTGTCTAGGGGTTCCGAGACATTTTCCCGATAGAAAATGTTTTCTATTCTAAAACGTTTTTTTTTTTTTAAATTTCGAATCAAAAAATTTTAATAACCTTTTTTAGTTACCTTCCCTGTTTAGTGACAAATGATGCAAACCATTATTGTGGCATTTATGCTCGCCATGCTCTATCATGCTTACCATGTTCCTTTTTTTTTGTTCTATCTACTATGCTGTCCTGTTCAGTTTCCATTGAAGTCGTCTTCGTTCATTTAGTCATGGTTGTGATACTGCAGTATTTTAACACTTCAACGCTTATGAATTGCTTGTAATACATCACTAAAAATAAAGAATATTATCAGAGATGCCAACTATTTGAGAGCAAAACGCGCACAAAAATTTTATAAACGGGTAAAAACGCGTAAATTTACTTTAAAAAAA